>JAVXUO010002388.1:0-74505 GCA_033065855.1 Escallonia rubra | reverse complement strand
CCGCTATATTGTATAGCGGAGGGGTGGCATCGAAGTAAAACTTTTGGTCTTTGTACGTCCGCTATACAATGTAGCGGACGTTAGAGCAGGCAAACTTTTGGTCTTCTTTAATGTCCGCTATATAATATAGCGGACGTCATAACTTTTGGTCTTCTTTTATGTCCGCTATATAATGTAGCGGATACGTCTATATGATATCTATTAATCAGATCGGGCAATAGACTGTGATCAGTCCAATCTGGAGGCCACTCTCTCTGTCTGTGACATCTAGCCCAGGCCACTACTCCATCTCCGGCGACCCACATCTCCGGTGACCCACAACTCCGGCGATAAACCGTCCCCCCCTCAACGCCGACCTCGATGGCTTCTGGATCGGAGACCACCTACGATTTTATTGGCAACTTGCACCTGGCAGGCAAACACTTTTTCAAAGTCATGATGCCGGGGTTTGAGAATGAACTTGTATGCCATCCCTCTATCTCTGTATTTTCGTGTGTTAAATCTTTTGGTTAAAAACTAACCTATTTTTTGTGTATTGTGTTTGTTAGGACATACCGGAAGCCTTCACCAATCAATTTACAACAATTCATGACAGTGCAAGATTATATAGCCGCAAGGGGGCATGGCAGGTTGAAATCAAGCTGAAGCCCGGCCGACCCCAAAAAAAGCAATTCGCAGAGGGTTGGAACGTCTTCGTGCGCCAGCATGGCCTCGAACTCGGGGGACTTTGTAGTGTTTGAACACCTTGGGTGGTGGGATTTTCAAGTTGTAATCTTTGATCGGAGCACTTGTGAAAAAATTTCTTTCCCCCAATGTGAACCCTAATTTATGATTAATAAAATAATTTGAGTTCTTGTTGATTGTGTTTCGAAATTTTTCCTCGCTTAATTGTGTCGTTTGAAATACCCTCGATATATTGAGATACCCTCGATAGTGAATTGTAGGTTAATTGTAGAAAGTGATTTTACGTCCGCGATACAATGTAGCGGACGGCGCAGCAGAAACTGCACACACCAACACTTAGCGCAGCATTTTACGTCCGCGATACAATGTAGCGGACGGCGCAGCAGAAACTTCACCCATCAACACTTAGAAAAATTTGGTCCTCATTTTACGTCCGCGATACAATGTAGCGGACGGCGCAGCAAAAACTTCACCCATCAACACTTAGAAAAATTTGGTCCTCATTTTACGTCCGCGATACAATGTAGCGGACGGCGCAGCACACACTGCACCCATCAACATGTAGAAAAATTTGGTTTACATTTTACGTCCGCGATACAAGGTAGCGGACGGCGGAGTAGAAACTTCACCCAAAAATTTGGTCTTCATTTTACGTCCGAGATACAATGTAGCGGACGGCGCAGTAGAAACTTCACCCATCAACACTTAGAAAAATTTGGTCTTCATTTTACGTCCGCGATACAATGTAGCGGACGGCGCAGGTACCTTTCACCCATCAACACTTAGAAAAATTTGGTCTTCATTACATGCGTACAATGTAGCGGACGGCGCCGCAGGAGCCTCCCCCATCAACACTGAGAAACATTTTACGTCCGTGATACAATGTAGCGGACGGCGCAGCAGAAACTTCACCCATCAACACTTAGAAAAATTTGGTCTTCATTTTACGTCCGCGATACAATGTAGCGGACGGCGCAGCAGAAGCATCTTAGAAAAATTTTGTCCGCTACATTGTATAGCGGACGGCACAGCAGAAAGACTAAACTTCACTACTTAGAAAATTTTTGCACCATTTCGTTTTCCACATTTCAATCATTCCCAATGAGGCCAAAAAACCAACAACGTTCATCAGAAAAATCAGTATTCGACAACAGAAATCAACACAAATCAAATCACACCAATGGCGTACGGTTTATGTAAAAAATACTGTTATGATACAATTTCAACTGGGGTCCGCATGTTGGGGCGGATTCTCGTCATTAGCCGGATTTTCTATAAACCTAACCGCTCTAGGCCGGCCTTTCATAATTTGCCAAGCCATTCTATATCTATAGCCTTCAACTTCTGCTTGGCTCCAGACGGCCGCCTTGAGGCTCTCAGAGCGACAAATGAAATCCATGTACATGCAAAGGAAGACGCCGCAGTCCGAAGTGTTACGTTGCTTGGGCCTCCTCTTCTTCAATCGCCTATTGAGATTTGGCCGCGCCGGTACGAGGACATTACGGACACGATTGACCATTGCACAAAAAATATTCTGCGAGAAACAGAAAATGGCGTAAGACACGAGTTAAAATTTATGGCAAGATAGAATCAGAGCATTATACAGCGATCGTAATATTACCAACGCGTCCAACTGGGCTCTGTACATGTGCAGCACAGGCATCTGATGAGTATCGTCGTGGAGACTGTCGATCACCGATACGACTTTAGTTGTTGGGGAGTAGCAAACCAAGTACCAGTGGCTTTGCCTTAGAAATGGGATTAGAAACACATCGGCAACACTTGCGCTCACCGGACTATCCCTATTAAGATACGCTGTAGGTTAACGGACGGTCTCCACTGGGCCAACTTTTTCTTCCCCCTATTTTCGACCCACTCATGCCATTCAGACACTAGCATCTGATGAAAAAAGGCATCGAACAGAAAAACGGCCGGATAGGTCGGCTGCTGCCGACACCTTTCCTTCAGAATCTCCACGTAGGTGGAGACGACACCGTTGTCTAACCAACTCCCCGGAGCCAGCGAGGTAATCCATGCCCTCCGGATGATCCACACTATACAACGCTTGGTCATGCGGGACGCCGCTAAAATAACGCTCTCTGATTATCTGGCATTTCTGCGGCTTTAGGGGCTTCAACGGATGCCCTTTGCGATATTGCCCTCGGGGGTCGACCGGGGGTATTGCACTCCTTCGGGGGGGTCGACGGGGGATATTGCACTCCTTCGGGGGGGTCGACGGGGGGATATTGCACTCCTTCAGGGGGGTGAACGGGGGGGTATTGCCCGCCTTCGGCAATAGATGGTCCTGCCCACGGGACAATGGGCAGACTGATGTTTCCGAAACCCCAGTCTTGCGTGACTTGACTCTGAGAGAGGGGTTTGGGTTCCGAATCTACTAGTAAATAGAAGGAGGGCGCACTGTAATAATCCCACGGCGCTTGAGCCTGGCCCATGGTGCTTCGCGGTCCCCAATCACCACCTATCTCCGGTACAGAGGGAAAACCATATCCCTGGCTCACTCCCGAAGTCTGTCCCGAGGGATCGGTGCATCCCTCGGGAACAAACGGCCGCTGCCACCCCGGATAACCCATTCCCGGGTTTGGCTGTCCCGATGCTTGCCGCAAAAAATTCCCGCAGCCAACCGCCAACGCTTCAGCCTGTTGGCGAAGCTCCTCGCCCATGGCATCCACCAAATCTCGCTCAACTTCTAGAAGAAGGCGAACGAGGCATTAACCTACATCCAGAGAGATAATAAATAAGTAACTTCGTACACACTTAGAATGATCAAGTTCAATTAGAAGCACTGGTTGGGCAACTTACCAGATTGTATGCCATGTGCTCATCGATCTGACCCCTAGGGTGGTACTTCTCCCCGCGTTCAAACCTTACTGGAGCTACTCTCCTCCGGGTGATGCGGTAGTACCACTCATTGTACTGTTCGATGCTGATGACGGGGTCAGGCTCCGACACAATGGCCGCCAGCGTGTCCTGCCAAGAATTCCAGACCTCAATTTCACGCGCGCACAACTCGTGCGCATTCGCCCTGCCAAACAGTCCGACACCCGGTGGGTTCCTGTTAAGCCTCATATCTGGCGCGCCGGCTGGCAACCCCTGCAGGCAGTCAAAATGGCGCATAGCGCAATCTGGCAGCTGCCACTCTGCGACCTCGAAGTGGATCAGGGGTGTGCGTTGCAACCCGGAGAGCGTGAAGACGAACGACTCTCCCACCCGTCGCGCCAAACGTTTGTACGGTGCCCATCGCATCTGGCCAGGAGATAACGAGTCGAGCTCCCCCCGATAGTATGAAATGTTGTGATGGGGATCGTCTCTCCTCTCGTAGTGGGTTTCCTTCCGGCTGTACTCCCAGGCGCACAACCGAGGCCACACATTATCTGTTCCGTCCCTACGCCTGGGTGCGCCGGTAGCAAGGTGTTCATAAGACCACACCTGAGAGCAAAGACATTAAAAAAAGTATCGTCAACATTTATTGTCCATTCAACAAAAAAAAAAAACAACAAAGAGCACGTAATGAAGAATTGTATGATATACCTGCAATAGCGAGAGACATGCACATATCGCTTTGGAGTCGGGCCTCGTTGCCTTGTGCAATGCTCGGTACAGGTATGCAAGAGTTGCTGCACCCCAGGCATAATCCCCAACCTCAGCCAGGTTACGCAAAAACGGTAAATATTTGACGCTGACCGTGTTCTTCGACGTCGTTAGGAATAATATTGCCCCCATCACCCACAAGAGGAAGGCTTGTGTGTACAACACAAGGTCATGGCCCGTATAGTTTTCCGGCAAAACCCCGTAGGTATCTACCAACCACTTCAACTTGATACCACCACTGCTAAATCCATCCTGGGGTATCGAAGTAAAGAAGTCCCTAGCGGTCCTCTTATTCGTTGCTTCGGACGGATGAGCTATTACCGGCCGCCCCGTCACCGGTAACCCTAAGATGAACCCTACATCTTCTAGGGTAATTGTCATCTCTCGAGGAGGGAAGTGAAACGTATTCGTTTCACTTCTCCACCTTTCAACAAGGGCACCTATTAAGTGCCGATCAAGTTGTTGAAAGATCTGCCCATGCGTGAAAATCCCAAACCCAATCCCACGCAGTAATCTTTTCTGGGTTCTGTTCAATTTCCAGGCGTTGAAATTATCGCTTACTTCTACCGTGTTGACAAGTGCTCTTTCCTACGAATTAATAAATATTATTTAAGCAAAATAAACAATATACAACGTTCGCAACTGAAATACGTAAGCAAAATAAACGATATAAACGATAAAATAAGTATCTTACTCCACCATCCCATATGAGCGTACTGATATGGGATGCTTGGTCGTATAATACGGACGAATCTTCTGGTCCAGGGTTGAAATCCATTTTTTGCAACTGAAATAATGGAAAGAGGGCAAGGTTGGAAGCGTAAACATTCCCAAACATACAACGTTAGCATATTCAGCGCTAGCATGTGATCAGATAATACGCAATACACATATATAATATATATGTATATACATTGACAAACGCTAGCATAGTGCCGATCTACTTGCCAACGCCGCAAGATGAACTCTAGATTATGAACAAAGAAAGGATTAGTTTGTGAACTTACGTGATTGATGAGACGATTAAAGGATTTCTTGCAAAGAAATTGCGCCGATCTACTTGCCAACGCCGCTGGTTTGATCGTGAGAAGAAGGAATAGTTTGATTGTGAGAAGAATGAATGAATAGAAGTTTAGAAGGCTTCGAATGCTTGCCAACGTCCGCTACACTGTGTTGCGGACGCTGGGATAACGACAAAGTAACAGACGTGCATCGACTGATGTGACAACTGTCAGGGGGAAGTGGGTGGTTTGACGGAAACAGTCGTCCGCTAGACAGTATAGCGGACTACTTTTTGTTGGCCCAAGAATGTCGTCCGCTACACAGTCTAGCGGACGGGTGAGCGAGGGCAAGATGGTAAAAATATCCGTCCGCTACACAGTGTAGCGGACGACTGACAGCGCCGCAAAAGTGAGCTGGACCGTCCATCCCTTAGGGATGGACGGAAAGATCGCGCTGGCAAGATATCCTATTTTGCCTATGCTGTCAAGGGATCAGCTCCCATATACACATATATATATATATATATATATATATATATATATATATATATATATGTATATGTATATATATATATATATACGTATATGTGTATATATATATATATATACACGTATATATATACATATACGTATATATATATACATATACGTATATATATATATATATATACATATATATACATACACGTATATATATACATATACGTATATATATATACATATACGTATATATATATGTATATATACATATATACATATATATATATATGTTTACATATATATATATATATATATGTATATATGTATACATATATATATATATATATATACATATATGTATATATGTTAGCTGATCCGTTGAGAGCGTTAGCAAAATAAGATAAGTTGCAAGCGCGATCTCCGTCCATCCTGAGAGATGGATGGTCCAGATCACGCCTTTTTCGAAAATTGTCAGTCGTCCGCCATACAGTATCACGGACGGGATTTTTTACCTTTTTGCCCCTCCGCGCCTGTCCGCTACACTGTATGGCAGACGACATTAAAGTCCTGATGGGAGACAGCAAAAAGACGTCCGCGATACTGTGTAGCGGACGTCCCCTAGGCTGACACCTGTCAGGCCCTGTCCCGTCGAAAGGGATGTCAGGTCTTTATTTCTGCACGTGTCAGTGTCGGGAATAATTTCCACAATACAGTATCGCGGACATTACTTCCCATATACCCCAGGGTTCCCTAATTCTCAGCTCTTTCGGCAAAATTTTCTTCTCCTTCGGATTCACTTGCTTCCATTTTCGGCTGCCCTCAAGCTTCGAGTAACACTTGCTTCAATCTTCAGTCAAGCAAGGTTAGTTTCTGATCTCAAATATTTTCTGGGCAGATTGACTGATGAAGTATATATATTTTTTTTGGACAAAAAAGTATAGATTTTTTATGATGTTCTAGAAATTTGTCACTCTATTCATCAACTTGTGATGTTCTAGAAATTAATTTGTTAACTTTAAAGAAGTTTAACTAGTTAATTTTGATTTTTTTTGAAGGGCGCTAACTTCGGCACATCTATCCTATTTAAATTCGAAATTTTTGAGATACGTTTGTTGTATTTTGGAAATTCGTTTATTTATCTTAGTAATTTTAAGTTGTTATGTTCAATAAATCTATAATTAGCAAAATGGGAGACTTTTGAAATTATGTATATGGTATATTTGTCATCTTAAATTGGTCTATTCGTCAAGATAATTTTTAGGTAATATTTTCAGTTGAAAATGTCATTTGATTGTTAAGCGTAGTCTATATTTCTACATAGGTCTTGTTTCACAATGTCTGATTTCGTGTCGAGCTCCAACACCCCCGTAGATGCTAGTGATCCGTATCTAGGACGAACCTTTCAAACATTGGAGGAAGCTGGAGAATGTTTCCGAGCGTATTCATTGAGGGTTGGATTTGGCATTAGAATAAAAACTTCAAGAACGAGCAACGTAACGAAAAAGATATGCTCTCGCTTATACGAGTGCCATAGGGGTAGAAACCCAGTGCAAAATGAGTCACGCGTATGCAACGATGACAGTGATGGCAAAATAGGATAATCGCGCAAAAGATGGGACTTCTTTGCGCGAACGAATTGCCAGGTCAAGATGTTCGTGAGCTATAAAGCCAAGCAAGATCATTGGCTTATTAGCAGCCTGGAACTGGCACACAATCACCCGTTAGTAACCCCTTCTAAGGTAAGTCAGATGCATCAACACAAGAAGATGGGTAAGGTCGCAAGGAGCCTAATTCACACAATGAGCGACGCGCGGCTAGGACCTACCAACATGATTAATGTTCTTGCTGAACAGGCCGGGGGAATTCAAAATTTAAACTTTAACACGACAGACGTTCGTAACGCGGTCCGAACCCATAGACGAGCCGCGTATGACCTCAATGATGCTCAAGCCACAATGAGCCTATTGAAGCGGATGCAGATGGAGGACCCGCAGTTTACCTTCAATTATAAACTTGACGACGAGCATCCAGTTAGCACAATTTTTTGGGTCGAAGGTCGTTCGAGGCTTGCTTATAAGCATTTTGGGGATGTCGTGACTTTCGACACCACATACCGTACCAACAAGTACTCGATGCCGTTTGCCCCTTTCACGGGGGTCAATCATCATTATCACTCCATCCTGTTCGGGTTCGCCTTGTTAAGGGACGAGAGCGAGAGTTCTTTTGAATGGTTGTTTACGACGTGGCTGGAAGCCATGAACTTCAAAGCACCCAACGTAATCATCACCGATCAAGATTTGGCAATGAAGAAGGCTATTGCCACCGTCTTCCCAGATACTCGACACAACTTGTGCACTTGGCACATAAGCAACAAATACCCCGAACGTTTGCATCACATGTACGCAAAGTTTCCAGACTTTAAACAGGATTTTGACACGTGCGTTAGTAAGTCGTTAACGATTGAGGAATTTGAGGAGAGGTGGGAAAAGCTTGTTCAGGATTACTCATTGCAAGACAACGGGTGGCTCCAGCATGTTTACGAGCTCAAAGAGCAATGGATTGGCGTTTACACGAGGAGGCATTTTTCTGCGGGCATGAAAACGACGGGCAGGAGTGAATCTATGAATGCCACGTTTGATAGTTACGTGGGTACAACTACCAATTTGAAGAGTTTCGTCACATCCGCACAGAAAGCGGTTGCGTCGTTGTTCGTGAAAGAAAGGGCTGCAGACTTTGCAACCACGTACAAACAGATGAGAAGGTTGCTTGAGACCCCGCTGGAGCTGAACGGTGCCAAAGTCTATACGAAGGAGATCTTCTTGCTATACCAAGTAGAGCTGTAGAAATCGGGACGATACTGTATAAACAAGGTGGCAGAAAAGTCTACGCGTGAGTACAAGGTTTATTCGCTCGTGAATGACCTCGTTCCTGAGAAGCTGCGCAGAATGTATACGGTGAGCCACGACACATTGACGGACTCGGTGACATATGTTTGCAAGAAGTTTGAGTTCCATGGCATCCTGTGTAGACACATTCTGTGGTTTTTCACCCAGAAGAATATCAGGACAATTCCCGATAAATACGTCTTGCCACGGTGGACGAAAGGTGCAAACAGGTTGCACGGTACCATTGCCTTTCCAGAGCACCCATATACTAACTTTGAAGAATCAGAGACGTTGCGGTATAATCATCTGTTCACGATGTTCACCCGTTTGTCCGTAAAGGGTGCTGCTACAATGGTCGGATATAAATATCTCCTCGAGGTAGCTCAGCAGCAAGAGCCCATCGTCGACCAGTTGGAAGTTCTTCACCATCATCACCTGCAATCTTACTTGGTTTTTCAACATTAGATTTTTCAAATACTACATGCATAGATTCTTCAATGGTCATAGACTTACGGTTATAAATTCTATATGCTCTACTTTTTAATGAATAACCAAGAAATATTCCCTCGTCAGATTTCGCATCGAACTTTCTCAAATTCTCACGATTGTTCAAAATAAAGCATTTGCAACCGAAAACCTTGAAATAATCGATTTTTGGTTTTCGATTTGAGAACAGTTCGTAAGGAGTTTTATCAAGAATTGGTCTGATGAGTACTCTGTTCAACACGTAACAGGAAGTGCTGACGGCTTCTGCCCAAAAATATTTTGGCAGAGAGTTTTCTTGAAGCATGGTTCGGGCCATTTCTTGAAGAGTACGATTCTTTCTCTCAACAACTCCATTTTGTTGGGGTGTCCGAGGAGCAGAAAACTCATGTGAAATGCCATTTTGAATACAAAAAGGGATAAAATCTTTTTCAAATTCACCGCCATGATCACTTCGAATTTTTACAAGCTTCAACTCCTTCTCATTTTGAAGCTGTTTATCAAGACTGAAATTTTTTTCAAACGCTTCATCTTTACGAGTTAAAAAAAGAACCCAGGTGTATCATAAAAAATCGCCAACAAAGACGAAGGCATAAAATTTTCCAACTAGGCTAGCATTTCTAGTAGGACCAAAAAGATCTAAATGAAGGAGTTGAAGAGGGCGAGAGGTGGAAACAACATTTTTGGCTTGAAAAGAAGTTTTTGACTGTTTACCATATTGACAGGCATCACAGACTCTATCCTTGATAAACCTCAAATTTGGTAAGCCTCTGACAAGGTCTTTCGAGAGAAGTTTCTTGATTAGATCCATGTGAACATGACCTAATCTACGATGCCACAACCAAATATCATTGTGCTGAACAGAAAGACATACTTCACGAGAGTAGTCAGATGCATCAAAAGATAGAGTATAGATATTACCCTGTCTCTTACCGATCAGCGTACTCCCATCTGAGGCATGACTGATAAGACATTTTTTGCCTTCAAACTGAACTTTGTGTCCATTATCTATTAGTTGACTGATACTTATCAAATTAAACTGTAAACCGTCCACTAAGGATAGGTTGTCGTTTGAAATGGAACCTGTGCCAATTGTACCGTTACCGATGATCGTACCATTTGAGTTGTCTCCAAAGGTAACAAGCCCACCATTTTTCAGGGTGATGTGCGAGAAAATAGAACGATCACCTGTCATATGTCTTGAACAACCGCTGTTGAGAATCCATTTGTTGCAGTCTACCCTGTTTTTCAAGCATACATACAATAGATTCTGGTTTCGTTCCTTTAGGTACCCACACTTTCTTGGGTCCTAGAAGATTAGATAAAAAAGATTTTAGCACCCAAACATGATTCATTTTATTCTTAGTAAAAGAAAAGGATGACTGATTTTTAATAAGATTAAGAGGACAATTTTTAACTAAATGTCCCTTTTTGTTACATACCGTACAAATAGTGAATGGTGAGCAGGAAACTAAACTTTTGTTAAAGAAATTTTTATAATCATTTTGCTTCTTTGAAGGATCATAACCAATTCCACTTTTCTCAAAGACACATCTTTGTTTTCCCAAAAGAATATCCAAATTCTCTCTTCCTTGGGTGAATTTTGAAAGAGTAAAAATTCAGATCTTCAATCTCCTTTTCTAAATTTATTTTTTGTGTAGACATATCCTCCAGTTGAGATTTTAAAGATTCATTTTCAACTGGAACTTTGACTTCTCTGAGAAATTGGATTTCAGAAGGCTTAAGAAAATTTTCCTTCTTAAAAGCATTTAGTTTATTTTCTAAAGAGACATTTTCAGAAATATAAAATTCAATTTTTTAATTCAACTATAACTTTTCACATTCAAACTCTTCAACAGTACTTATCAAATTAAAGAAAAAGCCTTATTTTTTAGATATGCATTTTTAGTTTTTAACTTTTCATAGTTTTTACTGAGGTCGAGAAAAGAGGACTTAAGGACGTTAAAATGTATTTCAGGGGGTATTCAGGGATCCTCATCATTTGCCATGAAGCAAAGTTGAGCTACGTCCTCATCCTCGCTACCTTCCTTATCGCTTTCATCAGAGTCATCCCAAGTCAGCAGTGCTTTTCTGGATTTGAACTTCTTCTCCTTGAAGTCTCGACTGTTGCTGTTGGCGGTCTTGTTCCTGAGTTGTGGACACTATTTCTTTATATGCCCAGTTCTGCCACATTCGTAGCAGGCATCAGGATTTTTCCTTACGTTCCAATCACTGTTATTTCTTTGATGTGATTGGTTTGTTGGATTTCTCCTGAACATCCCATCCCTCTTGTTTGCGAGAAATTTCTTGAACTTCCGAGTGATGAGAGCCATTTCAGGATCAGAATCGTCGCTGCTTTCCGTTGGTTCATGAGAGGTCTCAGCTTTAAGAGCTAAGTTCTTCTTCTTGGAGGTGGTTTCTTCTTCGTCATGAATTTTCATTGTAATTTCATGAGTCATTAAAGAACCCACCAATTCTTCAAGCTTCAGCACATTCAAGTCCTTCGCCTCTTGAATGGCTGTGAGTTTTGCTTCCCATCTTTTTGGGAGAGATCTGAGAACTTTTCAGACCACTTCATTTTCTGGGTAAATTTTACCCAAAAGCCTCAGCCCATTGATAATGAGTGTGAATCTGGAGTACATCTCATTTATGGACTCGTGCTCCTTCATCTTGAAGGCCTCGTACTGCTGGACCAACATGTTGATTTTGGTCTCTTTTACTTGATTTGTTCCTTCATGAGTAACCTCCAACAATCTCCACATTTCTCTAGCTGTCTCACATGCTGAGACTCGATTGTACTCATTTATGTCGAGGCCACAGCTGGTAATGTTCTTAGCTTTATCATCCATGGAGAAAAGCTATGCCTCATGATTATCCATTTCAAGAATTCCTTTCGGAATCTTGGTTCCATCCGGTCCATCCTTCATAGGAATTATAGGACCATTTTCAACAACATACCATATGTGTGTATCCAGCCTTAGAAAATTCCTCATGCGATTTTGCAGTAGCTGTAATTGTCATTTTTCAACAAGGGTGGCTTGGTGGTTGCTGGTCCTTCTTCCACAACGCGAACTGCAGCACTTAACTATTAAGTCGCAGAAGAATACCAGGGCACACGGCTCTGATACCACTTGTAGGACCCTAAATACACCTAGAGGGGGGTGAATAGGTGTTTTACAACTTCGAGTATGAATTTAAAAATTAAGATTACAACGTAAAGACGGATATAACAGTAACAAGTTTAACACAGAGATTTATACTGGTTCGGCCCCACCAGCCTACGTCCAGTCCTCGAGCACTCCACACAAGGGAGACCTACTCGAGCCTTTCACTAAACCAACTAGCTTCGGGTGCTAGCTCAAACCTCAGTACAATATCTGAAACCCTTCCAAGGTTTCCAACAGATTACAAATGAAAAGAGATTACAATTTGAATACAATAAATAGGCTCCTTCTTGAGCAGATAGTACAATGAAAGTTTTAAAGCTAAGCCTTCTTAGGTGGGAAGATCTATATCCTTTCAAGAACAAAACCAAGAAGCTTACACAGAACTTTCTCAAAGGTAAACTCACTCAAAAGACAATTGATAAGAATAAGAGATTGAGATGAGAGAGTTTTTCAGAGTAAAAATTTGCGCGAGAGAAAAAGGTAATAAATGCTCTAACGGATTCCCTATTTATACAGGAAGGAAATAGAGGACCGTTAGGAAGAAAAACCAAAGAAGAAGGATTCGACTAAAACATTTTGGCTTCGACTAAAAGTCTTGCCTTCGACTGAAAGTCATGGTTTCGACTGAAAGTCTTGGCTTCGACTAAAATATTTGGCTTCGACTGAAAAACTTGACTTCGACTGAAAGTCACAGCTTCGACTGAAAGTCATAGCTTCGACTGAAAAACTTGACTTCGACTGAAAGTCACAGCTTCGATTGAAAGTCTTAGCTTCGACTGAAAGTCTGAGCTTCGACTGAAAGTCACAGTTTCGACTAAAAGTCTTCGCTTCGACTGAAAGTCACAGCTTCGACTAAAAGTTTTAGCTGCGACTGAAAGTCACAGCTTCGACTCGAGGGTTTAGCTTCGACTAAAACATTTTGGTTTCGACTAAAAAACTTGACTTCGACTAAAAATCTTGGCTTCGTTCTTTACTAAAATTTCTGTCAGATCTTTTAAGAAAGACTTAAAGAAAAACTAATCAATAAAAGTATACTTCAAGATCTTGCATCTTCATCTGTAGTCCAAAACTTGAGTCCAAACAAGTCCAAAATCTTTGTCATCCATGTCAAGGTCGTGCAAAGTCTCTGTCATCCATGTCAAGATTATGTCTTTGTTTGATTAAGATAAAACCTGAAATGTTTTAACTTTAATAATATTGTCAGATTAATGTTAGATAAGATAAGTCTGAAATCATCAAAATTAACAAGTCAACAATTATATGGCGGACATTCAAGTAGAAGGAAGAGTCTACAACACTTAGTTTATTTTTTTGTCCTATTTATGTCCGCGATACTATATGGCGGACATTCAAGTAGAAGGAAGGGTCCCCAGCACTTAGTTTTTTTTTTTTCCCTATCTATGTCCGCTATACTATATAGCGACACTTAGTTTTTTTTTTGCCCTATCTATGTCCGCTATACTATATATCGGACAGTCAAGCAGCAGGTCTTGTCCTCAACACTTAGTTTTTTTCAGCCCTATCTATGTTCGCTATACGATATAGCTGACAGTCAAGCAGAAGGAAGAGTCTCCAACACTTAGTTTTTTTTGCCCTATCTATGTCCGCTATACTATATAGCGGACAGTCAAGCAGAAGGTCTTGTCCCCAACACTTAGTTTTTTTCGGCCCTATCTATGTCCGCTATACTATATAGCGGACAGTCAAGCAGAAGGAAGAGTCCCCAACACTTAGTTTTTTTTTGCCCTATCTATGTCCGCGAGATGATATAGCGGACTCTCAAGCAGAAGGAAGGTCCCCAATACTTAGTTTTTTTTTTTGCCCTATCTATGTCCGCTATACTATATAGCGACACTTAGTTTTTTTTTGGCCCTATCTATGTCCGCTATACTATATAGCGGCACTTAGTTTTTTTTTTTGGCCCTATCTATGTCCGCTATACTATATAGCGGACAGTCAAGCAGAAGGTCTTATCCCCAACACTTAGTTTTTTTTTGCCTTATCTATGTTCGCTATACTATTGAGCGGACAGTAAAGCAGAAGGTCGTGACCCCAACACTTAGTTTTTATGGCCCTATCTATGTCCTCTATACTAAATAGCGGACAGTCAAGCAGAGGTCTTGTCCCCAACACTTAGTTTTTTTTGCCCTATCAATGTCCGCTATACTATATAGCGAACAGTCAAGCAGAAACAAAGTCTCACTTGGTTTTTACACTTAGTTTCCTCCTAGTCAAAGCAAATCACACAGAATAAATCAAACACTCACATCAACAACACAACGATATCAGTGAATCAAATCAATCGCATTCAACACCGATCACATCTCAGTCAACACAAATGAAATCATCAATCGCATTCAACGATAAGATTCAACGATAAGGACAATTAAAAAAGTTAGTATAATGTTATTATAAGCAAACATTGTCAATTGGGGCCCTCAGCCCCTGCAGGATCCCCCTCGTTACACGGATTTACAATAAATCTAATAGCTCTAGGCCGGCCATTGATAATTTGCCAAGCCATCCTATACCTAAAGTAGTCTATGCATTCTTGGCACCAGACGGTATTCTTGAGGCTCTCAGACCGACAGATGTAATCCATGTACATGCAGACGAAGACGCCGCAGTCCGAGGAATTAAGTTGCTTGGGCCTACTCCTCTTCAATCAGAGAACAAGCGTCGTATCGGCCGGTGGGCTCTCTCGACGCTTCTTATTGACCATGGCAGCAAATAAATTCTGCGAGAAACATAATAAGCATTAAACATTAAGCATTAAACATAGCAAACATAATAAGATTAATCAGTTCTACAATATGCAAGTTACAATAAGAAGTAAACATGATCTTACCATGGCATCCAACTGGCCTAAGCCTCGGTACATTTCAATCACACCCATCACGGGGGTATCATCGTAGAGACTGTCAAGGACTGATACGGTCTTCGCTACCGGTTCATAGCAAACCAAGAACCAGTGGGCATTCACTATACATGGGATTAGAAACACGTCCGCCACACTTGCGCTCACTGGACTATCCCTAGCAAGATATGCTTGTAGGTTAGCGGACGGTCTCCACTGGAGCTGGACGTTCCCTTTCTCGCCTGCTTCCTCGCCTTGTCCCAGTTGCCCCACTCTTGTACTAGCATGCCAAGAAAGTAAGCATCGAGGATAAAAATGCGCGGACCGTAGTTAGGCTGTTCCCGACCCCTTTACCTAAGAATTTGCACGTAGTGCGAGATGACAAAGTTGTCTAACCAAATTCCCAGTGCCAGCGAGGACAGTTCTCTCCATGAGGCATTGTAATCCAAGCCCTACGGGTGATCCACGTCATACGACGCTCCGTCTGGGGGGGGGCCCGCTAAAATAACAGGCTAGGATTAGGTCATGTTTATGCGGCTTCAGGGGCTTGGCTGGATGCCCTTTCGGATATTGCCCTCGGGGTTCGACCGGTTGCTCTTGCCCTCCACCGGGGGGCAAGAGCAACGGAAGAAATTGGCCTCCAACCAACGGATCGGCCGGCAGATAATCCTCTTCGGGGTCCCCGGCCGGCTGATAATCGCCTTCGGGGGCCCCAGCCGGCTGATATTGCTCGCCGGCCATTTCTTCCGCCGGCTGATATTGCCCTTCGGGGCCGCCAAGTGGTCCCGCCCACGGGACAATGGGCAGTGCCTCGTTTAAATCGTAAGGCCAGTCTTGCGTGACTTGCCTCTGAGAGAGGGGTTGGGGTTCCGGGAACAAATTGAAGGTCGGGCCGCTGTAATCGGCCCACGACGCTTGAGCATGTCCCATCCCTGGTACGGAGGGACCACCAACTCCCTGGCTCACCCCTGAAGCTTTCCCGGAGGGATCAACGTTATACGGGCTGACGCCCGTATAACCCATTCCCGGGCTATCGACCGAAGACTGTCCCGATGCTTGTCGCACAAAATTCCCGCAGCCTAAAGCCAGTGCAGCAGCCTGTTGGCGAAGATCCTTGCCCATTGCGCTCATCAGATCCTTCTGCTCACTCAACTTCTGGAAGAATGTTAGCGAGGCATTAACCTACATCCAAAGAGATAACAAATAAGTAACTTGAATCAGGCATTTATATTCAACACATTCAAGACAAGTCAGACTAGTTGGGCAACTTACGAGATTGTATGCCATACGCTTGTCGATCTGACCCCTAGGCGCATACCTCTCCCTGTGTTCAAAGTTCACTGGGGCTACTCTCCTCCGCGTGATGCGGTAGTACCAGTCATCGTACTGTTCGATGCTGATAACGGGGTCCGGCTCCGAGACGATGGCCGCCAGTGTGTCCTGCCAAGAAGTCCAGAGCTCTAGTTTGGCCGCGCACAATTCTTGCGCATTGGCCTTGCCAAACCGCCCGACATCCGGTGGGTCCCTGTTAACCCTCATATCTGGGGCACCGGCTGGCAAACCCTGCTCTAACTCAAAATAGTGCATTGCTCGGTCTGGCAGCTACCACTCAGTGACCTCGAAGTGGATGAGGGGTGTGCGATGTAACCTGGAGAGCGGGAAGACGTATGACTCTTCTACACGTCGAGCAAAGCGTATGTACGGTGCCCAACGCAATTGGCCCAGAGATGGGCGGTCAAACTCCTCTCGATAGTACGTGATGTTGTGATGGGGATCGACTCTCCTGCGGTAGTGGCTATTCTTCCGGCTGTACTCCCAAGCACGCAACCGAGGCCACACTCTATCGGTTCCATCCCTACGCGTTGGTGCACCGGGAGCAAGGTGTTCATAAGACCACACCTGAGAACATGGACAAATTATATTTATATTGTCGATTCAACAAAACAACAATAAAAAAAAACAATAACGCAGACATGATTTATATTATATACCTGCAATAGCGAGAGACACGCACATATGGCTTTGGAGTGGGGCCTCGTTGCCTTGTGCAAAATTTGGTACAGATACGAAAGAACCGCTGCACCCCATGCATAATCTCCAACCTCCGCCAGGTTACCCAACAACGGTAAATATCTCACGCTGACCGTGTTCTTCGACGTCGTTGGGAATAATATTGCCCCTACCACCCACCAGAGGAAGGCTTGTGTGTACAGCACAAGGTCACGGCCCGTATAGTTTTCCGGCAAAACCCCGTAGGTATCTACCAACCACTTCAACTTGATACCACCACTGCTAAATTGATCCTAGGGTATCGAAGTTAAGAAGTCCCTAGTGGTTCTCTTATTCGTTGCTTCTGACGGAGGAGCAATTACCGGCCGCCCCGTCACCGGCAACCCTAAGATGAACCCTACATCTTCTAGGGTAATTGTCATCTCTCCGAGCGGTTCGTTTCACTTCTCCACCTCTCAACAAGGGCACCTATCAAGGCCCGGTCAAGCTGTTGAAATATCTGCCCATGCGTGAAAATCCCAAACCCAATTCCACGCAGTATCCTCTTCTGGGCGGTGTTCAGTTTCCACGATGTGAACTCGCGAGATACTTTTACGGTGTTGAGAAGTTCTCTTTCCTACGAATTAATAAATACAATTTCAGCAAAACAAACGGTATATATAACGTTCGTAAGAATAAGAAAGTTGATAAATAATGTATCTTACTCCACCATCCCATATGAGCGTACTGATATGGTTGGCTTGGTCGTATAACACGGATGGGTCTTCTGGTCCAGGGTTAAATTCCATTTTTTGCAACTGAAATTATGGAAAAACCTTCTCAGTTTGGATTTTACGTTTTGGATTTTGATAATCGCTCGCAAAAATACGACGCTAGCACATGCATAATACATATAACACACGCACATGCATAATGCATACAATGTTAGCATATGTACTCATATGTATAATAGATATATATACATATACGGAATTGGATTTTACAAACGCTAGCACATGAACAAAAATATACATATATAAAACGCAATATTCATCACAACTATCGATTACAAACAAAAGCTAGCACATGCATATTACATATAACGCAAGCACATGCAAAAAATGCATACAATGTTAGCATATATACTCATATGTATAATAGATATATATACATATACGGAATCGGATTTTACAAACGCTTGCACATGAACAAAAACATACATATATAAAATGCAATATTCATCACAACTATCGATTACAAACAAAAAAGGTATAGATTTTGTGAACTTACGTGATCGATTTAGGGTATTAAAGGTGTTCTTAAGACGGAATTGCACCGATCTGCTTGCCAACGCCGCAGGGAAATTTTGTGAGTAGAAAGAGTGGAGAAGAGTGTCGTAGTTACTGTCGTTTGAAAGTATATTGAACGTCCGCAATACAATATCGCGGATGGCTATTACGTCCGCGATACAGTATCGCGGATGGCTATAACGTCTGCTAGACTGTGTAGCAGACACTGTTGACATGACAGATAAGGACAAGATAACTGTCATTGCCGAAAAGGACCGACGGGACAGGCCCTGACAGGTGTCAGCCTGAGGGACGTCCGCTACACAGTATCGCGGACGTCTTTTTGTTGTCTCCCATCAGGACTTTAATGTCCTCCGCCATACAGTGTAGCGAACAGGCGCGGATGGGCAAAAAGGTAAGAAATCCCGTCCGCAATACTGTATGGCGGACGACTGACAGTTTTCGAAAAAGGCGCGATCTGGACCGTCCATCTCTCAGGATGGATGGTCAGATCGCGCTTGCAACTTCTCCTATTTTGCTAACGCTCTCAACGGATCAGCTCCCATATATATATATATATATATATATATATATATATATATATATATATATATATATATATATATATATATTCAAATTTTGTTGTTGGAACATTTAAAAAAGGATTTGGAATAAGTCCGATGAGAAATGGTCGGATTTCATGGGATTAACATGAATGAGAAACAGTTATTTACCACACTTACTCTTTCATGAATCTCTACACCCAATGAACACACCAGTATTGTCTTCACTACCACCATTGCCACACCAAATTTATTATTACCACCCCACTGCCACCACCATTACTGCCATCATTACGTTATTGTCACTACCACCACCAATGGACCGCCGTACCCATCATCACTGAACAATTACACCCACCACAAACCACCATACTAATGTCATCACTACATGAGACAACACCATTACGACCACCATTATCAATCGTCAATAGATTGCCATCATCACTTCCATCGCACACTATTAATACCTCCACCACCATCATCCGTGCTACCACCATCGTCTTTGTCATTACCATTATCACTGGTAAAACTGTATCAATCCTGTCATGATCACCGCGGCTGTCACCACCACCACCTCGGTCTCTATTGCCGCTACCATGACTAGTATCACTAACATATCACTAGTGCCACCTGGATACCACTACCATCGTTACAATTAGTATACCGCCTCATCACCACTGGGTTGATGCCACACCATCACCACTGCCGATGTCACACCATCACCACCACCATCCCTTTCGCTACTGTCATCATAACTTCTATCACCAACATTTCCATACCTTATGCCATAGTACCGCTAGCGCCACTACTTTCAGTGCCATCATTAGATCTTCCCACCACTGCCGTCGTTGTCGTTGATGCCATAGTACAATAGCATAGTTGATGTCACACCACCACCATCAATGGCACTAATCACTAGGGTCACCATCCCTACCACTAGTTACAACTCAATGCCACTACCACGACTACCGTCGTTACCATCACTTGACCACCCCACCACTTCCACCGTCGATGTCACTATACCGCCACTTACATCGCTGCTATTCTTGTGAGGCCCCAATCTTAATTAGCTTCTAATCATTTTATTAAGTTTAAACATATTTAAATTTGAGTGAAATAATATAATTGTGTTACATTATTTTTTTTTACATATAATAAATGTTCAAATTAAGTTATGAGCCAAAATATAATGATGTAAAACTTTGGGGTTAAAAAATTATGCAAAATTTTGGGGTTGATATGCAAATATGAAATGAAGGGATTAGTGACATGTGCACGTGTGAGAGTGTGGCTTATATTCTTGAAGACTTGCCACCTCCTGCGTAAATGGTGAGTTACTAAATAAATAATGAATGGAATATTAAAGGAGATGGATTTTGGAAGGGAGTGAGGATAAGGAGAAAGAATAGAAACAAAAAAAAGGGGAAGAAAATCGTGAGAAGGTGGATAGGATAGACAAAAGAAAAAGATAAGAAAGAAGGAGAAAGAAAAGAAAAGAGAGAAAGTGAGGAAGAGAAGAAGAAAAGGAAGAACAAAAGAGAGAGATTTGAATCAACCTTCTTGAATTGGCTTGGGCTTAATTTTCTTTAAGGTAGGTTATCTTGTGCTTTTAGGTTTTCAAATCATGTTTGGTAAGTATTATGAGTAGTGAAATACTTATAAACTTGCTTGCAATGATCTTAAGTGAGATATGTTACAAAACCTGCATAACATTCATACAAATGAGATAACTTTGGTGCCTAGAAATGTATAGTTTTAGTTGAGATACGGGTTTGGTTATTTTATATGTTGTACTAATACATGTGTAGAGTATACACATCAAATTTAAGATTATTTCAAGTATTTTTACTATGGTTTAAAGTTCGTGGCTAGAAACCTGTCCTATGAAACTGTACAGTCATGAAATTAGAATAATTTGGTGCTTAAAAAGGTATACGTTTAGTTGAGATATGGGTTTGGTTATTTTATATGTTGTACTAATACATGTCTAGAGTATATGCACAAAATTTTATACTATTTCAAGTACTATTTCTATGGTTTAAAATTTGTGGCTTCAAACCTATCTTGTGAAAATGTTGTTGGACATATTCTAAAGTCTGTCTTTGAAAGGGCTTAACACAACTTTAAATAATATTTTCGTGTCAAGTAAAATACTGGGATGTATCTCCTTAAGTCTAGTTTCCATAAACATATAATCTGACTGTAAAGGCCTTGTAATTAAATTGTTATGATTTTTGGAGTACAGACTACTCCTACTGCCAATTGAAATACTAGACAGATTATGTAACCTAAACTAGTAGTTCTTTGTGCTGGGCTTAATGGTGAATAACTAGGTTAATTGTAGGTCTTAAATGGACACTCAAATATGTACATGCTAATATAAGTATGCATGTGTGTAGGGTGCTTAAGGAAGAACATCAATTATATCTTACTTGATTACCGAATTAGTTGGCGCATTAGAGATTAGTTTACATGTTTGGCATATATTGTTGATAATATGGTAAATATGACTTGAGAGGGGATTAAACTTCTTTTCATTTACTTGATGAAATTTTTGTTGACATAAGTGCATGATTATGCATGTCACGTGAAGGAGGAGGAAAAAGTGAGTTGAGGGTGTTATTTATCGGGGTAGGAAGTATCCAGCCAGGGTTCTCATTATGGTTCATGTCTCGATAATACGCACTAGCTATGCATACTACTTCCCAAAATGAATTATTGGCGTGCCTGTGATGATATTAGATTCTTCTATCGAACCCGCTATATCAGTTGGTTGCGATACAAAAAGTCTCTCACACTCAGGGAAGGTTGGCTTGTGCATGAGGGGCATATTTGCATATTAATCTTCTCATACTTGTCTCATATATGTCTTGAACTTGTTTATACTGTTTCATTATACTTAGCGAGATCAAGTTAATATTTAGATCTTGCTTGCCATTCTCATATATGTTCTACAAGATTTCAAATCTTGCTCGATATGTTATTATCATTTCTTTTGAAGGCAAGTGTGAGCAGATGGTTGTATGTGATACTCAATATGTTAAATTATTCTTAAGTACGTAGGTATCATCTGTTCAAGTGACTTGAATGTTTATACTAACCATTCATAATATAATCAATTCATGCTTGGACTTAAAAGCACCGGATCTACTGAGCCATCAGGCTGACCCATTCCCAATACTTTTTTTCTAGGTTCGGAGTCAGAATATTTGCCAGGAGACGAAGAGGATTACTTTAGGGAGAATCAAGAGTATTATGCTGGGTGAGCAGAGTTTTAGTTGTTCTTATTTTGTTTTGGAGTGTAGCACTTGTATAGGAGAGATGTGGTCTGTAATATAATGTTATGTCCAGTCTTTTCACTTATGGACGACTGTAACGTTTAAACCATAATTCCGCTGTTTCTTTTGAGGTTTGTAGTAAAGCTTTGTTTCTCCTTAAGGTATATATGTTAACTAGCTGATTTTCATGGGGTGTGACATTTAGTGGTATCAGAGCTATAGTTGCTTAAAAGCCAGGTTAAGATCTTTGAAATTGACCAGTTTATTTGATTTTTGAAATTTGGTATGGCCTAAACATCTTCTTTTGCCTGTTCAAGTGTGATATATGGCAAGCCAAAGAGAGGAAAATATTGTAGGGTAAGGTACACAAGGAACTGATCCTAATTTTTGGGAGATCATTGGGTTAGTTGCACGTATAGCCAACACCCTAGAATATTCGCAAACCAACATCAACACAATCAGGTTGGTGAGAGTTCTCAGGTGAGATCCGTTATGGCTACTGATGATCTTACCTTGCTTGAAAGGTTTAATTTGTTAAGCTTAAGCCTACTGTATTCGCGGGTGGCGCTAATTCAGATGAGGCAGAGGAATGAATAAGGAGAAATTATTTGAGAGAATGCAATTAACTCTTGCACATAAAGTTTCTTTGGCTACTTTTTATTTGAGTGAGGATGCAGGATTTTGGTGGAGGACGATTAATGCAAAGTGGACAACCGGTAATGTTATAAGAACTTGGGATTTGTTTACTACTGAGTTTAATAACAAGTATATTCTAGCAAGTGTTAGAAGAGATAGGGAATTGGCTTTCCTGCAACTTGAACAAAAAACAAGACTGTACAAGAATATGAAAAAGAATTTACTGCTTTAACTCGACATGTATCTTATTTGGTTGAGGGTGGTGATAGGAAAGCTAGAAAGTTTGAGACTGGCTTGAATCCTGACATACATGAAACCATATCACCTTTGAATATATATGATTATCACGAGGTTGTAGATCACACACTTAATATTGAGAGGACTTTAGGGTTTACACGGGCAAAGAGGGCGCATATGAGTTTATCTAGGCCTCCGGTACCACAGTGGCAGGAGGGAAGATTTCCTTCTACATCTAGTGGTAGGAAATTTCTGAAAATAGATATGAGGAGTATGGCGTATGCACCTAGATCCCAGACACAGGGATTTATGCCACGACCTCAGCTTAGGGCTGAAGTGAAGCCTACTCAGTATATACCACCTCAACAGCAGCATGCACATACAATTAGTCGATATTGCACTTTTCGTGGTATGACTGGGCATACAGAAGAGGTTTGTAGGAAGAGAAAGGGGACATGTTTTGCATGTGGCTCACAGGGGCATCAGATGAAGGATTATCTTAAGAGTATATGATCTGTGGCTACTACTGCTGGGGACGCATCTGGTACTGGTATTAGTATAGATAGAAGGGTGAATAAACCGACGATAAAGGCTAGAGCATTTGCACTGGGACATGATGAGGTACATGGATCGCCTCCAATTGTTGAAAGTACTTGTAACAACCCGAAATTCTCGGATCGTTAACCGATCAATCCATCGAATCTCAACTATTCAATTTATTCATTTCCAATGATGATAACCCAACAACATCCATGTCAGAGCACTACAATCCATCAACTGTCTTAACAAACCAACCCAAAACAATAGTAAAGTACTTAAATTATTAAATTACATAACGGTTCTCTAACAAGGCTCAAAAATAATAATGAAAAAACATAAACTACTTTAAAGTTCAAGCTCGTCCGTCCTGAAATCTTACTGACAGTTATTTCCCGCAGAAAGAAACAGAAAAAGGGAGTGAGCTTTCGAGAGCTCAGTAAGGTCGCTCAACATTTAGTAGGGATTACAACGATTTGGTCAGAAGGTTATATCAATGACAGTATAGAAACAATATTCTCAAATTTCTCAATTCAAGATTCAATAAATACACTTTCGATTTCACTGAAGCAATACAGATGATATTGGACATGAGTATATTGCAAAGCCACACAGGCAGTGCAGGGTAACACTTAGCAAAGCCACACAGGCAGTGCTTAATAACAATATGGTTACATATGCATATGAACACTAGCTAGACCCTCAAGGTACTAGCATTTCCCGACAATAACAGACCATCCTTATATCACCCCCGATACAGACCATCCTTATAACTCCTCAATACACTACCTCATGCCAATATGCAGAATGCAATAAGCGATATTACAATGAACAAATCGACACTCAAAGAGAAATAAGTACTGAGCATCGAATGAGATTTTCAATAAACGTGTCAGGCTCAAACAAAAGTTATTAATGACAAACGATACAATTTCATCACAATTATAATTGAGTCCAAAGAAATAACGATAGCAAATCAGAATAATATATGAATCAAATAGAGGAGTTAGGTTCGGATGAAATTCCCTTACCTCGATCCAAGCGCTGAAGCTAAAACGCTTTCGAACAAATCCTCGAAGTTAACCTAGGTTGGCAAAGTCATTTATCAGAACACTTATTCATGCCACTACATTAAAATCTTAATATAATTATCCATAGCGTACCCATTTCTCTACCCGGATATGATGAAACTCGGAGCGATTTCTCACACGGCCAACCTACCCCGAAGTTCGCCACACGTCCCGAGACTCAGAAATATCCCAAAAATGCTCTAATCGTTCATTTAACATTATTTATAGCTTAATATAGCATATGGGATAAAAATATAATTTTTTTGAATATTTTCGAATAAAAATAATTTCCTTAAATACACTAAAACCAATAACTTGCCATAATTTCTTCTAGCTGGAAATAAAGGCTCATAATTTTTGTAACAGCTTTAGAAGACTTATAAAAATTTCTGAAATTGAAATTAGAAATAAAAAGGCGTTAAAATATTTTAAAAAGCTTCATTTTTGTTAAATTCAATGCGATAGAAAAATGATAGCAAATGTACTCTAAAAATCACCAAATTTACACTGAACCTTTATTATATTATAAAAGTATTACTATAATTTTCCCTAGAACATTTTCAGGGTTTAAAGGCTTCAAATGAATTTTACCATTTTAAGTTCACAGAAAATATTAAAAATACATATGATCTCAGAAAATTATGAAATTTTACCAGTAATTCTAGCATAGTCTCAGGTACTATAATATAAATTTTCACATTCTAATATTCACTATACGCTATGCAAAGTTCGTGCTAAGCTTAACGTTAAACTACACACACACACAGCACAGCACAGCACAGCACATGCACTCAGTAACTACCCAGTTACTCCATCTCTCAGTCCTATACAAGCATAACTCCTCACAGAGAACTCTCACGCACACACACACCATGTACACGGCACCACACCCAGGCACACTCACAAATCACAGCATATGTTCACTATCATTTCACTCACATTTCACACACTATCACACCTGCACACTTCCATGCCCACATCCGTTATACACCCATAAACACACACTAAGTATACCCATACACTCACAACTTATGGTCCTTATTCTCTCAAAAACCACAGGCACACACCTTTGTATACATATAAACACTTACTACATATAATTGAAAATGTGTCCATTGCCATACCCCTGTCTCCTTCTTCTTCTTTCATTCCATTATATTCTACATATATAGTATAAAATCCTTCACAGACTCACTCACACTCACAAATGCTCTTCACATTCTTGCAAACCCATATGATTTTTCATACCCACTGCCTCATGGCAGTGGGTCTATCCTTACATCCACTGATAACCCACAAACGCACGGCCATGGTGTCCACTGAACCCACTGCTTCATGCAGTGGTGTTCCTCTCATTTGTTCAGCTGTCCTCACCAACGGCACACATACAAAACACATCATTCATGACCTACCCACATGTTATATACACCCAGCGCACAAACACCACTATACACACCTACAAACACACATATGTACATAGCACTTCCAAGGCTGCCTCTCCCCAAATCGCCATTTCCTTTCCTGCATGCACCCTTCTTTGCTTTTCCTTTAACACCCTCACACTTATATATGTATAAACCCATTGTTCAACACATTTACACACAGTGACACAAAGTTAATTAAACCCACAAGCCACTTTTCTCCCTCACGGCAGCCATGGCTGCCACCTTCTTCTTCTCTCTCTCTCTAAAGATAGCCTTTCCCGGATGCTTCTATCTCTCCTCACAGCCGCAAACAACTACGGCAGCCACCATGGCTGTCCTCTCTACGAATTCCCTCCCATTCGAACCATAACGGCATTGAAACGCATCTTACGGCAGTCTACATGGTACACAGTCACAGCCACCACAGTTGTGACTGCTTGATGGCCGGTTACACTCACGGAATCACGGAATTACACACACAAAACACCCAGCCGAAGCGCCCCCTTAAACCATAAATCTGTGAACAATTTGTAAAAGAAAAGGTTTAGGAACACTTACCGAAAAAAAATCAAGGACGGTCGCCGGAATCTTGTCATGTCCTTCCTCTCTGTGTGTATCTCTCTAGCTCTCCCTCAGTCTCGACAGTGGTTGTGACGGCTGAATTGGGAGCCCTTGAACGGCTGCCCAAACGTGCCATATGTGTATATATATGCTAAAAGAATCCCTAGTTGGAAACCTGTAAAGAAAACTCTACACATCCATTTGTCGCTAAAACTTCTAACCCAACTTATTATTGCGAAAATGGTCCCATAAATATAATATGTATGATACAGGATTGGTTAGGAAATTTATAAAGAGATTGGTACACATCCGGTCTGGAAAATCGTCGCTAATAAGTACACCGCTACTAAAAATTTAATTGTCGCTGAAAGTATACCGAATGCTAATGCAGATAGTTCGCCGCTAAAAATACACGTTGGCCTTAAGTAAATATATATAAAAAAAAATGTCGCTAAAGGTTGTCGTTAAAAATTCGGTCACGCTAATCATCACTAAACACTTCAATCAATATTACTTATGACTGTTAACATTAAATTATTAATTATTATTTCTAAAATAATTTTGTCGCTAAGTGTCACAAACTATAACGCTCAGCTCCTCTAACCTATAGCATTTCTCTTTTTTCTTTTTTTTTCTTTTTTTTTTTTATTACCGTAAAATTAGCATAAAATTTTGGGATGTTACAGTACTGTTCTAATTTCTAGTACTTTGGCTAGAGTATTGATTGATCCTGGCTCTACATATTCGTATGTCGCATCACATTTCTTACATCATTTGCCTATGCTGTCGGAGTCTTTACCTTTTGTGGTCAAAGTCAATACCCCTGTGGGTGATTCTTTATATACAGATATAGTGTACAAATCCTGTGAGGTTAACATGAATAACCATATACTGCATGCTAATTTGATTGCACTGCCTATGCGGGAGTTAGATGTTGTTTTGGGTATGGATTGGTTATCCCACAATCATACTAGTGTTGACCGTTTTGCAAAAACTGTTACATTTAGTTTACCAGATCAATCAATATTTATGTATGTGGGGGATAAAAGTCCAACTGTTATCCCTATTATTTCCGCCTTGCGTGCTCAAAAGTTACTTGGTAAGGGTTGTGTGGGGGTATATTGTGTATGCTATTGACTGTTCGAAGACAGTGATTAGGCTGGAGGACATCCCTATTGTACGTGAATATTCAGATGTTTTTTCTCAGGACTTGATTACTTTTCCACCTGATAGGGAGATAGAATTCGTTATTGAACTTGTTCTGGGCACTGCACCTATATCCAAAGCTCTCTACAGAATGGCTCATGCTGAATTGAAAGATTTGAAGGTAGAATTACAAGATTTACTTGATAAAGGCTTTATTAGACCAAGTACTTCACCTTGGGGTTCGCCTGTATTATTTGTTAAGAAAAAGGATGGTACCTTACGTCTATGTATTGACTATAGACAGTTAAATCAGGTTACCATAAAGAATAAATACCCATTACCCCATATCGAGGATTTGTTTGATCAATTGCAGGGGGCTAAGATATTTTCTAAATTGGATTTGAGGTCAGGTTATCATCAGTTAAAGGTAAAGGATGAGGATGTCCCTAAGACTTCTTTCAGGACTAGGTATGGTCATTACAAATTTCTAGTTATGCCATTTGGGGTTACCAATGCACCCGCGACGTTTATGGATTTGATGAATCACACTACAAGAAAAGAGGGAATTAGTGACGGACTTTTAGCGACGGACGAAATTTCGTCGCTAAAAGTCTTTTCAGAGACTGAAAAAACCGTCGTTAAACCACTGTTTTTGCAGGCCTCGTATGAACTGCTAAGAGGGTCCGAGCAGCAGTCCGGACAGCCATCAGCATCCACTAGTACAGTTGCGAGTACTGGGGGTTGAAGCGATGGCTGGATACGCCGGAGGTCGTGAATCGGCCGAAAGGCCGCATACGTGGCCTGCCTAGCACGACTGCTCATGCCGTGATAGGAGCGTCCTCACCCCCTGCTGCCCCTCCACAGACATCAGCTCCTCAGCGTCAGTTAGATGACGAGGAGATCCAGCGCATTGCTATAGTGTGGTGAGGATGATCAGGGAGAAGGGCACTGCTGGACATGCCGAGCTAGCCCCGGATCAGCAGGATCCAGATCTGGGACTCGGCGACCCCTGATGAGCCCCTTCCCGTGCCCGTTCCTAGCTTCCCCGCCCCCCCCCCCCGCGCTCGGGTTGTACTCTTCTCCCCTCCCCTAACCGGCTGTATTCGGTTCCAGGCTTGTACATATGAGCATTTTTTATATTAAAACATTTTTTATAATTGATTATATATATTTCTTTCTGTATTGATTATTGCGCGTTATTGTTGAGAAATGAAAATTGTATAACAGGTCTGGGTAATTGAAAAATAAAAAAAATATTTGATTTTTGGCGACGGATTAAATCCATCGCTAAATAAGCTTTTTAGCAACGGAATATTCCGTCGCTAAAAATTTATTCCGTCGCTATAGAAAATAAATTAAAATACTAAAAATATAATTAGCGACGGAATATCCGTTGCAAAATATTACATTTTTAGCGACGGAGTTCAAAATTTCGTCGCTAAACTATTACTGACGGGCTTTTATACGAGGGACTTTTAGCGACGGTGAATCCATCGCTAATTGTTTTAGCGACGGAATAAAGGCTTTTAGCGAAAAGCGACGGATTTCCCCGTCGCTAAAGGCCTTTTTTCTTGTAGTGTCACATATTCAAACCATACTTGGATAGTTTTGTGGTAGTCTTTATTGATTATATTTTGGTTTATTCTCGGGATACCCAACAACATGCTCAGCATCTTAGACTTGTTTTGCAAACCTTACGGGATAAAAGTTGTACGCTAATTTTGAAAAATGTATGTTTTGGTTGGAATAAGTTACTTTTCAATGGATCCGGCTAAGATTGAGGCTATACAAAGTTGAAAAATGCCTTCAACAATATCGAAGGTACGTAGTTTTTTGGGGTTAGACTAGAGATGTCAAAGGGCCGGGCTTGGGCCGGCCCAGCCCAAGCCCATCGGGCCTGCAAACGGGCCGGGCCGGGGCCGGGCCAAGGGAGGGTGAAAACGGGCCGGGCCGGGCCGGGCCTGGCGCAATGAATTCTAGGCCTGGTCCAGGCCCAGGCCCTAAGCCCAATATTTAGGGCCGGGCTTGGGCCGGGCCCAGGCCCTTTTTTTTTTTTTTTTTTCATTTTATTCAATTTTAACACATAACAATTTACATAGAAATTTATTTATACGATCCTCGTCAACTATAAAGAAGAAAGAAGTGCGGATTAAAAACAGATGAGTTGCGATGCCTTGTTATAGCTGTAGTCCCATCTGGAAGAAATATAATGGTTGTTCCGTCTAACTTTAATTTCATTTAATGGGTATAAACTTCTTTGACTCTTTCCCAAGGCCTATGCAGTGTGCACCTTTTGAAAACTCTAACCAGACCACTTATGGAAGATCATAACCACTATAGGTATTTCCTTTCTCATAGAAGAGGCTTAGTAGTTAAGTAATTTTGCAGGACTTTTGAAGAAAAGACAAGATCAAAAGAATTTAACGGCTGACTGCAATTTCCTTCCATCTCTTATCCATTCAATTTAAAGGCTGACTACTGTTAAGGTAAAATGATTGCCAATATGAGGCATAAGCCTCTCTTAAATCTAACCAAACATCGCTCAAGGTCATCAAGTCTTATAGAAGAAAATAATATAAGGCAAAAAGACAAGATGCTTGATGCAGGATGCTATCCCTTCCTTTTAAAATATATATTTTTTGCTTGTAAAAATTTATTTTATATATATGAAAAAAAATTATTCTTAAAACTCTAACAATCAAAATAATAATGTATGTGGAATTTTGGAAAAGGGGTGGAAGAAAGGGGGGGAAAAGCTAGATTTTCAAAAAAAAGTGGGGCCAAAAAAGGGCCAAATCCGGGCCAAACCGGGCCACACCCGGGCCGGGCCAAACCCGGGCCAAACCGGGCCGGGCCGGGCCGGGCCATTTTCCCCAGATTTCTCGGCCTGGTCCAGGCCCAGGCCCCAGGCCCTCTTTCAGCGGGCCGTTACTGTTCATGCAAGGGGCCGGGCCAGCCCGGGCCAAAACGGGCCGGCCCGCGGGCCGCCCGGCCCAAATGACATCTCTATGGGTACCGAGTCTATGCCATCATAAACTTCGGCTATAGCTTCAATTTAACGTCTTGCGTCAAGATTGGTGGGATTTCTTAGGTGCCGTATTATTTACTTAATGGCGTTGACCCCCAGAAAAGACTTCACTTGAATTGGTCGGAACCAAGTTGTAAAGTGTGCGAAGCACGGGGGAAAACGTGTGGCTTCAAGAATTATACTTCTCGCGTAACTGTAGCTAGAGGTGTCAAACGGGCCGGGCTTGGGCCGCCCGGCCCGGGCCCATCGGGCTTGAAACAGGGCCGGGCCGGGGCCGGGCCAAGTGGCTGCCAATTCGGGCCGGGCCGGGCCGGGCCGCTGGGGAGAAATGCTAGGCCCAGTCCAAGCCCTGGCCCTAGGCCCAATATTTAGGGCCGGGCTTGGGCCGGGCCCGGGCCCAAAATTTTTTTTTTTTTGTGTGTAATTTCTTTCTTTAATTGGCTATAATTATCCCTCTTTACTCATAATGTTGTTTTATTAGAGATACCACTTCCTCATGAATTTATCTTGAATTGGAAAAAAAGAATTGGTGACTACATGAGTATTTCCTTTTACATATCGATACCTTAATCCCAAGAATTGGTGACTACATGCTTTTATTTGTTCGTTCTTAGATATCGATACCTTAATCCCAAAAGTTGAGTCCAAAAGGAAATATTGCCCATATACATTGTGAGATTATTTCCAAACAGAGAAACTGTTTAAACAGGGGACCAAAAAGGCAAACATTCAAAGATGGTAATAACATATGGTTAGCTAGATACCGGTACACGACTTGAACCGGCAGTGGCTTATTCTTGAGTAGAATTTGGGCTCTTAAGCTTTTGCTGCTGAAAGAGGTTGAAATCTTGAAATATGGGGTTGTGTGGAAAATGGTGTAGTGAAAGAATGGCAATGTAGGTGGTTGAATCCTAAATGGACTCCAACCCAAGAAACTAAAAAACATTGGATGTCTTATCCACTAATCTTATGAACCCATTTTGAAGTAAACATGAAAATAGCAAGTCACCAGAAAATCTCGGAATTGGTCAGGAACAAGATTTACAGCTTTGGGTATAAATAGCAAGAAGAATTTCAGTATGAGTAGGAGAGAGAGAGATATGCAGATAGGCACACAAATAAATAAAGAAGGGTTGGTGGCTCTCGTGAGAAATGAGAAGCCAAGATCCAACACCTACATGAGTCATGAACACAAGAAAGTCAGATGACTCAAAGTCATTTTGGGCTCAACAAAAAAGAACAGGACAGTAACCAAAATGAAAATGCAAGAAATGTTAATGGCAAGTTGACAGAACCTTTTCAAACGTGGGACACACCCAAACATGAAGCATGATGCCAAGGATTCATGCCCCAAAAACTGGGCCGCAGAACCGGGCCAAGCCCGGGCCAGAACCGGGCCAAGTCCGGGCCAAAACCGGGCCGGGCCAAAACCGGGCCATTTTCGGGCCGGGCCGGGCCGGGCTTTTTCGCAGAATATGAAGGCCTGGTCCAGGCCCAGGCCCCAAGCCCGCTTGTGCAGGGCCGCCACTGTTCACGGACGGGGCCGGGCCAGCCCGGGCCAGAACCGGGCCGGGTCGGGCCAGCCCGCGGGCCGCCCGGCCCGTTTGACAACTCTAGGTTAGACAGATAATACCGTAGATTTGTTGAGGGTTTTTCTAAAATTGCTAGTCCATTATCCTGTTTGACTCAGAAGAAAGTAACTTTTTATTTGGGATGATAAATGTGAGAACAGTTTTCAAGAGTTGAAACATAGATTGATCAGTGCACTTATTTTGGTTCTGCCTAATGGGAATGATGATTTTGTAATATGCAGTGATGCATCTCACAAAGGTTTGGGTTGTGTGCTTATGCAAAGAGGTAAGGTAATTGTTTATGCATCACATAAATTGAAGCCATATGAAGAGAATTATCCTACCCATGATCTGGAAATGGCAGCTATTATTTTTGCCTTGAATAAATGGAGACATTATTTGCATGGAGCAGTATTTGAGGTCTATGCTGATCACAAGAGTTTGTAATATTTTTTTTCGTAGAAGGAATTGAATATGAGACAACGTAGATGGATGGAATTATTAAACGATTACAGTTGAACTATTTCATATCACCCAAGTAAGGCTAATGTGGTTACTGATGCCTTAAGCCGAAAGAATGTAATTGCTAGTTTAATGCTTAAAGAATGAGATATGTTGACTGATGTGTGTTATTAGAGGCCGCGTGTCACTATAACAGGATTTTTATTTGCTAATATTAAAGTTTGGCCTACATTAATGCAATTAGGGATGGCAATGGGGCGGGTCGGACACGGATCTGTTAAAATCCGAACCCGCCCCGCTAGTCATTGAACTTTGTCCCGCCCCGCCCCGCCCCGCACCGGGTTATGTTTGTAAAAATACCATACCCGATCCTACGTGGATTTAGAAACCCCGCACCCGCCCCGTTCCGCCCCGCCCTCACTGTAACACGCGAAAACCCGAAATCAACCCGCCCCGTCCCCCTTCCCTTCTGTTTGGTTTAACGCAACTCCACAACACCACAACACCATGGATGAGTCACCAACGCAACTCCCAGCCACCTGGTACCATCACGGACACATGGTCTCAATTCCGGTGCTTCACGCCGGCACCGGAAACACCACCGACGCCGGCCATCTACCGCTGCAGAGTCTCGGAGGCCAGATTCACCCACGAAAAATCAGATTATCAACGTTCATTAGCCGAGACCTGCACAACCAAGACTTCGCCGGACAAGACCCCATCGCCGGCAGGCCAAACACCATCGGAAAAACCAACCAAGTACCCTGTGAACCGATTACAGCCACCGGCAACCACCATAACGCGAACAGGTAGCTCCGCAACTCTTCGCGAGCGCCTCGAGGACTCCGACAACATACCCCGCAACCAAACACCAACCCATCATCGACGCCGGAAACGCAAAACTACACCGGAGCACACCGTTCTCTTTGCCGACGCCGGGCATGTCCCTCTTAATTTGAAGAGCCTTCTCGTCTTCCCTCACCTCTAGGCTATACTACCACGTCACCACCCACTGGGAAAGCTGGCGGTGGTGACAGAACCGGAATTTGGGAGATGGAGATTGGAGAGTGATGGTGAGAATTGAGATCTAGGGTTTGCCAGAAAAAAAAGAACATATATATATAAGGTATATGATGGACGGCTAAGATCAGCTAAAGTGTTAGGGGACGGCTAAGATCAGCTAAATTATTAGGGTTAGTGTACCGGGGCGGGGCGGGGCGGGTCGCGGGGCGAAATGGGGTGAATACCATACCCGCCCCTAACCCGCTGCGGGTTTTTTCAAAAAATACCATACCCGCCCCATGACTTGGTCAAAGTCAAAAAAACCCGCTCCTACCGGGGCGGGGCGGGGCGGAGATCCGCGGGTTCGGATTTTTTTGCCATCCCTAAATGCAATTGATACATGAAGCTCAAGGAAAGGACCTAGAGTTGCAGAAAATTAGAACAGAGGTGTAGCAAGGGTTGCAACCTGAATTTTTATTATCTTCTGAAGGTATATTGAGATTTAGAGATCGCGTTTGTGTACTGAATGATGCTGAGGTTAAACAGGAGATGTTGAAAGAAGCACATCAGATAAAGTACAATATTCATCCCTGTAGCACTAAAATGTACAGAGATTTAAAATCACATTATTGGTGGAATGGTATGAAAGATGATATAGCTAAAGTTGTTTCCAAGTGCCTAACATGTCAGCTGATAAAGGCAGAACAACAAAAGTCGGGTGGTTATTTACAGCCTTTACCTATTCCTCAGTGAAAATGGGAACACATAACCATGGATTTTGTGACAGGTTTGCCGCAGACTCGGGACAAAAATGGTGCCATTTGGGTAATAATAGACCGTTTTACTAAATCTGTACATTTTCTTCCTCTGAATATGAAATACTCCATGAAAAAACTGGCTAAGTTATAAATCGATGAGATAGTTCATTTGCACGGGGTTCCTATTAGTATTGTTTTTAACAGGGATCCACATTTTACTTTTCAATTTTGGCAAGCTTTTCAGAAGGCTATGGGTACACAGTTGGCCTTGAGTACAACCTTTCACCCTTAGATAGATGGTCAAAGTAAGCGTACTATTCAGACCTTAGAGGATATAATACGAGCTTGTGTGATAGACTTGAAAGGTAGTTGGGGTTCACATTTACCACTTGTTGAATTTATAACAGCTACCATTCTAGTATTGATATGGCTCCTTATGAGGTGTTATATGGAAGAAAATGCATATCTCCAATATGTTGGTCAGAGGTTGGGGAAGGTAAGCTTATTAAATCTAATATTATTCGTGAAACCATGGATAAGATACAATTAATTCAACAACATATCCGTACAACACAGAGTAGACAAAAAAGCTACACTGACACTCATCGACGTGGTTTGGAATTTACAGTGGGAGGATTTTTTATTTATTAAAATTTCTCCAACGAAAGAAGTCGTGAGATTTGTCAAGAAAGGTAAGCTATCTCCGAGGTTTGTTGGGCCTTATGAGATTTTGGAACGGGTTGGTGATTTAGCGTATTGGGTTGCTTTACCGCCTTCATTATCCCAGGTACATAACGTCTTTCATGTATCTATGTTGCGAAAATATCAACCAAATTCATCATGTGCTGCATGATCAGCGCCGGTTCACGTACAAGTAGATATGACTTATATTGAGCACTCGGTGGAGATTTTGGATCGTCGGGATTATGTATTGAGGAAAAAGGGGATTCCATTAGTTAAGATTAAATGGCAATATCATGATATTGAAGAGGCTACCTGGGAGCGTGAAGATGAGATTAGATCGAAGTACCCACACTTGTTCACGTGATCAGATATGAATTTAGGGACTAAATTCTTTTAAGGTGGGGAGAGTGTGAGGCCCCAATCTTAATTAGCTTCTAATCATTTTATTAAATTTAAACATATATATTTAAATTTGACTGAAATAATATAATTGTGTTACATTTTTTTTTTGCATTAAATAAATGTTGAAATTAAGTTATGAGTCAAAATATAGTTATGTAAAACTTTGAGATTGAAAAGTAATTATGCAAAACTTTGGGGTTAATATGCAAATATGAAATTAAGGGATTAGTGGCATGTGCACTCGTGAGAGTGTGGCTTATATTCTTGAAGACTTGCCACCTCTTGCTTAAATGGTGAGTAACTAAATAAATAATGAATGGAATATTAAAGGAGGTGGATTTTGGAAGGGAGTGAGTATAAGGAGAAATAATAGAAACAAAAAAAAGGGGAAGAAAATCGTGAGAAGGTGGATAGGGTAGAGAAAAGAAAAAGATAAGAAAGAAGGAGAAAGAAAAGAAAAGAGAAAAAGTGAGGAAGAGAAGAAGAAAATGAAGAACAAAGGAGAGAGATTTGAATCAACCTTCTTAAATTGGCTTGGGCCTAATTTTCTTTAAGGTAGGTTATCTTGTGCTTTTAGGTTTTCAAAGCATGTTTGATAAGTATTATGAGTAGTGAAATATTTATAAACTTGCTTGTAATAATCTTAAGTGAGATATGTTACAAAACCTGCAAAACAGTCATAAAAATGAGATAACTTTGGTACCTAGAAATGTATAGTTTTAGTTGAGATATGGGTTTGGTTATTTTATATATTGGAGTACTACATGTGTAAAGTATACAAACCAAATTTAAGATTATTTCAAGTATTATTACTATGGTTTAAAATTCGTGAGTTGAAACATGTCCTGTGAAACTGTACAGTCATGAAATTAGAGTAATTTTGGTGCTTAAAAATGTATACTTTTAGTTTAGATATTGGTTTGGTCATTTTATATGTTGTACTACTACACTGTCTAGAGTATACGCACAAAATGAAGATTATTTCAGGTACTATTGATATGATTTAAAATTTATGGCTTGAAACATGTCTTGTTAAACTGTTGTTGGATAGATTCTAAGGTCTGTTTTTGGAAGGGCTTAACACGACCTTAAAATAATATTTTCGTGCCAAATAAAATACTAGTATGTATCTCTTTAAGTCTACTTTCCAGAAATATATAGTCTGGCTGTAAAGGCATTGTAATTAAATTGTTATGATATTTGGAGTACAGATTACTCCTGCTGCCAATTATGTAACCTAAACTAGTAGTTCTTTGTGCTGGGCTTAATGGTGAATAACTAGGTAAATTGTAGGTCTTAAATGGACACTCAAATATGTACATGCTAATATAAGTATGCATGTGTGTAAGGTGCTTAAGGAAGAACATCAATTATTTCTTGCTAGATTACCGAATTAGTTGGTGCATTAGAGATTAGTTTACATGTTTGGCATATATTGTTGATAATATGAAAAATATGACTTGAGAGGGGATTAAACTTCTTTTGATGAACTTGATGAAATTTTTTTTGACATATGTGCATGATTATGCATGTCACATGATTATGCATATCATAACCAATTATGGTTCATGTCTCGATAGTACGCACTAGCTATGCGTACTACTTCATGAAAGGAATTATTGGCGGTTAGATTCTTCTATCGAACCCGCTATATCAGTTGGTTGCGATACGAAAAGTCTCTGGCACTCAGGGAAAATTGGTTTGTGCATGAAGGGCATATTTGCATATTGATATCCTCGTACTTGGCTCATATTTGTCTTGAACTTGTTTATATTGTTTCGTTATATTTAGCGAGATCAACTTAATATTTAGATCTAGCTTGCCATTCTTGTATATGTTCTACAAGATTTCAAATCTTGCTCGATATGCTATTCTCGTTTCTTTTGAAGACAAGTGTGAGCAGATGGTTGTATGTGATACTCGATATGTTAAATTATTCTTAAGTACGTTGGTATCATATGTTCAAGTTGTAATACCCCGAATCCTAGAGTGCTCTTCATAAATTAAAGTATCATTTTAGCGACAAATTTAAATTCATCTTATTGATGATATAATTTGTCTTGGCGACGATATATTTTTAATTTTTTTTAACGTCAACGTATACTTTTAACGATAAATTTATCTTCAGCATTGGTATATATTTCTAAAGCGACAGTTAAACTTTTTGATAACGGTGTATTTACTAGCGACTATTTGTCCAACGAGATGACGTAGCAAAACATGTATCAATTTTCCTAACACATCACGTATCCTAAATATTTTAATATGGACCATAGTTTTTATAAGTATTGGGTTAGAAGCTTTAGCGACAAATGAGGGGTAGGGTTATTCTTCTGTCAGACTAGGGTTTTAATTTACACATTGTATATACACTTTTCATGAGAACGCAGCCAGCAAAGTATCTCTGGCCGCCTACCACATTCACCCACGCGTAGAGCGAAGGATTATCAGAGAGAGGGATCGACTTTCTCCGGCGAAGCTTTCCGGTAAGATTTCAATAACCTACGTTCTTTTTCAGTGCACATACAGGTACATATAGTGGGTTCAGGGAATTGATCGTATACGGGTTTGTGGTTTCGGTAATATTGTAGCGGTAATGTATTTATGTGTATTGTGTAAGTGAGCGGGTTGCGTGGTTTATATACGTAGGTAGCTGTGTGAATCTATGCCTAAGTGTACGGGTGTTTGAGAGTGCGGTGAGTGTGTTTGGTGTTTACATGTGACTGTGTTGTGGTTGCAAAATGTGGAAAAGTGCAGGGAAAAGGGAAGCTGTGAGGTGCTGGTGTTCATTGTCCGTGGAACTGGTGCAAAAGAAAGGGACTGTACGGAAATTTCCACTTCTGATCTGGGCTGAGCGACTGGGAGTGTACGCATGCCGTGGTGTGTGGATTGCTAGGCACAGCCGTGTATATGCTCATGTATGAATTGTGGTGAGCTGTGCATCTGTGGCGTATTTGCGTGTGTTGCGTGAGTGAATTTCTGTGTGCCTTTTGGTATGGTGAACTGGTTTAGTGTAGGGTGCTTAATGGGTTTAATTCTTGAATGTGTGAGATGTGTACATATGTGGAATATACAGTGAGTGAGATGGGAATTTTACCTGGGTAGTGCAGGCATGATGTGAGTGTGTGCTTGAGGTTAGATGGGTGAAATTGAAGAAGAAAAAGGGGCTGGCTCTGTGCCTTGCGATGGGTGTGACCGTGTGTATATATGGGTATATCTATATGTGTTAGTGGTGTTAAAAGAGAGAGGAGAGGAACCTGTGATGTGAGAAGCAGGGTGTTTTGAGGTTCAAATGTGAACCTGATTGTGTGAAGATCTTGAGTGCAAGTGGGTGAGTGAAATGAAAAGAAGGGGAAAGAGAGAGAGAGAGAGAGAGAGCACTGCAGTGTGAGATGAAGAATGCTGCGTGAGGTGTGCATGAGTGCAAACCGTGTGGGTAGATTTTCATCTTAGTGTGCCTGTGTGATGTGTGTGAAAGGGTATGTGCTGTGTACATATATGTGGGTGAGTGTGTGCAGTGGTTATGAAGAGGTGAAGAAGAAGATGGAGTTGATGGGTTTGTTGCTGTGTCTTGGATGTGTGAATGGAGGGTGTACTGAGTGCATGTGTGTGCTGGGTGCGTGTGTTAGTGAGCTGTGTACTCATGTGTGTGCAATACGGATAATGTTAGGCTCGTTACGCACTTTGGATAGCGTATAGTGAATATTAAAATGTGAACATTTATGGTACAGTACCTGAGATTATGCTAGAATTACTGGTAAAATTTCATAATTTTCTGAGATCATATGTATTTGTAATATTTTCTGTAAGCTTAAAATGGTAAAACTCTTTTGAAGCCTTTAAACCCTGAAAATGTTCTGGGGAAAATTATAGTAACACTGTTATAATATAATAAAGGCTCAGTGTAAATTTGGTGATTTTTAGAGTTCATTTGCTATCATTTCTCTATCGCATTGAATTTAACAAAAATGAAGCTTTTTAAAATATTTTAACGCCTTTTTATTTCTAATTTCAATTTCAGAAATTTTTATAAGTCTTCTAAAGCTGTTACAAAAATTATGAGCCTTTATTTCCAGCTAGAAGAAATTATGGCAATTTATTGGTTTTAGTGTATTTAAGGAAATTATTTTTTATTCGAAAATATTCAAAAATTATATTTTTATCCCATATGCTATATTAAGCTATAAATAATGTTAAATGAATGATTAGAGCATTTTTGGGATATTTTTGAGTCTCGGGACGTGTGACGAACTTCGGGGTAGGTTGGCCGTGTGAGAAACCGCTCCGAGTTTCATCATATCCGGGTAGAGAAATGGGTACGCTATGGATAATTATATTAAGATTTTAATGTAGTGGCATGAATAAGTGTTCTGATAAATGACTTTGCCAACCTAGGTTAACTTCGAGGATTTGTTCGAAAACGTTTTAGCTTCAGCGCTTGGATCGAGGTAAGGGATTTTCATCCGAACCTAACTCCTCTATTTGATTCATATGTTATTCTGATTTGCTATCGTTATTTCTTTGGACTCAATTATAATTGTGATAAATTGTATCGATTGTCATTAATAACCTTGTTTGAGCCTGACACGTTCATTGAAAATCTCATTCGATGCTCAGTACTTATTTCTCTTTGAGTATCGATTTATTCATTGTAATATCGCTTATTGCATTCTGCATATTGGCATGAGATAGTGTATTGAGGAGTTATAAGGATGATTTGTATCGGGGGTGATATAAAGATGGTTTGTTATTGTCGGGAAATGCTAGTACCTTGAGGGTCTAGCTAGTGTTCATATGCATATGTAACCATATCGTTATTAAGCACTGCCTGTGTGGCTTTGCTAAGTGTTACCATGCACTGCCTGTGTGGCTTTGCAATATACTCATGTCCAATATCATCTGCATTGTTTCAGTGAAATCGAAAGTGTATTCGTTGAATCTTTAATTGAGAAATTTGATAACATTGTTTCTATTTTGTCATTGATATAATTTTCTGACCAATTCGTTTGTAATCCCTACTGAATGTTGAGCGACCTTACTGAGCTCTCGAAAGCTCACTCCCTTTCCTGTTCCTTTCTGCAGGAAATAACCGTCAGTAAGATTTCGGGACGGACGAGCTTAAATCTTAGAGTAGATTATGTTTTTTTTACAATATTGTTATTTGAGCCTTGTTAGAGAACCGTTATGTAATTTGATAATTTAAGTACTTTATCATTGTTTTGAGACGGTTTGTTAAGTTAGTTGATGGACTGTAGTGCTCTAATATGAATGTTGGGTTATCATTAGTAGTACTGAATTAATTGGACAATTAAGGATTGGATGGATTGATCGGTTAATGCTCCGGAAATTTCGGGGTGTTACACAAGTGACTTGCATGTTTATAGTAACCATTCATAATATAATCAATTCATGTTTGGACTTAAAAGCACCGGATACCCTACTGAGCCATCAGGCTGACCCATTCCCAATACCTTTTTCTAGGTTCAAAGTCGGAATATTTGCCAGGGGACGAAGAGAATTACCTTAGGGAGAATCAAGAGTATTACGCTGGGTGAATAGAGTTTTAGTTGTTTTGAGGAGGGGAATTTTCTATGACAAGGTTCTCCGGTGCTGAAGTCGGGTATCGAATAACGTATGTGGTTAGCCTCTCAGCGCGCACACTACGTCTTTAAGCTAGTGCAACTGAGGATCTTTACAAGTTTGGGTTTATCTTTTATATATGACTAGCTAAGGGACCCGTGCAATGCACGGGGCGTTCTCTAATTTCTTAAATATTGTCTAATATTTATTTCTATAAATATTTTACAATTGTTAATTTCCCTAACTTTCTATAGATATTTTATAACTGTTAATTTTCCTAACTGTTTATAACTGTTATTGTTAGAACTGCACGCAAGAAATTTACTATATAGAAGATTGCCTTTGAATAGAACTTTTGAAAAATTAGTATTATAAAAGCATACCTTAGCAACAAAGGTAGAATCCATGATTTAATGTGATCCGTTGTTACTCACAAATAAGATGTAAACGTTACAATTAAAAGAAAACCGTCTTATAGACTTAGGATGCCTTTTCATTAACGTTTCGCGACGACATATGTCAACAATCTCGTACTACTATTTAACTGAATTAAAACTGTTTGGTTTAATATTTGGAGCTTTGTAGATATAATCGCTAGTATGTATCAATGATATATCCGGAACCAATATGATTAAAAAAAACCAGTTATTTGTACCATCACTTCCCTTTTTTTGTGAGTTTAATCTAGTAAAGAATGTTATAACTTATTTACTGGTGGTGTATATGAACCTCAATCTTCCTATAAGCATATATGTCAAATTCACTCACGTTCTTTCTTCACGAGAAACTTTTTATGTGTGTTATTTGTCCCGTGCATAATGAAAAAGAAAAATAACATTAAAAGTGTTTCTATCTATACATAACTTATTAAAGTTTTACTAACATGACTTAATGAAAATACCATTTGAATATTAGATTACTGTAGCCAGGGGCTAGAAAGTGGTTAACCACAAAAACATCGTCTTGCCTAATTAACAAAACTTTAAGGAATCAAAATGTGGGACCAAAATCAAAATCGAAAGATAAAAGCCATTCTAGGGAAAAAAAATTACTGCTTCTAGTCCTGGATATAGTTTATGTACCTTCAAGTTACTGGTAAAACTAACCTAAAATCATTATGTTTTTATTTAAGTTCATCGCTTGTCTACATAAGATTCTCAGCGTAATCCGTCCACGAATACTACACTAAGATTACCTCCAAATACCTTAATTAGCGCTATCATTGCCATTACAAATGCAGTTACCTTCACCATAGTCATAACTTTTGCTCGTCAGTGCACTTTCATGCTTTTATCGTCAGCTTTTTTAGGTTCATCACTTGTTCAATCCAGATTTAGATCATAACTTATCAATCAGTACTGTAATGTATATTAATATTACCTTGAAACACCTTAGTGCTACTACTACAATAACTATAACAACAACCATCACTCTTGCACTACCACCATTTAATTATGACTATCACCACCACAAGCATTAGCATACTACACGCCAACACCTCTACAACTACATGTTGTCACTACATAATCCAAATCTCACTACCAACACTCCAATTCTACCACAACAATTATCACTATTGTAATTAGCATGCCTGATCACTCGCATAATTGCATATATTACCACCCTCACACTTTCACATCTAGCACCGACATTTCGGTTATACCATTACCACCTTAGGGCCACCCAGACTTCTCCTTTTTTGTAGTTGTTTATGAAGGGTAAAGGATTTTTATAACTAATGTATCTTTTCGTCTCTTTTATTCTACAAACTTATTCTCAGCTTGTCACAAATTATTCTTCAATCGATTTTAATTTTTCTTGGAGATCCAATGTAATTGGTTCTGAATATTTTGTTCATATTGTGCGTAACATGTTAGATTTTAAGAAGATTGGTGCAAAAGACGAAAGTTACAATAAAGCTTATGGTGAAATAAGATTTCTTTAAAAAGGAAAAAAAAACACCAAAACAAATAGGATGATGTTTTGCATAACTAAAAGATCGAGATAAAAACGAAAATATACGCTATGAAAAGCTTACCTTTTAATTTGAAAAGATTAATCATTAATTTCATACACGATTCTCATTGTTTACATTTGCAAGATTTTATTTTATTTGTTTTAAGTGTTTTTAGGTTAGTAGTCCAAAATAAAGCCTTTTTGGATTATGTAGAGCTTTAAAAGAAGTAGACTACAAAAGTCGGGCCAATGATCATACTAAAGAATTAGTAAGTATGGTATGATTTTCGTATTTTACATTTTTGAGATTTTATATTGTTATTTTAAAGTATTTTTGAGGTTTTAATAATCAAAATTAAGGCCTAATGTATAAGTATATTGATTAGGTAGAGTTTTAGAAGGTGTGAAATTAGTTTCTTAGCTTTATAAAGTTTTAAAATATTGCATCAATTATCCCTACGAATTTTTTAATAATAGATTATAGTAAAGAGTTAAATAGAGTAGAAAAAGAAAAGAATACCAAAACAAATAGGATTCTTGAATTTTATATATCATATTCAAAAGAGTTGGACTCTAAATAAAGAGACCAACTGAGTTAGGGGATTACCACATGTAAAGTTGAAGCTTACGTGTCAGAAGGAGAAGGCTCTTAAAAAGTCCTACTTGTCGCAAAGATAGAGTTCCAAAAATCCTACGTGTCGCAATTTTAAGCGAAGGCTTCAGCTTTTTATATATACTAGTTCAGTAGCCCAGGCAAGGCCCGGGTGAGTCCTATTTAANAGTTATGGGTATGTTTGAGTTTTAACATATTTTGATAGAGTTAAGGTTGAGTAGTTAAGTATCACGTCGATGGTTTTGAAAATTACGATTTAATCGTATACGCTTGAAGTGAATCATATATCGAATTCAAAACATATCGCATGGACTTCAGATATAAGCAATATCATAATCAAGAGAAATTCAATGAAAGCATATTCCTAAAAAAAATTCATAATAGTAAAGCATGTTATAGTACTAATAAATTATTAAGATTTCGAAGTTCAAAATAAAGTATTCAAAAAGTGAAGCATAAAATGAGTAATTAATTATTTCACTTCAAATTAGAATGTTACTTTTTTCTTTGGTATTTCAAGTACTAATTTTATTTTTTTACGAAAAAATTGAATTTCAAGAATTTATACACAAAATTATATTTACGTTATTTATTTTGTTTACCATATCCATATAAGTGTGAGACATTTTTTTTTAGTTTTTCACGTTATGTAGCGCACCATTGATCAATTGTTTTATGTTATAAGTATATGAGATAGAACTCCTTACCATATTAAATTAGACATCTACTATAGTCATCCACAATGAAATTTAAAGTTTATAAAAGTATGAAAAAGGCACAAATAACTTTTTTAGTAAATTATTGTCTACACTGAATAAACCTACTAAAAAAACATGCCATGAAAACCTTAGCGAAAATGAAAGTAAGTGGAGCTATTTTACATCATTTCAAACAACCAACCAGTTAAAATGTAAAAATAATCCTGAAAAGAGAAACTATAGTGTTATAGTGACAATATTTGTGTTTTAATTACTTTATTTCATCGTCATGTTCTACGCTTTTTCACAACCACTCATGTAATGTTGAATATTCTCTAAGACAATTAATTTGAAAATATGTATGCATTGTACAGTTAATTATTGTCTGAATGATCATAAAAATGCCATATCATTTTACACATTTTTTTTAGGCTAAACAATTATATATAACGGTGAATATTCGTAAAGTTGTCTAAACTGTTATAGATGGGGATATAATTGCGTAAGGTTACAAAATTCTTACCCTTCATCTTTGATTTATATTGCTCATTAAGTTTTAAGCTTATAATATATTAAGGTGATTATAGAAGTTTGTGAAGTTAGATTATCAATTATTGAACATTATTTTTTATAGATTACCAAGTATATATACATGAATTTTGAACATAATGAATTAAAAAACGGTCGCAGTCATTTGTATTGGAAAAGAAAAATCCCAAAAAAGGTGCACGAACTATACAATTAGTAATTTATTTTGTAGTCGTAAATGGGCAGCTAAAAATAGACGTTGGTACTGAAACGGAAGCACATGGAGTAATTTTAATTCATTTCAGAAATGAATTATTTTTACCTACTGACCATGAAAATCCCTGCAACCTTCTATACAAAACAGTTAATGATCGATAAATATGCTTAGTACCATCTTTGTTGATACCATAACTGACAATTTTTAAAAGTACGTTTTTAAAGTCACTAAATAAGTGTCATTAAAAGTATACAATGACCATTGAGTTTCACTGTATTGGAGGCTGTAGGCATCTTTCTATGACTTAGGTAGCGGCCAAAAATTTCTTAGATAATCATCACTCTAAAAGATAATATTGATCTTATAAAAGAAATAACATAGTATTATAGTGACAATTCTTTTGTTTAATTGTTTCACTTCAAGATCATATTCAATAATTTTTAGAGGTACCGTTTTGATCTTATTTTTGAAGATTTTCTAAAGTAACCAATTTTGGAATGCATTATATTTGATTCTTTGTTTTGGGCATTCAAAAGAGTATATGATTTCTACTTTAAACTTTGAGTTATTATATTAAAATTAAATTTTGAAATAAATTGTTATTTTAGCATTTCAAAGATATCTAAAAATGAAGTCATATTCGTTTCATATATTGCTTATATAAAAATATGTTAAGTATTAATCTTTATTTTTGATTCGTAGTCTTCATACTTTATATTAGTGAGATATTATTTTGTTATTTTAAAGTACACTTAATGTATTAACAATCAAAATTAGGGCCCAATATATAAGTATATTCATTAGGCAATGTTTTAAAAACTTTAGAGTTAGTTTGCTAATTTTGAAAGGTTTACGAAAATTGGGCCAATAATAGCCACAATTTTTTAACAATAAATTATAATACATAGTTAATAAGTAGGGGAAAAAAAGAAAATGACCAAAATAAATATGATGACATGCAAGTAAGAGGGAGACAAAGGAAAAAACACTATAAAGGCTAATGTATTTGAAAGTTCAATGCTATACACTTAAAAATTTAAAATTATTTTTCTAGTTTTAAAAGGTTTACAACAATTGGGACAGTAATGTTCACAAACATTTTAATAATAAATTTTAGTAAAGAGTTAAAATTATGAAAAAAGGACATTAAAACAAATAAAATGATGTTACGCATAAGTTAGAGGGGTGAAAAAGAAAAAAGAACACTTATAAAAGCTTATGTATCTTAAAGTTCAATGTGATATAATTAGAATTAACTAATGAAGTAAAATCTCAAATTGGTATTTTTAAATTATTTATAACAATTAACACATATTCTTTTTACATGTTGCTTTTGTATAAAGAAAGAAAGTTTTAAATTTGTGACATATAATTTTTTTTTTCACAGGTAACTTATGTTTTCTTTATGTTTTAGTGTTTATGTTGTTATTTAAAGTATTTTTGAGGTGTTAATAGTCAAAATCAAGTTCTTTTATGTTGATATATTGACTGTGTAGAGTTTTAGAAGGTATATAAATGATTTTCTACTCTTATAAGGTCAACTAAATTATGGTAATTATACCTCCGAATTTTTCAATAATAAGCTACAATAAAGAGTCATGATGCATATGTGACTATAATAAGTAGAGGTAGAAGAGAAATGGAACACCAAAGCAAACATGATGACGTGTAATTTATTTTTTCTTTATGTTTGAGTGTTTATTTTGTTATAAAAAGTGTTTTTGAGGCATTAATAGTCAAAATCTCCGAATTTTTAATAATAAGTTATATTAAATAATCATTATACACGTGTGACTTTAATAAGTAGTGGTAAAGGAGGAATAGTACCCAAACAAACATGGTGACGTGTAATTAATGTTTTCTTTATGTTTGAGTGTTTATTTTGTTATTTAAAGTGTTTTTGAGGTATGAATAATCAAAATTAAGTCCTACTTTGTTGATACATTAATTATGTAGAGTTTTAAGATGTGTAGAATTAGTTTTTTACTCTTATAAGGTCTATTAAATTTATGGTAATAATGACTCCGAATTTTTTTATTAATAAAGAGTCATGATTCATGTGAGACTTCAATAAGTAGAGGTAAAAGAGGAATGAAATGCCAAAACAAAGATGATGACGTGTCGCAAAATGGAAAAAAGATGACGTGTCGCATGATTAAAAGGGGTAAAAAGGGAAAATAACTCCTAAAAAAGCTTATGTGTCGCCTCCACGACGCACAATGCTTCGTCTATTATATATTTATATGATATGATATGATATGATACGATATATATTACGTGCTTACGAGTCCTTGCATCAATACATCAGTGTATGACTCTTCATACATGACGTGAGTTAGAATAGTGTACTTCGACATGCATCACTTTAACAACTTGCCATAAAGCAACCTACGCAGCCTCTGCCTCCGCCGGAATATTGCACACATCATCCTGGATTGCTAATTAATTTCCATGCATTCATCTTTTTACAAATTCTGCTGATGAGCTAGATCTAGATATAATAAATCAAGTCGACGTTAGTCTTCTTAAAGCATGAATTCAAAGCAATAATATAGTTATATCCTTCTTTCGGGCTTTATTTTCATCCTTTGGTGAGTCAATATCCTTGCTGTATAAATTTTGACACGGGACTTTTAGCACCAAAATGAAGCATGTCCTGACTTGAAGCTTAATAGATGAAACTACAGTGACAGTTTAAAGTGCATTAAATCATATTAGGATTACATTTCACTAAATTTTGTTACAGACTTATATGGACCAGCTTTTTCTTCTTCTTTTCAAATAACGAATTATGGCTACTTATAAAATGCTAAAAATTATGTGATGCACTCACACCCAGTAACGATTCAAGAAGAGTAACACTCTATTTAATTACAGGTCAGCTGTAATCATCCTCGCTGATTTTTTATATATTAATCTTCTTACAAAATACGCTGATTAGGGGTGCAACTTGGACGGGTTGAGTTGGTTTTCAGCCCAACTCAAGAAAACCCAACCTTTTAAAAGCCCATCTCAACCCAACCCAACTTGGGCTTTTTGTAAAAAAAACCCAACCTGACCCAACCCGAGTAAAAATGCTATGGTTTGGGTTTCAACCCAACTCAACTCAACCCAACTAACATCGAATTAATTTTTTGTTTCATTCGTGAATGAATAATTTTCTTCTCGCGTCTTATTATCTAAAGACTAACATTACTCACATTCGACTTATAAATATTACTTTAATCTTTGATAAATAAAAAGTTTAATTTATCCCCAAAAGATAAAATATTATATTATAAAAAAAAATTCTAGATCAATCAATAAATAAAAACATAGCTTAGACATTAAAGACCACTAATAAACTCCAGTCTAATTAAAAAGTACTATTGTCATCCTTACACTAATAAAGTAAATGGACATCAACATGTGTAGAGAGAGAAAACAAGTAATAAGTTATAACACTTAATACAGTAAAACCCTTCCCACTTCAACTCATCTATGTCTTTAAATCACATGAGAAGTAATTAAACCATTAACAAAAGGTCCTAGTATTCTTAAAGGAAAAATAAAATCCCAAGTCAATTTGTGAAGACACCAAGCCTTGCCACCAAACTTGATAGCTGCAGCCTCCTGCACAAAAAGAATAGCATACCATATCAATGGTTGAATAAAATGCTATACTTAATTAACCAATAAAGTTGACTTACACTCTTGAACTAGCATCAACATTCTTTTGCACTACTTGTCTGACTTGCTAGAGTGAGTGTTGCAATCGCTTCAGCAAGTGCTACAAAAAAAAAAATGATAAATCACAAAAAAGAGACAAAAATTTATGTGCCCAAATAAAGTATAGAAAACAAACATGTACAATAGTTGACTTACAAGACTCCACATTTTCAAGTTCTTCCAACTGTTCTTTAACACAAATTTTGGTCGATGGACTCCTCAACCGATCCTGCGTGCACAGTAAACACTCGACAACTCGTTGAGTTAATGAACTACGAAATGAATCGAGGACTCATCCTCCGGTACTGAATGTTGACTCTGAAGCCACGATCAATATAGGAATAGCCAAAATACCAACTTCCACCAAATTTTCCACACAACCTCAAAGTCTAGTGTCCAACTGTAATTATAATTCAAGGCCACTATAGCTTGTCATAAATCCACTAAAATTGTTTCTGTACCTTTATATTGTTTTACATGCATTCCTAATACTGAGTACACAATACTGAAAGTTGAAAACATAATTGAGATATAAATCACTGTTAGTTAAAATTACTGCCAGCAAGTGCCTCCAAACAAATCACCCGCACTTTTTCTCCTTCAATCACACCCCAAATAAAAACAAAGAGAAAGACAACCTTCATCTCCTTTTACACTAGCCGCCTCCCAAAATAATGGATGGAGGTAGGGTAAGGAGGTGGCCGAGTGCAACTGGCTTGGTCTACAGGGGTAGATGTACGCAGACAACCATATAGGAGAAACTAATGAAGCCCAGTGTACAGGCTACAACTAATCAAAATGTAAAGTGACTTCCAAACAATCAAGTTGGGGAACTGAGTCCATATAAAGTGATTACTCCAAGGTTTATGCACAAAGCTGAAGTTGTTTGAGATATAACATCACGCGATTAAATAGAAAACAAACAAAAGTTGCATTCTTAGTAATATCTCAGATGCCAATGAAAAAAGGTTGCATATCATCACCTCCTAGGCATTTTGCGTGACATCAAAATGCCACAGATCACTCCAAATGCTAGAAAATGAAATGGAGAAAAAATTAGGCAAGACATTAACTACAAGGCATCTTAACTTCTAAGAAAAATCCCAATTACATCCCAGCTATTTTTATCTGCTGTATAAGTTTCGAAACAACCCGAATTTTACCATAACATTTCCTTTCAGAAATTAAAACCATATACAAGCAATGTTGAAACAAAGCGAATTAAGATGAACATACCAAGTGCAAACAGTTTCATGATAAAAACAGTGTATGTAAAATGATAAAAACAGTGTATTATAAACATTCAACCAAGAAAACAGTTTTTTGGGGCGAGAAATTTGTTACACTGCTAATACCATTATGGATTAAAGTATGGATGCCAAAACATTCTGGGCTCTCTGCAGGAAGTAGAGGATTTTTTAACAGAATTTTAACGAGAACAAGGCCTTCGAATGGCAATTGTCCTTATAGCTTGAATTGCATGTATCCTCCTACCTTCAGCAGATACACCCCCCCTCCCCACCAAAAGCAGGCATACACACAAGCAAACAGGAGTTCTGTTCCTCACGAACACAGCCATCAATGCCGCAGTAATTCAATTTCGCAATTGAAACTCAAACAAATCAGACCATAAAGCTGGAAAATTGATGGTCAATTGTAAAAGGAGAACACTTAAAACTCAAACTAGGGTTTTGTTCAGTTACCTTCTTCTTCAGATGCTGTGAGAAAATATGGGTGCGAGGAATTTGATTTGGGAGAAGGGATGATGGAACCCTAGAAATTTGATTCGGAGCTACAGCCTCTCTCGACGGTAGCCGGGGAAGGAGAGATTGAAGCCTCTCGCGACGGTCGCCGGGGAAGGAGAGATTGAAGCCTCTCTCGACGGTCGCCGGGGAGGGGGAGATTGAAAGAGCTGATTGTCGGGTTAGGATAGGTCAGCTCACAATTTGGACTACACAACTCATGTTCTTTCTTTTTGGGTTAGGATGGGTTAGCTTGGTTTAATGGGTTAAGCCCAATTCACCTCATTTAAATATTTACCCAATTTGAACCAACCCATTTATAAATTTTTTGGGTTAAGTTGGTTTAAACTTGTTCAAAATTGGCTTTGGTTGGTTAAAGCCCATTATTAACCAGCCCAAATTGCACCCCTAACGCTGATGAGCTAATATAGAAATGAATGGAAGTGTTGTTTTTCTTAAAGAATGAATTTAAAGCAATATAGTTATAATCTTCTTTCAGTTTTGTTTTCATCCTTATGACTGTCATTGCTGGTGAGTCGATATCCTTGTACTTTGTTAATCTCTTTAGTATATGAAAACATACTAGGAACGCAAACTACCAAATTTATTTATCTGAATTGCAAACTACCAGATTTTGATAAAATTTATAGTACCAAAATGAAGCACGTTCTGACGTAAAGCTTAATTTATAGATAGAACTACACTCTAATCTGCACGAGGTTGGGATCTATATCTTTAGGTACTTTGCCTTGTGAAGGTATTTTTGGGAGGAGGCTAGCAATGTGCTTTGCGGTCTCCAAATATGATGTATAGGTGCTAATCATCTGAGCATCTTTGGTTTCTGACATACTTTGTTCTCCAGATCTATTCAATTCTCCGGTTGTTGCCAACATATTTAGTCCCTTGGATGCCTCTCTTTTAAAGGTCCAGCACCAGTTTTCCAATTCATGTGGTATAACGTAAGGAATCTCTCTCCATAAATAGCAATGAATTCTAGTGCAGCTAGAATGAACTCAAACTCTTCATTGGACATATAATAAGAGAAGCTGACCCTTGTCCATCCAGGCTTCACACCATTATAACCCTGTTAAGACAAGGAACTGATATCATCTATCATGACACTTCAACAACAGAATGCTTGGTTCTTAAGATTTCAAGATGTTGAAGTTTTGAAGAGAATTCCTTTATTTTTTACATCTATTAATTTCCTAGAGTTTGCAAAAGTTTTTTTTTTTTGTGAAGTTCCTTTTTGTTCATAGCGTGGAGGCATCTAAGACTTCTTGCCCCATAAACATTAGAGCCTCTAAAATGAAGCCTCCTACCAATTTCTGTTTTATTCAAGTAATATTCATCGAGAACTGGGTTTTGATGTTTAGTATTACCAAAAGATATGAAAATTTAAGTTTTTCATGCTGTTTTTTTACCTGAAAAGATTCCGGGGCGAGATCACAAGTAAATGATTATCTATAAAATGCTACGAAAAGAAAAACTACGCCTCATATAGCTTCAATAATACGGATAGCACTTGAGTATGACTCGCCATTTTGATGGCAGATCTGTAGGCAAGAGAGCGAGTCTCATCAACATTGAGCAAACTATGTCCATAAGGTCCTGCACAAGCACAGCCACCTCGAGCTTGGATGCCAAAGAGGTCGTTGAGAAGCTTTGCTACAAAAGGCCCGTGAAGAGGTTTGCGTTTCTTGTTACCGCCTGTCTCTCTCCATTGGCAAACTGCTCCTGTCTCCCTCCCATCAAGGAAAGATAAGACAGCTTGTCGCTCGGTACTTGTATTTCCTAAAACCAATATGTTTGGATTTGGGATAAGCCTTTCTAGTGCTTTTATAATGTAGTTGTGCTCTTGTGTTTCGATAAATTTGTAGGAAATATAATCTTTCACCCAAAATGCTAATGCCGCTCTAATCTTATTCAGAATTTGTGGAGTTCCAGCGTCTTCCCTTTCTTCTATCTCTTCCACGTACAACGTGCCCTGAAATTTGATAATGAAACTGAATATAAAAAAATTTCACTCAAGGTAATTATTTGTGCATCCTTTATAATATTATATGCTTTACATTAGCAAAACGAATTTGCAGATTTATGCATGTAAGGGTAAGCATGAATAACTTGTGAAAGATTCATATAAGGCAGATCCATACATATTTTACCTATTCCTTGATTGTTTTATGCGGAGATGAACGATGTATATGCACAGTTTTGGTTCTCATTGCCAAGGTATAAATAGTATGGGTTGCCCCTCATTAGAAATTAAAAGGCTAAAAAAACTTAAAGTTACTAGCCCAGTAACCCGAGCCAAGCTCGGGCCGGTTTATAACATACAATGTACCATAATGTCTTAAAAAGTCTATTAATATGTACCACATATCATGAGACAAAAAAGACAATAACATTATTAAAAAAATATCTTATTTGGCTATAAAAAATTGATAGCGTTAAAGTGGAGTTGCTAGGTACTTGCATTCTTTTAACTTTTATTTTAAGTTGTCAAGTAATATTTCAAATGAATATTGACTTAGCACTTATAATAGTAGAATAGTCATGCTAGTGTTATATAGAGCTAAATAACGAATATGATTGTAGTTGAAATTAAAAAGTTACGAGGTTATGACGTATCCCTTTTGAATTATAGATGTTACATATGAGTCTAATTCTTTAACTTCAAAAGTTTTCGAGGTGTTACATGTTTTTCGAATAATTTTTTTTATATCTTTTTCTAATTTTTGTGAAATGCATGTGTGACGACATTTGCAAAAATGTGTCCTTTTTGTTTTTAGTACTTTTGAGGCGTTAATAGTCGAAAATAATATCTGATCTATAAGTACATTGATAAAGTACAGTTTAAAAGAGGGGTGACTTTAAAAGGTTAATTTTGCTTTCCACATAATATAAGTCTACAACTTGTCATAAAATTATAGTTCTTACATTTAATAACAGCCTTTAATAGTATTTTTTTATAGATACTTATTTTATCAGAATATAATGTACCTTTTGTATAACAGTTTTGTGGGGTTATTCTTGTTAACTACATTGAGCTTGTGAAATTCAACAAATATCCTTATGTTAAACTAACGATTACATGGTGGAGATTAAATAGTTCATATAATAGATATTTAATGCTCACATCAATTATCACTCATAGTTATAATTGACTCTATTATAGTAAAAATTAAGTTCGTGTATATTCGATTACAATAAGCTTTGTAAAATTACGTAAAACAAATTCATTACTTAAATATACTAAAAATAAATTTGACGGAACAACCACATTATATCCAAAATTTTCATAATGTGTCTATATGCGCGCGCGCGTGTTTTTTTTTTTTTAATTCTTGTCAGATGCTAGTAATGATAAAATTAAATTGATGACGATGATGTGTCCTTATTTTGAAGCGTTGGAATTATTTTCTACATCTTCAATATTGACTTTTCGCCAAGTTATTATTTTTATATCTACTAAGTGCACTCATATTTTGTTTTCATGAAACACTTAATTAAATATAAATAAAAAAGTCTTTTCATTGATCGTAAGGCCCTATGCAGAAACGAATTGGTTAATTATTTATTTTGTAGAATTACATAGATATATTTTTACATTTTAAAATTTTAAAATGTTCTCAAATATAGTAATTTAGAATTATTTAATTTAGTTATACATTTTTTCCCCTAATACATGCGTGATTTCTTTTCAAAATCTCATATATGCGATGTAGCGACTTTGATTATTTTGCGGTGTTATCAAAGCAAAAAAAAATTAAAAAATAAAAAATGTCCTATAATTGCATTATTGATCTTTTATGTTACATTAATAATTTTTTGTAATGATTTTGTTGTGTGTGTGTGTGTGTGTATTTATTACGTTACAATAAACTTAAGTTAACTGTAACATATTTCTTTCTTCTAAATCTCATATGTTATTTTTATTTTCTAGATACATGATTTTTTATTATCGTATGAGAAAATTAGTTTAAAAGACATGATAGTCAAAATTAAATCCTAATAAATTAGTATATATATTTTTAGAATTAATTCTCAAATTATATAAGGCTTTCTAATATAGTGTTCAATAGTTCCTACAAAACTAAATAAACTGAAATATGGATCACATCCAAAATAATATTTGCATACTTTTAGATAGACTAATATATTTAGTATATAGCCTTTAGTCCTTTTCAATTATCAGATTTATTAATAAGTTTTATCATGATTATAATCTTACTTGAAATAATTAGATAGTCATTTGTTAGTCGTGTGGTCCCAGCCAAAAAAAAAAGATGGTCAATTTTTTATTTTACCAAAAGGATTTTAAAAGCTATATATTATATTTGATAAATTCATACATCTATACGGTAAGTATATAATAAAATAAATATGAATCAATTGTTAAATTATTTTTATTACTTCAATCTCAATTATAACATCATTTTCCCCTTTCTTTTTTAAATATTTTCATATTCATATTAGAAAGCGCTTTTAAGGATAGAATAGTTAAAATTAAGTCCTAATAAGTTAGTTCATTTATAACTAGTTAGAGCCTTAGAATGTTTAGAATTAGTTTTTTAATTATAAGGCTTACTAATATGCAAATTAACTTAACAAGAAATAAGGATCTCAACCAATATAATGAAGAACACGATAGTAATTAAGAATTATTTGATTTGGTTGCATTTTTTTTTTCCATATACAAGTGATTTCTTTTCAAAATCTCATATATGCTATAGCCACTTGATTGATCGTCTGGTCTAATCAAAGCTAAAAATTGTCTTGTAATTTGATTATTAATTTATATATTATATAGATAATTTTTGCAATGACTATGTATGTGTAAATAAACATACATTTATGACATTACAACAAATTTAAATTAACTGTAACATAATTTTTTTTTTCTAAATATCCATAAGTTATATTTTTTATATACGTGATTTTTTTATCTTTGTATGAGATCAAGAGTTAGTTTTTATAACACAATGGTCAAAATCAAATCCTAAAAAATTTGTATAATTAAAGTTTTAGAATTAGTTTTTACATTATATAAGGCTTCCTCGAATAGCCCTTATATAGTTCTTGCAAAATTAAATAAACCCAAAAATAGGGATCACATCCAAAATAATTATCGCATACCTTCAGATACATTGACATGTTTAGTATCTATATATATATAGGTTTAAATCCTTTCAATTATCAGATTTATGAATAAGCTTTATCATTATTACATTTTTAATGAATATTAATTTTACAGTCTTTTGTAGTTGTGTGTTAACTTTTTTATTTTTATCAAAAGGATTCTAAAAGCTACTATACTATATTAACAAATCATTGCATCAACTACGGTAAGAAAATTTTATAATTCTAAAAAAATTTAAACAATTATTACCTTATTCTTATTGTTTCAATCTTAATTGTAGCATCATTTCTTTTCCCTTCTAAATCTACTATGTTATTTTTGTTTTTAAGGTATATGAATTTTTATATTCATATTAAAGAGTGTTTTGTATGATATAATAATTAAAATTAAGTCCTAATAAGTTATTTCATCAATCAGTTAGAGTTTTAGAATGTTTAGAATTAGTTTTTCAATTATATAAGACTTAGTAATAAGCAACTAACGTATCAAGACATAAGAACCCTATCCAAGATAATATTCTCAATTGTAGCATCAATTTTTTTCTCTTTTCAATCTAGTATATTATTTTTGTTTTTAAAATATATGAATCTCTATATTCATATTAGAGAATGGTTTTAAGGATACAGTAGTCAAAATTAAGTCCTAGTAAGTTAATTCTTCAATTAGTTAGAGTTTTAGAACATTTAGAATTTATTTTTCAATTATATAAGGCTTAGTAATATAAAAATTAACTTATCAAGAAATAAAAACTCCATCTAGGATAATATTTTCAAGTTAGCATAATTTTTTTCTCTCTTCTAAATCTAGGATGTTATTTTCGTTTTTAACATATAAGAATTTTTATATTCATATTAGAGTGTGGTTTTAAGGATACAATAGTCAAAATCAAGTCTTAATAAGTTAGTTCATGAAGTAATTAGAGTTTTAGAACGTTTAGAGTTACTTTTTTAATTTTATAAGGCTTAGTAATATGAAAATTAACTTATCAAGAAATAAAAACACATCCAAGATAATATTCTCAATTGTAGTATCATTTTTTTCTCTTTTAAATCTAGTATGTGATTTTCATTTTTTAGATATATGAAATTTTATATTCATATTAGAAAGTGATGTAAATGATATAATACTTAAAATTAAGTCCTAATAAATTAGTTTATAAATCAATTAGTGTTTTAGAATATTTAGAATTTATTTTTCAATTATATTAGGCTTATTAATATGTAAATTAATTTATCAATCCAAGATAATATTCTCAATTATAGTATCATTTTTTTTCTCTTTTAAATCTAGTATGTTATTTTCAATTTTAAGATATATAAAATTTTATATTCATCTAGAGAGTGATTTTTAGGATATAATAGTGAAAATTAAGTCCTAATAAGTTAGCTCATGAATTAGTTAGAGTTTTAGAATGTTTAGAATTAGTCTTTCAATTATATAAAACTTAATAATAAGAAAATTAACTAATGAAGAAATAAGAATCCTATCGAAGATAATATTTTAAACCTTTAATGACACTTATAATAGTTATAATTCTATTTCACTTTGAAATGATGATGTGTTAAGTAAAGAAGTCATATCTCTGTGATGATGTGCCGCACAAAAAAGCTCTCACGTCGCTTATTATATATTATATATAGATATAGATTTCTTATCAGGATTAATTGTTTGGATTAAAGGTAAGACGAACATATTTCAACTTTAGGCCGAGGATGCAATTGTTTCACAGCTGTATACGTACATAAAGGTACTATTAAAGGATACCAAAGGGATAACCAGATGTGACAAATGAGAACACTTGCCTTTTCATCGAATCCATTGACAAAGTTTACGGTTCCCCCGCCACAAGTGGAAGGTGGAGAAGATTTGAGTCGATAGAGGGCCTTGCTCATTAGCAAGATACCAGGTGACCCCGGTCCTCTGAGAAACTTGTGTGGGCTAAGAAAGACGGCATCATATCCATCGATAGCTCCTGATCTCATGTCAATCTCCACGTAAGGCCTGCTGTTCATACAATTTAACATCGGCCTATTAGTTACACGCGCGCGCGCTCACACACACACACAGACACACATACACATGCATGCACACGAAAACAATTGCCTTTGTATGACAATGCACAACGGTATTGTATACTCCCTCCGTCGCTTAATATATGCTCACTTTGACTTTGCACGCATCCTAAGCATCACTACAAGAAAAAAAGCTTTTAGCGATGGGGAAATCCGTCGTTAAAAGCCTTTATTCCGTCGCTAAAACAATTAGCGACAGATTCACCATCGCTAAAAGTCCCTCGTATAAAAGCCCGTCAGTAATAGTTTAGTGAAGGAATTTTTAACTCCGTCGCTAAATATGTAATTTTTTACGACGGATTTATTTTTAATTAACGACAGATATTCCGTCGCTAATTATATTTTTAGTATTTTAATTTTTTTTTATAAAATTAGCGACGGAATAAATTTTTAGCGATGGAATATTCCGTCGCTAAAAAGCGTATTTAGCGACGTATTTAATCCGTCGCCAAAATCAATATTTTTTTGAATTTTTTTTATTTTTCAATTATTTAGACCTGTAATACAATTTTCATTTCTCAACAACAACGCGCAATAATCAATACAGAAAAATAAATATATATAATCAATTATAAAAAATATTTCAATATAAAAAAGACTCATATGTACAAGCCGGGAACCGAATACAGCCGGTTAGGGGAGGGGAGAAGAGTACAAGCCGGGCGCGGGGGGCGGGGGGTGGGGGAAGCTAGGAACGAGAACGGGAAGGGGCTCATTAGGGGTAGCTGAGTCCCGGATCTGGATCCTGCTGATCCGGGGCCGACTCGGCATGTCCAGCAGTGCCCTGCTCCCTGATCATCCTCACCACCACTGTAGCAATGCGCTGGATCTCCTCGTCGTCCAACTGACGCTGAGGAGCCGGTGTCTGTGGAGGGGCAGCAGGGGGTGAGGACGCTCCTATCACGGCACGAGCAGTCATGCTAGGCAGGCCGCGTATGCGGCCTTTCGGCCGATTCACGACCTCCGGCGTATCCAGCCATCGCTTCAACCCCCCAGTACTCGCAGCCGTACTAGTGGACGCTGATGGCTGTCCGGACTGCTGCTCGGACCCCCTTAGCTGTTCATACGAGGCCTGCAAAAACAGTGGTTTAACGATATGTTAGGGCATTAATTAACGAAACGGACATTAAGGATAAAAAGACAAAACATTAGCAACTTAAATAAATTGACTCACATCGATCTGCCGGGCAATAACTGAAATATAGTCGCCCGCCCGGTGCACCTCGTCCTTGTCTTTCTTCCGCACGTGCGTCTGACTATAGGTCAGAGCTATGACCTCATCCTTTTCCAGATCCGGGTGCTCGACCGCGTTCATGTGTCGGACAATGTCTTGTGGCACCGACCCCCCCGTGTGCGTCGGATCTCTATTCTGTCTGTTCTCGGCCTCGCTCTTACTCTTGGCGTCCCAGCCTGGATCCGCAGCCCACCGATCTATCATCTTCCCCCCATACACGGTGAGATATCCAATGTGGGGGATATCTCGTCATCTCCGTCATCGGGGCACCCTCGGGCAGCAGCTTCTTTGCCCGGTCCCGTGCGTCGTGGAGCCATCGGCGGTAATTCTTGCCGATGTAGGCAAAGAAGGCCTACTGCCCTAGTGCCTGCTGTTGAGGCGTGTCAAACGTAAACCCCTCCTGTAAGGCATTCAATAACACAAATTATGACCAGAAAACAAATTGTAATTAAACATTTACTAACGCTGAAAAAAATACTTCACCGTTCCAGCCACTCCTCCCATAGGGCCTCCCTCGCAGCGGCATCCCAGTCCTTTCAGTACAGGCGTGGCTCGTAGAATCGGCGCTTCACGAGAACGCCGATCTTCGTCCTCGCTAGATTCTCTAGGATCCTGCCAAAGAAGTAAATAAATAAATTAATACAGTTCAAATATAAATTAACACCCAAAAATTTTAAATTTAAGGCATGAGGTGATATTTTTAGTACTTACAGGCCCTTCTGCATGAGCGTAACTCTCTGTTTACGCTGGGGGTCGATGCGTACCCCGCGTGTCGGACCACGGCCTTGTCGATATCCTACAAAACACATATATTAATACAATTCAAATATACTTTAAATATAAGGCTAGCGAAAATGTACTAAACACCGTTATAAACTATACCTGAGGTAGAACCCACGGAAGATGGAGAATGCACGCGCGTGTGGGATGAATCTGCATCGGGCTGGGGCGATGGCTCGGGCTGGGGCCCCATCTGCTGTCCACGATCACTCTGTGCCTCGTCATCAGTAGGCAATGACGAGGTGGGACCCACTGGGGAGGAAGCAGCTCGGCGTCCAGCCCGGCCACGAATGGCCCGTATCCTATCCACATCTGACTTCATATAGATTATATACAAAGACATTAACACGTTAAAAACAATAATTTGGCATAAATCATCATCGGCACTATATATATATATATATATATATATATATATATATATGTGTGTGTGTGTTAAATTAAAATTTCCTCTAGTTAACTCAATTTCAGAGTCTGGATGTATTAAATTGACACTAGCTACATCTTCTCCTACACATCTATTTTGTGTTTCTCTATAATGCATAAATAGTCTAGTTTGATTAAACTGAGAATGATGTTGATATAAGATTTGTGGAGATATTAAATCTAGTCTGTTTTGTCTAAATTGTTGTATTTGACTATCAATATCTATTATTTGTTCTAAAGAGATTATAGGAATAAAAGGGGTTCTAAATAATCTAAGAACTCTATTTTGTAATGTGTTTTCATTACGCCTGCTAGTTTCAGTGGCCAAAACTTCTGTTCTGGTTTTGTCCTCTATATTTCCTCTTCCCAAAATATGACTATTGTGACTTGTCATAAACTAAGAAGTTAAGTTTGTCTTGGTTTTTCCTTTTAGGTTTATCTATGGTTATTTTATCTAATTTTTTACATAGATTGTCTATATCTAATTCTGTTTTAGGATGATCTAGATATGCATTAAATCTAAGTGTTAGAGTATCTATTTTTTCTAAGCATTTTATTAATAACATTACTTTGTTTTCTACTAGTGATTTCACTAGGAGTTCCTAAGATGTTTTTAGTTAAGCCATCAACTGGATATAGATAATCTTTCTGATCTGCTAAGGCTTTTTTATAATCTAAGTTGTCTTCGTAATTACTACTCATTTATATTCTAAACCTTGTATATTAAAATAATGCCTTAAATTATCTTCTAACTTATTAGTTTGTTTTTCTAGGTGTTCAACCATCGTTATTATCTTTTCTATTTCTATAGCCTGTTTAATGAGCTTATCAATTGCTACTTCAATTTTAGCTTCATCATGTTTTGTCTTGTCAAAAGATTGTTTGAAAATATCTTTCATATAGTCTAAATTTTCTCTAATTGTTTTTAAACTTTTGGTGTCAGTTTGAATATTAACTAAATCTAATTTATTGGTAGTTGTCATTTATATACCATTAAGAGAGTTGTCTATGTTAGCTAGGGCTTCATCATCCCAAGGGTAATCATTACTGTCTTCGTCATAATTTAAATAATCTTCGTAATCTAAGTCTGATTCTAACTGTAAATTATTCATATTGTTTATGATTCCTATAGAAACATCTGTAGGTATTCTTAAATTGTTTAATTCTATAGTCTGATCAGTGGTTTGATCTAAATGATCTAGTCTTCTATGAAATTCAGTATAATATAAAGAGTTGTTGTGGTTGTGTTTTAATTGTATATAAAAACCTATAAGATGTTGAAAGAAGACGTCAAAATCTTCTAATAACAAGTTTAAATTTAGAAAATATCTTATATAAAAAGATAAAGGGTTGTAAACTAGATTAATAGAGTCTGTGTCTATATAATGTTTTATGCTTTCATTTGTGGCGTCTATAGTTTCTAAAGCAGTATAATATAAACTAAAAGTGTTTAGTATGTGTTCAGTAGTCTATTGATCAACATTAAAATTGTTAATCATGTCTTCAAAAACAAAGGGCTCTTGATAAGGCTCAGTGTTTAAGTTTCTATCTGTCATTAATCTGGAAGGTGTAAACTGTTTGGTTCTTCATTATCACTAGAACTATCTGAATCTGAACTAGGCATATTACTAGTAATTTGCAGAAAGTTTATGTGGTCTGTTATGTGATCTATAGCAGTTGCCTCATGTCTATCGATTATGGCTCTAAATCTATCAAAATTAGGTCTAGTTATGTTGAGTATAAGATACTCACTACGATAATATTTATTGTTTTCGAAGTCTTGGTAATATATATAAAAATCAACTAAATGTTTTAAGTACTGGTTAATGCCTATTGTTATAGCAGAAACATTTGTGAAAGTACTGATGTATCTTTTTAAGGGATTGTATACTAAAGGTAGTGTATGTTGCGAAATATTAGATCTAATTTGTTCATTAGCATCAGTAATGATTTCTAATGCTACTAGAAATCTGCGAAATTCTATGTAATTTGCTTCAAAACGATTTTCTGTTCTACTAATATAAGTAGGTGCTATATGTCTAGAGGTGCTAGATCTATTTGTCGAATTATTACTGGCCATTAGGTTCATCGTAACTAGGCTCATCATAACTACTTAGAGGAGGTATGTGGACAGCTGGTAACACAGCATGTCTCCTTAATATCTGTTGAACATGCATAGAAGAATATCTACTGTTGTTTGCTTGATCTATTAATTCTATGTGATGTCTTAAAAGTTTTTCTAGGTATTCATTCATTACACGTGTGTAGGGATCTAACAGAGAAGTGTAATTTAAATAGGATTTTAGAGGATCTCTAAATATTCTATGCCTACCAGTGTCTAGAAAATATTTAAGACTTTTGTTTGTGGAATTAACAAGATCTAAAGCAGTATAAAAAGCATTAAATTGTCTAGCATGTGCCTGATATTGTTCATAGTCTTCAGTGTAAGAACAGTAATACGTAGGATTAGCAGGTCTAGTACTAGCAGATTGATTTGCAGTTAATTTATTCATTATAATTGATAAAAGGGGCTACTTGCTCTCGGTTACTTCGCATTCTCCTTTACTAAGTGATTATCTCTTCAAAGCCAAGGAAAACAGGCTCTGATACCATTTTTGGGGGGTTTGGCCGGTTTTTTGACAGATCTCTTTTGATTTTTGATCGGGCAGACTTCGTTAAACCAATCGTCAATCCCTGAGGACCTGCCCGGAGGCATAGCGACGTCTGGTATCCGTCTATAGATCGAGATCAAGAGTGAAGAGTCCCCGGTTAGACCGTAATCCATAGTGGATAAAGTAGGATAAATTATAATGGTAATAACTTAGAAGTCATACATGCGGGTGCAAGGTTTCAAGTCAAGGATCATAAAATTGGTCCTTTCCCTGTTGACCAAAGGACACTCATAGACAATTTATGGCAATCTTATGTTAAAAAAGACAATGGATGGTTTGTAAACACAGTTAATGCTGTGGCAAATTATTTCCATAAAATTAGAGATACTAAAAAATACAATTTTTATTGTGTTTTCAAAGGCAATATTCCAGGGATTTATAAAAGCTACCCTGAGGCAATGGTAGGAGGAGTTGGTAACGAAAAGGCACCTTGGTACAAAGGTACCATTACCTTTCAAGAAGCCACCTCATTAATGCAGACACATTATTTTGGACCCAATTATTATATTAGCCCAGAATGCCAAGACAGATCTACCGTAGACTCTACTACAGCAGATTGCGAAAACTGCAATACTTTAATTAGGCACCATAATATTTTAAAAACCAGACTAGACTATGTACTTGTAGAAAAAACACACTTTGATTTACACATAGCCCAGTTAAAGACACAGTTACAAGTAGCAGAATTAGAGGCAAATGACTGGAAACAGAAGTATGTCACTCTTCTTTCTTCCAAACACCAGTCATCTAAACCCACTACTACCGGGGTCAAAGGAGTAGCTAATCCAGATTCACAGGCTTCTGGTAAAGATAAATCAAGTCCTGTTAAAGCTGGTAATTTGCTCAAAATTACTGAAAATCCTTTGAGTTCAGGAAAAGGAACTCCTAGTCCAGTTCAACAGGTAGCTGGTAAAGACAATTCAAAACCTGTGATAGTTGGAGGCTTACTCAAAATCTCTGAAAACCCTTTGAGTTCAGGAGAAAGAACTCCTAGCCCAGAAAGACAGGTATCTGGTAAAGGCAAAGGCAAATTAAATCCTGAAACCCCTGGCCGTTTGGGTAAAACGGAACTTCAAAAAAGAAATAAAAAGAAAGCAAAGAGGCAGGCATATTCTGTCCAAAAACAAGTAGCTGAGGCATTTGCTGATTTCATCAGCTCTACTTTTAGCAAACTTAATAATCCAGACGAGGCAGTGGAAGATTTGAAAAAATCTATCACATCTGATAGCAAGATCTATGAAGACCCCTTATTCCAAGACGCTCAACGACAGACTCCGAGCCCTGTCATTTCTGAAGAAATTTCTGATGATACGACAGCAGAGGAAGAAGAATCTGAACCTAAACAAGACGACTAAAGACCTACTCTCAGCCATGACAGACGTAATTGAAGACTTGACAGCTAGTGCATCTATCTCAAGACTTTCTCTACGTCGGCAGGATAATACAAGACTCCAATAATGACAGTTACGTCGGCAGGATAATACAAGACTCCAATAATGACAGAAAGACTTAAAGAGCATCTCTCAAGACTTTCTCTCTACAAAGGCAGGACAACTTTTCTGACTAAGGAGGAGACAAGCACAGTAGACATATTAAGCATCTTTTAGCTTTTATAGACTTTATAGACTCTTAGGCTTTAAGACTTTAATAAATTTGTAATGTAGCCTAGAAAGCAACTTCGTCTTTTAGCGCACCTGTAAAGTCTTATTAATCATGTAAGTACTCTGTAGCTAGCCTCTTCTGTCTATATAATGAGGCAGATCTCATTTGTAAAGAGACACGAAAGAAATACAACTACAATCTTGCAATTTCTCTCAAAAACACTCTGCCTTCATATGCTTAACTACTCTCTCTCTCTATAATCATCTTGTTCCAAAGTTCAAGTGCGAAGCAAGCTTCCATATCAGTAAGTTAATTCTCTTTAAACTTGTTTAAAATTATGGGGTGAAAACGCTCGAAGGTGAAAAGCTTCTATGAACTGAAACGGGTTATCTCAAAGTCTAATATGACTAAAAACAAAACTTAATAATGTTTTGATTAAAAATCATATGGCATTTACTTGGGAAAGAGAGACTCTTTTTATTAATTTTGTTTTTTAAAATGATTTTTCTTACCTCAGGTTTACCTAGATCTAAATCAATTATGCTTTTAAAACGAATTGCCAGAATCTTCTTTATGGGTTCAAAATAATAGTGGGAGCGAGTCGTTCAGGGTTATAGCCAAGATGGCGTTGAATGCCCGCAGACTAACGCATGCCCTGAGTTTTGAACCTTGATAGAAAACTTTGACAGTTCAACCCAGCATCCTGAGATTTTAATCTAGACTAGATCTACCATGCATCCTGAAGTTTTGAAAAATCAAATCCTTCTTTTAAGACTCTCTCTCTCTCTCTAAGTTTTTGCCCTATCTTTTTTGTCATCTCTTTATTCCGCTGTGTTTTTATCAAAATTATACTTTATCCACTATGGATTACGGTCTAACCGGGGACTCTTCACTCTTGATCTCGATCTATAGACGGATACCAGACGTCGCTATGCCTCCGGGCAGGTCCTCAGGGATTGACGATTGGTTTAACGAAGTCTGCCCGATCAAAAATCAAAAGAGATCTGTCAAAAAACCGGCCAAACCCCCCAAAAATTGGTTAAATGGTCTGGTTCACCGCATGAGTAGCAGGTGATTTTGTTTTTATATATTCTTCTAGTATCGTATTTCCTAACATGTTTAGGGTTTAGGAAAGGTCTTCTAGCCTTACTCTTTCTTAAATAATAAGTTTTCCTAGGTTGTTTATGTCTTTTATAAATTTTCTTATTGTACTTTGGCCTAGATTCTTCTTGACCGTAGTGTTGTGGTGTATATATTTCTTTACAGAAACTGGTTTCATTTTTTAATTGTCTAGCTATTTGTATATTAGTGCATTTGGAAACTAATATTTCTATAACTCTTTCAAAAATGTCTCATAAAGAGGGAGTCCATTTAGGGTCAGGGTATAACTTTTTAATTGTTTCGTAAATTTCTCTTCCTAAAGCTCCTGGTAATTTGTTTAGAAATTTATCTACTACAGTAGGTTTATAAATGTTGCCACTTTGAGAAGCAAAATAATAATATTCTTGCATGAAAGGTTTTATATTATGCCAACTATATAAATGTACTTGTTCTAATTTTCTAGCTGCTTCTGTTTGTATTAAAGTATCACCTGTATTAGGATTTCTTCCTGTTAAAATTAACTGTATGGTGTTAACAAAATTATAAGGGTTTGGTCCTAAGTCTGCCATTTGTTTTAAATCATCAGGAAAAGTCTTTTGCCATTCTTCGAAATTAGCTTTAGTAATAGGGCCTAGAAAGTGCATCATATACCTAATCATTTCTTCGCCTGTATCTAAATTATCAGATTGTTTGGTGATGAAATTTGCAACTACGGCATCTTTCCATACTTGTATATAATTATTTCTTTGTTGTGGATCTACAGCTGTTATATTTAAAATAAAAGGTTCTGAAGCCTTTTGTATTTTAAAGTTTTGTTCTAAAGGATGACGTTTACCTCTAGGTTTATAATCTGGTCTATCAGATCTATTATGTTCTATGTTTGCACTCTTTCTAGGTATGTTACCATAAGGATAACGTGGTCTTACATGAGGTTGTGTAGTGTAAAATCTACCTCCGTCATTATTATTCGTAGTGCCTGAATTTTCACCTTCTTCCATGAGGAAGAAAGGTACTTCATTCATTAGATTAAATTTAATATTGTTTGTTGTGATTTGGGTGTCTATAGAACTTGTTTCTAATTGTTCTAAATCTATCTGTTCTAATTCTTTAGGTTGTAAGTCATCTTCTAGAGAATCTATTATAGTTTCCATTTCTGTTTCTAGTAATATGTTTTGTTCATAAAGAGTCTTATGTTCTATTCTAATCTGTTCTATTTCTAGTATAGCAGTGTTTATTTTATGATCTAATTCTGTCTTGTAATTTGTTATAGGCTCAAAACTTTCTATGCTTGGAGTATCCAGAGAAAGATTGAAGCTTAGGTTTAAGTCATTAAGACTATCAAAAATAGGGTTGTTTAGGCTATGTTGTATAGTGTATTCTGGTTGATTAAATATATCTAAACTGTTTAAATTGTCTTCTTCTTCAGTGATACGTATGAAATTTTGTAATTGTTCTATACTTAAGCCTTGTCCTACAAATGTAGTTCCTATGGATTGATTGAGAATTTTTATGTCTAAGTCTTTTAAGATATCAAAGTCTTTGTAACTATACATTTTCTTCATCTTCTGTGATATCTTGATCTTCTACATGAGTATTAGCCTCTACGTAATTGGTAAATCTAACTAATCTTCTTCCTGATGCATCTATGTACCACATGTTATCTGTTGGTACGATACTGTTATTAGAGCTAGTTGTTAAAATCTTATCTACTAGCCATTCTTTTCCTGCATTTTCTAAGGAATCTACCTTGTAAGGTGGTAAAAGTCTAATACCTCTATTTATAATAAATTTTGCAGTGTCATCTATGGTTAACTTATATCCTACTTGACTGCTTTGTGTTAATTTTCCTATAAATGTGGTGCATATTAAAAGGTTTTTGCCTTGTTGGAAATCTTTATAACCTTTAGTCATTATTTTTACTTTTATGTTTTTGGCAAAATCTTTTGTATTAATACAAAAGTCTGGTGCACAATAAAAGATGCCACCATTGTTGTTCATGTCAACTTCTATAGCTCCTATGATAGCCTGTTCACTAGAAAATCTATCATCTACTATAGCTAGAAATACTTTGGCACCTGTATCTAATATAACAACTGTAGATCCACAACAAAGAAATAATTATATACAAGTATGGAAAGATGCCGTAGTTGCAAATTTCATCACCAAACAATCTGATAACTTAGATACAGGCGAAGAAATGATTAGGTATATGATGCAATTTCTAGGCCCTATTACTACAGCTAATTTCGAAGAATGGCAAAAGACTTTTCCTGATGATTTAAAACAAATGGCAGACTTAGGACCAAACCCTTATAATTTTGTTAACACCATACAGTTAATTTTAACAGGAAGAAATCCTAATACAGGTGATACTTTAATACAAACAGAAGCAGCTAGAAAATTAGAACAAGTACATTTATATAGTTGGCATAATATAAAACCTTTCATGCAAGAATATTATTATTTTGCTTCTCAAAGTGGCAACATTTATAAACCTACTGTAGTAGATAAATTTCTAAACAAATTACCAGGAGCTTTAGGAAGAGAAATTTACGAAACAATTAAAAAGTTATACCCTGACCCTAAATGGACTCCCTCTTTAGGAGACATTTTTGAAAGAGTTATAGAAATATTAGTTTCCAAATGCACTAATATACAAATAGCTAGACAATTAAAAAATGAAACCAGTTTCTGTAAAGAAATATATACACCACAAGACTACGGTCAAGAAGAATCTAGGCCAAAGTACAATAAGAAAATTTATAAAAGACATAAACAACCTAGGAAAACTTATTATTTAAGAAAGAGTAAGGCTAGAAGACCTTTCCTAAACCCTAAACATGTTAGGAAATACGATACTAGAAGAATATATAAAAACAAAATCACCTGCTACTCATGCGGTGAACCAGACCATTTAAGTTCTAATTGCCCCAAAAGACATAACAATAATAATTTTAAAGCAATGATAGTTAATAACACTAATGAAGATCTCCTAGAAGTATATGAAACACTTAGTGATACAGAGAGTATATATAGTATTAAATCAATAGATGAATACATAGAAGATAACCTCTCTATAAGTAGTGATGATGAAGATGAAAATCTTCCAGTCGAAACTACGGATAGACTAGATACTTTTATAAATTCATTAAGAAACACAGAAATATACAATTTTATGTTCAAACCCTTAGCTGAAAAATTAACTTTAGAAGAAAACTGTATACATCAGTGGCAAATAGAAAAAGGAATAGATACAACACCTTGTTATATATGCAATTGGTACCCTGCAATTAAAGTTAGATGTAAATGTGAATTATGTTATATAGAAGCATGCGTAAAATGCATTAAAATAAAATACAACATAGATATTATCAAACCTTTAGAAATAAAAACAAACAAAGACGTTTATTATGATAAAAATGTCAATAGAAGACTTGAATTCTTAGAACAAAAGGTTATTTTAATAGAAGAAACCTTAAAACAAAGACATGAAGATGAATTTATCATTGGAAATAATAAACACTTAATCCAACAAATACAACAAGACTTTAAAATAGAAAAATTATGCACTAAGGCAAGATTTAACAACCTTATAACTACTAGAGTACAAATTAGGCATTATAACAAGCTAATAGAAACAAATGCAATAATAGATACAGGTTGCACCATAACTGTTATAGATCCAAGCTTAGCTGATCTATCACACATTAAAACCTTTGAAGACCCGTTGATAGGAATAGGATTCACAGGCAACCCAATAACTTATGATAAATATATTACAAATGCTTCTATTACCTTTCTCACACCATGCAATACACAGAGCAAACCTTATATTCTTAAACAAGCCTTCTGTGCACCTATAGCACATTCAGAAGGGAAAATTATTCTTGGAATAAACTTCTTAATAAATGACAATAATACCTTAACTATTACCAAAGACTTTATTCAAATAGCACAGAATGTCACACATACACCTATTAACATAGACACTCCATCAGAATACGCTAAGAAGCGTGGTGGAAATTATGTTAATATAAAAGGCAAAAATAAAATATGTGAAGACTGTAGTAATGGTAAAACAAATTGTTGTTTAACCAATATAGATAATAATTGCTTAAGAATAGAAGAATTAGTAGAAGATAAATACGAACCAGAAGATAATATAGATCTGGATATTTATAACTTAGACAAAATCAGCTACAATTTAATAAACTATTTTACAAACAAACATGATATTCTTAAGGCCATAGATAGACTCCCCTTTATTGGAGAAGATCCTATCAAAAGATGGGATTTGAACCAAATATATTGCAAGCTTGACATTATAAATCCTGATTATATTGTTAAAACTGCAAATATAGAAGCAAGTAGCATAGATACAGACGATTTTAAAATGCACATTAAAGATTTAACAACTTTAAAAGTAATTAGACCTAGCAACAGTCCTCATAGATCTGCAGCTTTCATTGTAAGAAATCACGCAGAAATACTTAGAGGAAAGAGTAGAATGGTTATTAATTACAAAAGACTTAATGATAATATAAAAGACGATAGTTATAATATTCCAAACAAAACCTTCCTTTTAAGTAAAATACAAGGCAAGAAGATTTTTAGCAAATTCGACTGTAAATCAGGTTTTTATCAGATTAAGATGTGGCCTGAAGACGTTAAGTGGACTGCTTTCACTACACCAGAAGGTTTATATGAATGGCTTGTTATGCCTTTTGGTCTTAAGACAGCACCAAGTATCTTCCAGCGTAAAATGGATGATATTTTTAGACCATATAATGATTTTATCTTAGTTTATATAGATGACATATTAGTTTGTAGTAAGAATGAAAGTGAGCATTTGTCTCATCTAGATTTAGTATTCAAACTCTTTAACAAACATGGTTTAATTCTTAGTAAAAAGAAAGTAGAATTATTTAAAACTAATATAAAATTCTTAGGAATGGAAATAGGAAATGGCAAAATTAAATTACAAGAACATATAGCTAAAAAGATCTTAGACTTTCCAGATAAATTAGAAGGTTTAAAACAAATCCAGGCTTTTCTTGGATTAGTTAATCAAGCTAGAATTTATTTTAAAGACCTTAGCAAGTTAATAGGTCCCCTATATAACAAAACTAGAAAAAATGGGCAAAGACATTTTAATATAGAAGATATTAGGCTCATTAAAACTATAAAAGATAGGGTAAAACAACTACCTGACTTATATCTACCTTTAGATACAGACTATCTTATTGTCCAAACTGACGGATGCAAAGATGGCTGGGGAGCGGTATTATACTGCAAACCAAATAAATATAGTAACAAAAAAGAAGAAAGAATTTGTAGATATTCTAGTGGCAAGTACAAAGAAAGTAATCAGTATCTAACAAGTTTAGATTATGAATTACTAGCCATAGTTTATGCCTTAGAACACTTCAAGGCACTTCTAATTTCAAAATATGAATTTTGCATTAGAACTGACTGTGAAGCAATAGTAAGATACAATAAAAATAAAGACTCTAGATATACAAATAGATGGTTAAAATTTATAACTACTCTAAGCAATTACAGAATAGACAAAATAGAATGGCAACATATTAAAGGAGTCGATAACTCCGTTGCAGATTTGTTATCTAGAAAATTTTTATCTTAAAGCTAACTCCAGACACTTATACAGAATTTTCATACAGACTTCTAGAATTAGACAATTTTCTGTCTATTATTTGCAGATATGGTGTCATCTACTTCAGCAGCATCTTCCTCTACTCAGGCTAGACAGACCAGGCAGAATCTGAACAACCAGCCTAACCCTATTTTTCCTACTCAATTTGTCAGTTACATTGACAATCTTGGTAGAAATAGGATAAATTATAATGGTAATAACTTAGAAGTCATACATGCGGGTGCAAGGTTTCAAGTCAAGGATCATAAAATTGGTCCTTTCCCTGTTGACCAAAGGACACTCAAAGACAATTTATGGCAATCTTATGTTAAAAAAGACAATGGATGGTTTGTAAACACAGTTAATGCTGTGGCAAATTATTTCCATAAAATTAGAGATACTAAAAAATACAATTTTTATTGTGTTTTCAAAGGCAATATTCCAGGGATTTATAAAAGCTACCCTGAGGCAATGGTAGGAGGAGTTGGTAACGAAAAGGCACCTTGGTACAAAGGTACCATTACCTTTCAAGAAGCCACCTCATTAATGCAGACACATTATTTTGGACCCAATTATTATATTAGCCCAGAATGCCAAGACAGATCTACCGTAGACTCTACTACAGCAGATTGCGAAAACTGCAATACTTTAATTAGGCACCATAATATTTTAAAAACCAGACTAGACTATGTACTTGTAGAAAAAACACACTTTGATTTACACATAGCCCAGTTAAAGACACAGTTACAAGTAGCAGAATTAGAGGCAAATGACTGGAAACAGAAGTATGTCACTCTTCTTTCTTCCAAACACCAGTCATCTAAACCCACTACTACCGGGGTCAAAGGAGTAGCTAATCCAGATTCACAGGCTTCTGGTAAAGATAAATCAAGTCCTGTTAAAGCTGGTAATTTGCTCAAAATTACTGAAAATCCTTTGAGTTCAGGAAAAGGAACTCCTAGTCCAGTTCAACAGGTAGCTGGTAAAGACTATTCAAAACCTGTGATAGTTGGAGGTTTACTCAAAATCTCTGAAAACCCTTTGAGTTCAGGAGAAAGAACTCCTAGCCCAGAAAGACAGGTATCTGGTAAAGGCAAAGGCAAATTAAATCCTGAAACCCCTGGCCGTTTGGGTAAAACGGAACTTAAAAAAAGAAATAAAAAGAAAGCAAAGAGGCAGGCATATTCTGTCCAAAAACAAGTAGCTGAGGCATTTGCTGATTTCATCAGCTCTACTTTTAGCAAACTTAATAATCCAGGCGAGGCAGTGGAAGATTTGAAAAAATCTATCACATCTGATAGCAAGATCTATGAAGACCCCTTATTCCAAGACGCTCAACGACAGACTCCGAGCCCTGTCATTTCTGAAGAAATTTCTGATGATACGACAGCAGAGGAAGAAGAATCTGAACCTAAACAAGACGACTAAAGACCTACTCTCAGCCATGACAGACGTAATTGAAGACTTGACAGCTAGTGCATCTATCTCAAGACTTTCTCTACGTCGGCAGGATAATACAAGACTCCAATAATGACAGTTACGTCGGCAGGATAATACAAGACTCCAATAATCGCAGAACGACTTAAAGAGCATCTCTCAAGACTTCTCTACAAAGGCAGGACAACTTTTCTGACTAAGGAGGAGACAAGCACAGTAGACATATTAAGCATCTTTTAGCTTTTATAGACTTTATAGACTCTTAGGCTTTAAGACTTTAATAAATTTGTAATGTAGCCTAGAAAGCAACTTCGTCTTTTAGCGCACCTGTAAAGTCTTATTAATCATGTAAGTACTCTGTAGCTAGCCTCTTCTGTCTATATAATGAGGCAGATCTCATTTGTAAAGAGACACGAAAGAAATACAACTGCAATCTTGCAATTTCTCTCAAAAACACTCTGCCTTCATATGCTTAACTACTCTCTCTCTCTATAATCATCTTGTTCCAAAGTTCAAGTGCGAAGCAAGCTTCCATATCAGTAAGTTAATTCTCTTTAAACTTGTTTAAAATTATGGGGTGAAAACGCTCGAAGGTGAAAAGCTTCTATGAACTGAAACGGGTTATCTCAAAGTCTAATATGACTAAAAACAAAACTTAATAATGTTTTGATTAAAAATCATATGGCATTTACTTGGGAAAGAGAGACTCTTTTTATTAATTTTGTTTTTTAAAATGATTTTGCTTACCTCAGGTTTACCTAGATCTAAATCAATTATGCTTTTAAAACGAATTGCCAGAATCTTCTTTATGGGTTCAAAATAATAGTGGGAGCGAGTCGTTCAGGGTTATAGCCAAGATGGCGTTGAATGCCCGCAGACTAACGCATGCCCTGAGTTTTGAACCTTGATAGAAAACTTTGACAGTTCAACCCAGCATCCTGAGATTTTAATCTAGACTAGATCTACCATGCATCCTGAAGTTTTGAAAAATCAAATCCTTCTTTTAAGACTCTCTCTCTCTCTCTAAGTTTTTGCCCTATCTTTTTTGTTATCTCTTTATTCCGCTGTGTTTTTATCAAAATTATACTTTATCCACTATGGATTACGGTCTAACCGGGGACTCTTCACTCTTGATCTCGATCTATAGACGGATACCAGACGTCGCTATGCCTCCGGGCAGGTCCTCAGGGATTGACGATTGGTTTAACGAAGTCTGCCCGATCAAAAATCAAAAGAGATCTGAAAACCGGCCAAACCCCCCAAAAATGCTCTCGAATGCGAAGTAACCGAGAGCAAGTAGCCCCTTTTATCAATTATAATGAATGAATTAACTGCAAATCAATCTGCTAGTACTAGACCTGCTAATCCTACGTATTACTGTTCTTACACTGAAGACTATGAACAATATCAGGCTTATTCCAAGAATAATTTTCCCTTCTGAATGTGCTATAGGTGCACAGAAGGCTTGTTTAAGAATATAAGGTTTGCTCTGTGTATTGCATGGTGTGAGAAAGGTAATAGAAGCATTTGTAATATATTT
>JAVXUO010001232.1:0-282874 GCA_033065855.1 Escallonia rubra | reverse complement strand
GGCACCATTAAAACCCTAATTAGGACTAAATAACCCAAATTAGTCCTAATTAACCCTAATTAGCTATAATTATCCGAAACTAGCCCTCATTAACATTAATTAGCCCTAACATAACCCAATTAAGCCTAATTAGCCTTAATTAGGATTAATCAGCACTACTCGGCACAATTAAACCCTAATTACGACTAAATAACCCTAATTAGTCCTAATCAACCCTAATTAGCTATAATTATCCGAAACTAGCCCTCATTAACATTAATTAGCCCTGACATAACCCAATTAAGCCTAATTAGCCCTAATTTGGACTAATCAGCACTACTCGGCACAATTAAACCCTAATTAGGACTAAATAACCCTAATTAGTCCTAATCAACCCTAATCAGATATAATTATCCAAAACTAGCCCTCATTAACATTAGTTAGCCCTAACATAACCCAATTAAGCCTAATTAGCCTTAATTAGGACTAATCAGCACTACTCGGCACAATTAAACCCTAATTAGGACTAAATAACCCTAATTAGTCCTAATCAACCCTAATTAGCTATAATTATCCGAAACTAGCCCTCATTAACATTAATTAGCCCTAACATAACCCAATTAAGCCTAATTAGCCCTAATTAGGACTAATCAGCACTACTCGGCACAATTAAACCCTAATTATGACTAAATAACCCTAATTAGTCCTAATCAACCCTAATCAGCTATAATTATCCGAAACTAGCCCTCATTAACATTAATTAGCCCTAACATAACCCAATTAAGCCTAATTAGGACTAATATGCACTATTCGGCCCAATTAAACCCTAATTAGGACTAAATAACCCTAATTAGTCCTAATCAACCCTAATAAGCTATAATTATCCGAAACTAGCCTCATTAACATTAATTAGCCCTAACATAATCCGATTAAGCCTAATTAGCCCTAATTAGGACTAATCAGCACTACTCGGCACAATTAAACCGTAATTTGGACTAAATAACCCTAATTAGTCCTAATCAACCCTAATCAGCTATAATTAATACTCGTAATTAACCCTAATAACCCAGTTAGCCCTAATTAGCCCTTGTACATCCCATAATTACTCCATGTTGCCCAGAGATGGTTCAATTACTCGTTGTTTACAAACTCTGCCTTCTTTATATTAGTTGTTGTTTTGAGAAGTCCATTGGCAACGAGATGGTTCAACTCGTTGCCAACAAATTCTATTTAATGTGGAATTGGTAACATATGTAACGATCTTTCTGCAGTTTTGATATTTCGGAAAGATTCTTGCATATGTTATCAATTTCTGAACGCATGCATGCATAGAAACCCTTAGTTCCCGTTCAAAGGTACTCATTACAAAGTAATGCCTTGTAATGAGCCTTTGGATGTCCAGTTTGGACAATTTGGAAAAGCTAATTGTTTATAAAACAGTGTTTTTACTCATTCTTTGTGATCTATGTCGTGGATATTTGGTACACCTTCTCATGTGTTTCTCCGGGTGCATACAGATCTGGTGTTCTAACATCCGTCAAACCTTCCTGAGCAAGGTTAGATGAATATTAGAACACCTAATCGATGTCGTGTACTTGGAGAAATGCGGGGAGGTGCTGCCGAATTTTCCACAGACATGAGACTAAGCATGAGTTATTCACTGTTTTATAAACATGTGCTTTTCTGAATGGGATAGAACCACTACCTGTTTAAGAGTGGAGGGGAAATATGTAGACATGTTGTAACATTCATGCATTCATATTTACATCGGCAATGCCTAATCACTGGTCATTATTGAAGGTGGTATACAGTACGATAATTCAGTCGTCATGTCAGTCGATCGAAGTTGGATGAAAAGGAAAAATGCTGAAGATTTTGAGTGTCGCGTTGACGAATTTCTCGACTTAGCTTATGCGCATCCTGCACATGTTGACCTTGATAAGATAAGGTGTCCGTGCGGTAGATGTGAGTTGTTGCACTGGAGAAAAAGAATTGAAGTAAAATGGCATCTTCTTCGGTATGGTTTTATGGGTGGATACACAAGGTGGACGCAGCACGGGAAAACGATAGTATTGTCGTCCAACCCGGCTAGTCAAACTGAAGTTAGGGAGGAGGCACGATATGATTACCGAGATATGATTATGGATGCTGGGCATGCTAATGTTGACTGGGGTAACGACAGTCCACAACCGCCGAACGAGGGGGCTCATCAGTTTTATGAGTTGTTGAGAGCTGCAGAAGAGCCGCTGTGGGATGGAGCTCCAAAACACACACGGCTGTCTGCGGTTAGTAGGTTATTACAGTTGAAATCAGACCACGGGCTGAGTGAGAAAGGTTTTAACGAGTTTGTTACCTTAATCAAATAAATACTGCCCGAAAGTGAAAAGCTACCGCCGTCGTACTATGACGCGAAGAAGATGATGAGGAAACTTGGGTTGAGCTATGACCGGATAGATGCTTGCAAGAACGATTGTGTATTATTCTGGAAAGAGAATAAGGATTTTTCACGGTGTCCAGTATATGATCATTCGAAGTACAAACCGGACAAAAGGGAAGAAGAAAAACATTGCATGGAAGATATTGCGATATTTCACAGTCACACCACGGCTTTAGGGACTGTACTACTCCTCTAATACGGTGAACATATGAGGGCCCACCGCGAGACTCGCAGCGACGATACCGATGTGCTAACACACCCACCTGATGGAGGGCGTGGAAGTAGCTTGAGCGCAGGCATCCAGTCTTTGCTCAGGATGTTCAGAATGTTGGAGTTGGTCTGGCAACCGATGGGTTCAACCCTTTCGGTCAGTCTACCACGCCTTACTCCTGTTGGCCTGTTATTATGGTCCCTTACAACCTTCCACCAGGCATGTGCATGAAGAAGCCGTATATGTTCTTGTCGTTGCTTATTCCGGGGCCGAAGAGTCCCGGTAAGGGCATAGATGTGTATTTAAGGCTGTTGATTGATGAGTTAAAACAGTTATGGAACCATGGAGTCGAAACATATGATGCATCCCTTAAAAAAAATTCAGATGAGGGCTGCTTTGATGTGGACTATACATGATTTCCCCGCATTGGGAATGACGTGTGGCTGGAGCACACATGGGAAGCTAGCATGCCCTGCTTGTATGGGCGTGAACCCCGGTCATACGTTAAAGCACGGCGGAAAGGCCTTATGGTTCGGATGTCACCGTAAGCTTTTGCCACCGGGCCATCAGTTTCGTAGGCAGAAGGATAAATTTGACGGCACAATCAAGCGTGAGGTTGTCACACTGGACTACCCATCTGGTGAAGAAGTACTCTCACACCTGGAGGCACTTGATACTGACATACCACACGGTAAGGGTGTGCCGGATCATAAGATTGCAGGGTTCGGGAAAGAGCACAACTGGAGAAAATTTTGTATCTTCTGGGAGTTAGCCTACTGGAGGACGCTCGTTATCCGAAACAACATGGATGTGATGCATATTGAGAAGAACGTTTTTGATAATGTGTTCAACACAGTGATGAATGTCAAGGGCAAATCGAAAGATCACCTTAAAGCGAGAAGGGATCTACAACAGTTGGGTGTACGCCGTGAATTGCATCCTCGGACAGTCAGTGGGAGGACCATACTTCCGAAAGCACCTTACTGTCTAGACAAGAAACAAGTGGAGAAGGTCTGTCAGTGGATTAAGAATTTGAAGCTTCCGGATGGGTTTGCGTCCAACATATCTCGCTGTTGCAATGTATCGGAATGCAAGTTCCAAGGGATGAAGAGTCACGACTGCCACGTATTCATGGGGAGATTCATTCCTATTGCCTTCCGGGGACTGTTGCCACGGGTTGTTAGCTGTGCATTTGAAGTAATTGCGATTATTAATTGATGATTTTATGTTGTTAATTGATGATTTTAGATTGTTAATTGTGCATTGAGCATTTGAGATATTGAGATTATTGACGGAGGATGGGACCCAATTGGATTGAATGTGTGATTTTTGTTAATTTTATTGCATTGAGCATTTGAGTATTGAGAATTGAGATTGTTGACGGAGGATGGGACCCAATTGGATTGAGATACCTGTTAGTTAGTACAGACACGGACCAAATTAACGTATGCCGATGTGTCTGGAGGTGCGTGTCGGTGGGCGTCGGACACGTGTCCGGTGGGCGTCGGACACGTATCGGACACCATATCGACACCCTATATGAGTTGTCGGAATTGAGATTGTTGAATGTGCATTAAATTTAGGTTAGTTAGGTTAATGCGACATTTTTAGCACGCACCCCCTGGAATCTCATTGTGGCTCCAGCACTGGCTATAATTAGCCATAATTAGTTCTGATTAACAATATTTTAGTAAATTAATTAACCATAATTAGCTCTAATGAGCCTAATTAGTTTTAATTAACCCTAAGAACCTAATGAAAATCAAATTAGCTGTAATTACCCCAAATTAGCCCAAATGAACCCAATTATGCGCATATTGATTATAGTTAGCCTAATTAGTCGTAATTTGTACTAACATAACCCAATTAAGCCTAATTAGCGCTAGTTAGGACTAATCAACACTACTCGGCACCATTAAAACCCTAATTAGGATTAAATAACCCTAATTAGCTATAATTATCCGAAACTAGCCCGCATTAACATTAATTAGCCCTAACATAACTCAATTAAGCCTAATTAGCGCTAGTTAGGACTAATCAACACTACTCGGCACCATTAAAACCCTAATTAGGACTAAATAACCCTAATTAGTCCTAATTAACCCTAATTAGCTATAATTATCCGAAACTAACCCTCATTAACATTAAGTAGCCCTAACATAATCCAATTAAGGCTAATTAGGATTAATCAGCACTACTCGGCACAATTAAACCCTAATTATGACTAAATAACCCTAATTAGTCCTAATCAACCCTAATTAGCTATAATTATCCGAAACTAGCCCTCATTAACATTAATTAGCCCTAACATAACCCAATTAAGCCTAATTAGCCCTAATTAGGACTAATCAGCACTACTCGGCACAATTAAACCCTAATTAGGACTAAATAATCCTAATTAGTCCTAATCAACCCTAATCAGCTATAATTATCCAAAACTAGCCCTCATTAACATTAATTAGCCCTAACATAACCCAATTAAGCCTAATTAGCCTTAATTAGGACTAATCAGCACTACTCGGCACAATTAAACCCTAATTAGGACTAAATAACCCTAATTAGTCCTAATCAACCCTAATAAGCTATAATTATCCGAAACTAGCCTCATTAACATTAATTAGCCCTAACATAACCCAATTAAGCCTAATTAGACCTAATTAGGACTAATCAGCACTACTCGGCACAATTAAACCGTAATTTGGACTAAATAACCCTAATTAGTCCTAATCAACCCTAATCAGCTATAATTAATACTCGTAATTAACCCTAATAACCCAGTTAGCCCTAATTAGCCCTTGTACATCCCATAATTACTCCATGTTGCCCAGAGATGGTTCAATTACTCGTTGTTTACAAACTCTGCCTTCTTTATATTAGTTGTTGTTTTGAGAAGTCCATTGGCAACGAGATGGTTCAACTCGTTGCCAACGAATTCTATTTAATGTGGAATTGGTAACATATGTAACGATCTTTCTGCAGTTTTGATATTTCGGAAAGATTCTTGCATATGTTATCAATTTCTGAACGCATGCATGCATAGAAACCCTTAGTTCCCGTTCAAAGGTACTCATTACAAAGTAATGCCTTGTAATGAGCCTTTGGATGTCCAGTTTGGACAATTTGGAAAAGCTAATTGTTTATAAAACAGTGTTTTTACTCATTCTTTGTGATCTATGTCGTGGATATTTGGTACACCTTCTCATGTGTTTCTCCGGGTGCATACAGATCTGGTGTTCTAACATCCGTCAAACCTTCCTGAGCAAGGTTAGATGAATATTAGAACACCTAATCGATGTCGTGTACTTGGAGAAATGCGGGGAGGTGCTGCCGAATTTTCCACAGACATGAGACTAAGCATGAGTTATTCACTGTTTTATAAACATGTGCTTTTCTGAATGGGATAGAACCACTACCTGTTTAAGAGTGGAGGGGAAATATGTAGACATGTTGTAACATTCATGCATTCATATTTACATCGGCAATGCCTAATCACTGGTCATTATTGAAGGTGGTATACAGTACGATAATTCAGTCGTCATGTCAGTCGATCGAAGTTGGATGAAAAGGAAAAATGCTGAAGATTTTGAGTGTCGCGTTGACGAATTTCTCGACTTAGCTTATGCGCATCCTGCACATGTTGACCTTGATAAGATAAGGTGTCCGTGCGGTAGATGTGAGTTGTTGCACTGGAGAAAAAGAATTGAAGTAAAATGGCATCTTCTTCGGTAGGGTTTTATGGGTGGATACACAAGGTGGACGCAGCACGGGAAAACGATAGTATTGTCGTCCAACCCGGCTAGTCAAACTGAAGTTAGGGAGGAGGCACGATATGATTACCGAGATATGATTATGGATGCTGGGCATGCTAATGTTGACTGGGGTAACGACAGTCCACAACCGCCGAACGAGGGGGCTCATCAGTTTTATGAGTTGTTGAGAGCTGCAGAAGAGCCGCTGTGGGATGGAGCTCCAAAACACACACGGCTGTCTGCGGTTAGTAGGTTATTACAGTTGAAATCAGACCACGGGCTGAGTGAGAAAGGTTTTAACGAGTTTGTTACCTTAATCAAATAAATACTGCCCGAAAGTGAAAAGCTACCGCCGTCGTACTATGACGCGAAGAAGATGATGAGGAAACTTGGGTTGAGCTATGACCGGATAGATGCTTGCAAGAACGATTGTGTATTATTCTGGAAAGAGAATAAGGATTTTTCACGGTGTCCAGTATATGATCATTCGAAGTACAAACCGGACAAAAGGGAAGAAGAAAAACATTGCATGGAAGATATTGCGATATTTCCCAGTCACACCACGGCTTTAGAGAATGTACTACTCCTCTAATACGGCTGAACATATGAGGGCTCACCGTGAGACTCGCAGCGACGACGCCGATGTGCTAACACACACACCTGATGGAGAGGCGTGGAAGGAGTTTGACCGCAGGCATCCAGTCTTTGCTCAGGATGTTCAGAATGTTGGAGTTGGTCTGGCAACCGATGGGTTCAACCCTTTCGGTCAGTCTACCACGCCTTACTCCTGTTGGCCTGTTATTATGGTCCCTTACAACCTTCCACCAGGCATGTGCATGAAGAAGCCGTATATGTTCTTGTCGTTGCTTATTCCGGGGCCGAAGAGTCCCGGTAAGGGCATAGATGTGTATTTAAGGCTGTTGATTGATGAGTTAAAACAGTTATGGAACCATGGAGTCGAAACATATGATGCATCCCTTAAAAAAAATTCAGATGAGGGCTGCTTTGATGTGGACTATACATGATTTCCCCGCATTGGGAATGACGTGTGGCTGGAGCACACATGGGAAGCTAGCATGCCCTGCTTGTATGGGCGTGAACCCCGGTCATACGTTAAAGCACGGCGGAAAGGCCTTATGGTTCGGATGTCACCGTAAGCTTTTGCCACCGGGCCATCAGTTTCGTAGGCAGAAGGATAAATTTGACGGCACAATCAAGCGTGAGGTTGTCACACTGGACTACCCATCTGGTGAAGAAGTACTCTCACACCTGGAGGCACTTGATACTGACATACCACACGGTAAGGGTGTGCCGGATCATAAGATTGCAGGGTTCGGGAAAGAGCACAACTGGAGAAAATTTTGTATCTTCTGGGAGTTAGCCTACTGGAGGACGCTCGTTATCCGAAACAACATGGATGTGATGCATATTGAGAAGAACGTTTTTGATAATGTGTTCAACACAGTGATGAATGTCAAGGGCAAATCGAAAGATCACCTTAAAGCGAGAAGGGATCTACAACAGTTGGGTGTACGCCGTGAATTGCATCCTCGGACAGTCAGTGGGAGGACCATACTTCCGAAAGCACCTTACTGTCTAGACAAGAAACAAGTGGAGAAGGTCTGTCAGTGGATTAAGAATTTGAAGCTTCCGGATGGGTTTGCGTCCAACATATCTCGCTGTTGCAATGTATCGGAATGCAAGTTCCAAGGGATGAAGAGTCACGACTGCCACGTATTCATGGGGAGATTCATTCCTATTGCCTTCCGGGGACTGTTGCCACGGGTTGTTAGCTGTGCATTTGAAGTAATTGCGATTATTAATTGATGATTTTATGTTGTTAATTGATGATTTTAGATTGTTAATTGTGCATTGAGCATTTGAGATATTGAGATTATTGACGGAGGATGGGATCCAATTGGATTGAATGTGTGATTTTTGTTAATTTTTATTGTAGTGAGCATTTAAGAATAGAGATTGTTGCCCGCGGTTGCGAGCCAATCGGATTGAGATACCTGTTAGTTAGTACAGACACGGACCAAATTAACGTATGCCGATGTGTCTGGAGGTGCGTGTCGGTGGGCGTCCGACACGTGTCTGGTGGGCGTCGGACACGTATCGGACACCATATCGACACCCTATATGAGGTGTCGGAATTGAGATTGTTGAATGTGCATTAAATTTAGGTTAGTTAGGTTAATGCGACATTTTTAGCATGCACCCCCTGGAATCTCATTGTGGCTCCTGCACTGGCTATAATTAGCCATAATTAGTTCTGATTAACAATATTTTAGTAAATTAATTAACCATAATTAGCTCTAACGAGCCTAATTAGTTTTAATTAACCCTAAGAACCTAATGAAAATCAAATTAGCTGTAATTATCCCAAATTAGCCCAAATGAACCCAATTATGCGCATATTGATTATAGTTAGCCTAATTAGTCGTAATTTGTACTAACATAACCCAATTAAGCCTAATTAGCGCTAGTTAGGACTAATCAACACTACTCGGCACCATTAAAATCCTAATTAGGACTAAATAACCCTAATTAGCTATAATTATCCGAAACTAGCTCTCATTAACATTAATTAGCCATAACATAACTCAATTAAGCCTAATTAGTGCTAGTTAGGACTAATCAACACTACTCGGCACCATAAAAACCCTAATTAGGACTAAATAACCCTAATTAGTCCTAATCAACCCTAATTAGCTATAATTATCTGAAACTAGCCCTCATTAACATTAATTAGCCCTAACATAACCCAATTAAGCCTAATTAGGATTAATCAGCACAACTCGGCACAATTAAACCCTAATTATGACTAAATAACCCTAATTAGTCCTAATCAACCCTAATTAGCTATAATTATCCGAAACTAGCCCTCATTAACATTAATTAGCCCTGACATAACCCAATTAAGCCTAATTAGCCCTAATTTGGACTAATCAGCACTACTCGGCACAATTAAACCCTAATTAGGACTAAATAATCCTAATTAGTCCTAATCAACCCTAATCAGATATAATTATCCAAAACTAGCCCTCATTAACATTAGTTAGCCCTAACATAACCCAATTAAACCTAATTAGCCTTAATTCGGACTAATCAGCACTATTCGGCACAATTAAACCCTAATTAGGACTAAATAACCCTAATTAGTCCTAATTAACCCTAATAAGCTATAATTATCCAAAATATTTTTAATTAACCCTAAGAACCTAATGAAAATCAAATTAGCTGTAATTATCCCAAATTAGCCCAAATGAACCCAATTATGCGCATATTGATTATAGTTAGCCTAATTAGTCGTAATTTGTACTAACATAACCCAATTAAGCCTAATTAGCACTAGTTAGGACTAATCAACACTACTCGGCACCATTAAAACCCTAATTAGGATTAAATAACCCTAATTAGTCCTAATCAACCCTAATTAGCTATAATTATCCGAAACTAGCCCGCATTAACATTAATTAGCCCTAACATAACTCAATTAAGCCTAATTAGCGCTAGTTAGGACTAATCAACACTACTCGGCACCATTAAAACCCTAATTAGGACTAAATAACCCAAATTAGTCCTAATTAACCCTAATTAGCTATAATTATCCGAAACTAGCCCTCATTAACATTAATTAGCCCTAACATAACCCAATTAAGCCTAATTAGATTAGGATTAATCAGCACTACTCGGCACAATTAAACCCTAATTAGGACTAAATAACCCTAATTAGTCCTAATCAACCCTAATTAGCTATAATTATCCGAAACTAGCCCTCATTAACATTAATTAGCCCTAACATAACCCAATTAAGCCTAATTAGCCCTAATTAGGACTAATCAGCACTACTCGGCACAATTAAACCCTAATTAGGACTAAATAACCCTAATTAGTCCTAATCAACCCTAATCAGATATAATTATCCCAAACTAGCCCTCATTAACATTAGTTAGCCCTAACATAACCAATTAAGCCTAATTAGCCTTAATTAGGACTAATCAGCACTACTCGGCACAATTAAACCCTAATTAGGACTAAATAACCCTAATTAGTCCTAATCAACCCTAATTAGCTATAATTATCCGAAACTAGCCCTCATTAACATTAATTAGCCCTAACATAACCCAATTAAGCCTAATTAGCCCTAATTAGGACTAATCAGCACTACTCGGCACAATTAAACCCTAATTACGACTAAATAACCCTAATTAGTCCTAATCAACCCTAATTAGCTATAATTATCCGAAACTAGCCCTCATTAACATTAATTAGCCCTGACATAACCCAATTAAGCCTAATTAGCCCTAATTTGGACTAATCAGCACTACTCGGCACAATTAAACCCTAATTAGGACTAAATAACCCTAATTAGTCCTAATCAACCCTAATAAGCTATAATTATCCGAAACTAGCCTCATTAACATTAATTAGCCCTAACATAATCCGATTAAGCCTAATTAGCCCTAATTAGGACTAATCAGCACTACTCGGCACAATTAAACCGTAATTTGGACTAAATAACCCTAATTAGTCCTAATCAACCCTAATCAGCTATAATTAATACTCGTAATTAACCCTAATAACCCAGTTAGCCCTAATTAGCCCTTGTACATCCCATAATTACTCCATGTTGCCCAGAGATGGTTCAATTACTCGTTGTTTACAAACTCTGCCTTCTTTATATTAGTTGTTGTTTTGAGAAGTCCATTGGCAACGAGATGGTTCAACTCGTTGCCAACAAATTCTATTTAATGTGGAATTGGTAACATATGTAACGATCTTTCTGCAGTTTTGATATTTCGGAAAGATTCTTGCATATGTTATCAATTTCTGAACGCATGCATGCATAGAAACCCTTAGTTCCCGTTCAAAGGTACTCATTACAAAGTAATGCCTTGTAATGAGCCTTTGGATGTCCAGTTTGGACAATTTGGAAAAGCTAATTGTTTATAAAACAGTGTTTTTACTCATTCTTTGTGATCTATGTCGTGGATATTTGGTACACCTTCTCATGTGTTTCTCCGGGTGCATACAGATCTGGTGTTCTAACATCCGTCAAACCTTCCTGAGCAAGGTTAGATGAATATTAGAACACCTAATCGATGTCGTGTACTTGGAGAAATGCGGGGAGGTGCTGCCGAATTTTCCACAGACATGAGACTAAGCATGAGTTATTCACTGTTTTATAAACATGTGCTTTTCTGAATGGGATAGAACCACTACCTGTTTAAGAGTGGAGGGGAAATATGTAGACATGTTGTAACATTCATGCATTCATATTTACATCGGCAATGCCTAATCACTGGTCATTATTGAAGGTGGTATACAGTACGATAATTCAGTCGTCATGTCAGTCGATCGAAGTTGGATGAAAAGGAAAAATGCTGAAGATTTTGAGTGTCGCGTTGACGAATTTCTCGACTTAGCTTATGCGCATCCTGCACATGTTGACCTTGATAAGATAAGGTGTCCGTGCGGTAGATGTGAGTTGTTGCACTGGAGAAAAAGAATTGAAGTAAAATGGCATCTTCTTCAATATGGTTTTATGGGTGGATACACAAGGTGGACGCAGCACGGGAAAACGATAGTATTGTCGTCCAACCCGGCTAGTCAAACTGAAGTTAGGGAGGAGGCACGATATGATTACCGAGATATGATTATGGATGCTGGGCATGCTAATGTTGACTGGGGTAACGACAGTCCACAACCGCCGAACGAGGGGGCTCATCAGTTTTATGAGTTGTTGAGAGCTGCAGAAGAGGCGCTGTGGGATGGAGCTCCAAAACACACACGGCTGTCTGCGGTTAGTAGGTTATTACAGTTGAAATCAGACCACGGGCTGAGTGAGAAAGGTTTTAACGAGTTTGTTACCTTAATCAAATAAATACTGCCCGAAAGTGAAAAGCTACCGCCGTCGTACTATGACGCGAAGAAGATGATGAGGAAACTTGGGTTGAGCTATGACCGGATAGATGCTTGCAAGAACGATTGTGTATTATTCTGGAAAGAGAATAAGGATTTTTCACGGTGTCCAGTATATGATCATTCGAAGTACAAACCGGACAAAGGGAAGAAGAAAAACATTGCATGGAAGATATTGCGATATTTCCCAGTCACACCACGGCTTTAGAGAATGTACTACTCCTCTAATACGGCTGAACATATGAGGGCTCACCGTGAGACTCGCAGCGACGACGCCGATGTGCTAACACACACACCTGATGGAGAGGCGTGGAAGGAGTTTGACCGCAGGCATCCAGTCTTTGCTCAGGATGTTCAGAATGTTGGAGTTGGTCTGGCAACCGATGGGTTCAACCCTTTCGGTCAGTCTACCACGCCTTACTCCTGTTGGCCTGTTATTATGGTCCCTTACAACCTTCCACCAGGCATGTGCATGAAGAAGCCGTATATGTTCTTGTCGTTGCTTATTCCGGGGCCGAAGAGTCCCGGTAAGGGCATAGATGTGTATTTAAGGCTGTTGATTGATGAGTTAAAACAGTTATGGAACCATGGAGTCGAAACATATGATGCATCCCTTAAAAAAAAATTCAGATGAGGGCTGCTTTGATGTGGACTATACATGATTTCCCCGCATTGGGAATGACGTGTGGCTGGAGCACACATGGGAAGCTAGCATGCCCTGCTTGTATGGGCGTGAACCCCGGTCATACGTTAAAGCACGGCGGAAAGGCCTTATGGTTCGGATGTCACCGTAAGCTTTTGCCACCGGGCCATCAGTTTCGTAGGCAGAAGGATAAATTTGACGGCACAATCAAGCGTGAGGTTGTCACACTGGACTACCCATCTGGTGAAGAAGTACTCTCACACCTGGAGGCACTTGATACTGACATACCACACGGTAAGGGTGTGCCGGATCATAAGATTGCAGGGTTCGGGAAAGAGCACAACTGGAGAAAATTTTGTATCTTCTGGGAGTTAGCCTACTGGAGGACGCTCGTTATCCGAAACAACATGGATGTGATGCATATTGAGAAGAACGTTTTTGATAATGTGTTCAACACAGTGATGAATGTCAAGGGCAAATCGAAAGATCACCTTAAAGCGAGAAGGGATCTACAACAGTTGGGTGTACGCCGTGAATTGCATCCTCGGACAGTCAGTGGGAGGACCATACTTCCGAAAGCACCTTACTGTCTAGACAAGAAACAAGTGGAGAAGGTCTGTCAGTGGATTAAGAATTTGAAGCTTCCGGATGGGTTTGCGTCCAACATATCTCGCTGTTGCAATGTATCGGAATGCAAGTTCCAAGGGATGAAGAGTCACGACTGCCACGTATTCATGGGGAGATTCATTCCTATTGCCTTCCGGGGACTGTTGCCACGGGTTGTTAGCTGTGCATTTGAAGTAATTGCGATTATTAATTGATGATTTTATGTTGTTAATTGATGATTTTAGATTGTTAATTGTGCATTGAGCATTTGAGATATTGAGATTATTGACGGAGGATGGGACCCAATTGGATTGAATGTGTGATTTTTTTTAATTTTATTGCATTGAGCATTTGAGTATTGAGAATTGAGATTGTTGACGGCGGATGGGACCCAATTGGATTGAGATACCTGTTAGTTAGTACAGACACGGACCAAATTAACGTATGCCGATGTGTCTGGAGGTGCGTGTCGGTGGGCGTCGGACACGTGTCCGGTGGGCGTCGGACACGTATCGGACACCATATCGACACCCTATATGAGGTGTCGGAATTGAGATTGTTGAATGTGCATTAAATTTAGGTTAGTTAGGTTAATGCGACATTTTTAGCATGCACCCCCTGGAATCTCATTGTGGCTCCAGCACTGGCTATAATTAGCCATAATTAGTTCTGATTAACAATATTTTAGTAAATTAATTAACCATAATTAGCTCTAATGAGCCTAATTAGTTTTAATTAACCCTAAGAACCTAATGAAAATCAAATTAGCTGTAATTACCCCAAATTAGCCCAAATGAACCCAATTATGCGCATATTGATTATAGTTAGCCTAATTAGTCGTAATTTGTACTAACATAACCCAATTAAGCCTAATTAGCGCTAGTTAGGACTAATCAACACTACTCGGCACCATTAAAACCCTAATTAGGATTAAATAACCCTAATTAGCTATAATTATCCGAAACTAGCCCGCATTAACATTAATTAGTCCTAACATAACTCAATTAAGCCTAATTAGCGCTAGTTAGGACTAATCAACACTACTCGGCACCATTAAAACCCTAATTAGGACTAAATAACCGTAATTAGTCCTAATTAACCCTAATAAGCTATAATTATCCGAAACTAGCCCTCATTAACATTAAGTAGCCCTAACATAATCCAATTAAGCCTTATTAGGATTAATCAGCACAACTCGGCACAATTAAACCCTAATTAGGACTAAATAACCCTAATTAGCTATAATTATCCGAAACTAGCCCTCATTAACATTAATTAGCCCTGACATAACCCAATTAAGCCTAATTAGCCCTAATTTGGACTAATCAGCACTACTCGGCACAATTAAACCCTAATTAGGACTAAATAACCCTAATTAGTCCTAATCAACCCTAATCAGATATAATTATCCAAAACTAGCCCTCATTAACATTAGTTAGCCCTAACATAACCCAATTAAACCTAATTAGCCTTAATTCGGACTAATCAGCACTATTCGGCACAATTAAACCCTAATTAGGACTAAATAACCCTAATTAGTCCTAATCAACCCTAATTAGCTATAATTATCCGAAACTAGCCCTCATTAACATTAATTAGCCCTAACATAACCCAATTAAGCCTAATTAGCCCTAATTAGGACTAATCAGCACTACTCGGCACAATTAAACCCTAATTATGACTAAATAACCCTAATTAGTCCTAATCAACCCTAATCAGCTATAATTATCCAAAACTAGCCCTCATTAACATTAATTAGTCCTAATCGACCCTAATCAGCCTAATTAGCCTTAATTAGGACTAATCAGCACTAATCGGCACAATTAAACCCTAATTAGGACTAAATAACCCTAATTAGTCCTAATCAACCCTAATCAGATATAATTATCCAAACTAGCCCTCATTAACATTAGTTAGCCCTAACATAACCCAATTAAGCCTAACTAGCCTTAATTAGGACTAATCAGCACTACTCGGCACAATTAAACCCTAATTTGGACTAAATAACCCTAATTAGTCCTAATCAACCCTAATCATTTATAATTAATACTCGTAATTAACCCTAATAACCCAGTTAGCCCTAATTAGCCCTTGTACATCCCATAATTACTCCATGTTGCCCAGAGATGGTTCAATTACTCGTTGTTTACAAACTCTGCCTTCTTTATATTGTTGTTGTTTTGAGAAGTCCATTGGCAACGAGATGGTTCAACTCGTTGCCAACGAATTCTATTTAATGTGGAATTGGTAACATATGTAACGATCTTTCTGCAGTTTTGATATTTCGGAAAGATTCTTGCATATGTTATCAATTTCTGAACGCATGCATGCATAGAAACCCTTAGTTCCCGTTCAAAGGTACTCATTACAAAGTAATGCCTTGTAATGAGCCTTTGGATGTCCAGTTTGGACAATTTGGAAAAGCTAATTGTTTATAAAACAGTGTTTTTACTCATTCTTTGTGATCTATGTCGTGGATATTTGGTACACCTTCTCATGTGTTTCTCCGGGTGCATACAGATCTGGTGTTCTAACATCCGTCAAACCTTCCTGAGCAAGGTTAGATGAATATTAGAACACCTAATCGATGTCGTGTACTTGGAGAAATGCGGGGAGGTGCTGCCGAATTTTCCACAGACATGAGACTAAGCATGAGTTATTCACTGTTTTATAAACATGTGCTTTTCTGAATGGGATAGAACCACTACCTGTTTAAGAGTGGAGGGGAAATATGTAGACATGTTGTAACATTCATGCATTCATATTTACATCGGCAATGCCTAATCACTGGTCATTATTGAAGGTGGTATACAGTACGATAATTCAGTCGTCATGTCAGTCGATCGAAGTTGGATGAAAAGGAAGAATGCTGAAGATTTTGAGTGTCGCGTTGACGAATTTCTCGACTTAGCTTATGCGCATCCTGCACATGTTGACCTTGATAAGATAAGGTGTCCGTGCGGTAGATGTGAGTTGTTGCACTGGAGAAAAAGAATTGAAGTAAAATGGCATCTTCTTCGGTACGGTTTTATGGGTGGATACACAAGGTGGACGCAGCACGGGAAAACGATAGTATTGTCGTCCAACCCGGCTAGTCAAACTGAAGTTAGGGAGGAGGCACGATATGATTACCGAGATATGATTATGGATGCTGGGCATGCTAATGTTGACTGGGGTAACGACAGTCCACAACCGCCGAACGAGGGGGCTCATCAGTTTTATGAGTTGTTGAGAGCTGCGGAAGAGCCGCTGTGGGATGGAGCTCCAAAACACACACGGCTGTCTGCGGTTAGTAGGTTATTACAGTTGAAATCAGACCACGGGCTGAGTGAGAAAGGTTTTAACGAGTTTGTTACCTTAATCAAATAAATACTGCCCGAAAGTGAAAAGCTACCGCCGTCGTACTATGACGCGAAGAAGATGATGAGGAAACTTGGGTTGAGCTATGACCGGATAGATGCTTGCAAGAACGATTGTGTATTATTCTGGAAAGAGAATAAGGATTTTTCACGGTGTCCAGTATATGATCATTCGAGGTACAAACCGGACAAAGGGAAGAAGAAAAACATTGCATGGAAGATATTGCGATATTTCCCAGTCACACCACGGCTTTAGAGAATGTACTACTCCTCTAATACGGCTGAACATATGAGGGCTCACCGTGAGACTCGCAGCGACGATGCCGATGTGCTAACACACCCAGCTGATGGAGAGGCGTGGAAGGAGTTTGACCGCAGGCATCCAGTCTTTGCTCAGGAAGTTCAGAATGTTAGAGTTGGTCTGGCAACCGATGGGTTCAACCCTTTCGGTCAGTCTACCACGCCTTACTCCTGTTGGCCTGTTATTATTGTCCCTTACAACCTTCCACCAGGCATGTGCATGAAGAAGCCGTATATGTTCTTGTCGTTGCTTATTCCGGGGCCGAAGAGTCCCGGTAAGGGCATAGATGTGTATTTAAGGCTGTTGATTGATGAGTTAAAACAGTTATGGAACCATGGAGTCGAAACATATGATGCATCCCTTAAAAAAAATTCAGATGAGGGCTGCTTTGATGTGGACTATACATGATTTCCCGCATTGGGAATGACGTGTGGCTGGAGCACACATGGGAAGCTAGCATGCCCTGCTTGTATGGGCGTGAACCCCGGTCATACGTTAAAGCACGGCGGAAAGGCCTTATGGTTCGGATGTCACCGTAAGCTTTTGCCACCGGGCCATCAGTTTCGTAGGCAGAAGGATAAATTTGACGGCACAATCAAGCGTGAGGTTGTCACACTGGACTACCCATCTGGTGAAGAAGTACTCTCACACCTGGAGGCACTTGATACTGACATACCACACGGTAAGGGTGTGCCGGATCATAAGATTGCAGGGTTCGGGAAAGAGCACAACTGGAGAAAATTTTGTATCTTCTGGGAGTTAGCCTACTGGAGGACGCTCGTTATCCGAAACAACATGGATGTGATGCATATTGAGAAGAACGTTTTTGATAATGTGTTCAACACAGTGATGAATGTCAAGGGCAAATCGAAAGATCACCTTAAAGCGAGAAGGGATCTACAACAGTTGGGTGTACGCCGTGAATTGCATCCTCGGACAGTCAGTGGGAGGACCATACTTCCGAAAGCACCTTACTGTCTAGACAAGAAACAAGTGGAGAAGGTCTGTCAGTGGATTAAGAATTTGAAGCTTCCGGATGGGTTTGCGTCCAACATATCTCGCTGTTGCAATGTATCGGAATGCAAGTTCCAAGGGATGAAGAGTCACGACTGCCACGTATTCATGGGGAGATTCATTCCTATTGCCTTCCGGGGACTGTTGCCACGGGTTGTTAGCTGTGCATTTGAAGTAATTGCGATTATTAATTGATGATTTTATGTTGTTAATTGATGATTTTAGATTGTTAATTGTGCATTGAGCATTTGAGATATTGAGATTATTGACGGAGGATGGGACCCAATTGGATTGAATGTGTGATTTTTTATTGCATTGAGCATTTGAGTATTGAGAATTGAGATTGTTGACGGCGGATGGGACCCAATTGGATTGAGATACCTGTTAGTTAGTACAGACACGGACCAAATTAACGTATGCCGATGTGTCTGGAGGTGCGTGTCGGTGGGCGTCGGACACGTGTCCGGTGGGCGTCGGACACGTATCGGACACCATATCGACACCCTATATGAGGTGTCGGAATTGAGATTGTTGAATGTGCATTAAATTTAGGTTAGTTAGGTTAATGCGACATTTTTAGCATGCACCCCCTGGAATCTCATTGTGGCTCCAGCACTGGCTATAATTAGCCATAATTAGTTCTGATTAACAATATTTTAGTAAATTAATTAACCATAATTAGCTCTAACGAGCCTAATTAGTTTTAATTAACCCTAAGAACCTAATGAAAATCAAATTAGCTGTAATTATCCCAAATTAGCCCAAATGAACCCAATTATGCGCATATTGATTATAGTTAGCCTAATTAGTCGTAATTTGTACTAACATAACCCAATTAAGCCTAATTAGCGCTAGTTAGGACTAATCAACACTACTCGGCACCATTAAAACCCTAATTAGGATTAAATAACCCTAATTAGCTATAATTATCCGAAACTAGCCCGCATTAACATTAATTAGCCCTAACATAACTCAATTAAGCCTAATTAGCGCTAGTTAGGACTAATCAACACTACTCGGCACCATTAAAACCCTAATTAGGACTAAATAACCCTAATTAGTCCTAATTAACCCTAATTAGGTATAATTATCCGAAACTAACCCTCATTAACATTAAGTAGCCCTAACATAATCCAATTAAGCCTTATTAGGATTAATCAGCACAACTCGGCACAATTAAACCCTAATTATGACTAAATAACCCTAATTAGTCCTAATCAACCCTAATTAGCTATAATTATCCGAAACTAGCCCTCATTAACATTAATTAGCCCTGACATAACCCAATTAAGCCTAATTAGCCCTAATTTGGACTAATCAGCACTACTCGGCACAATTAAACCCTAATTAGGACTAAATAATCCTAATTAGTCCTAATCAACCCTAATCAGATATAATTATCCAAAACTAGCCCTCATTAACATTAGTTAGCCCTAACATAACCCAATTAAACCTAATTAGCCTTAATTCGGACTAATCAGCACTATTCGGCACAATTAAACCCTAATTAGGACTAAATAACCCTAATTAGTCCTAATCAACCCTAATTAGCTATAATTATCCGAAACTAGCCCTCATTAACATTAATTAGCCCTAACATAACCCAATTAAGCCTAATTAGCCCTAATTAGGACTAATCAGCACTACTCGGCACAATTGAACCCTAATTATGACTAAATAACCCTAATTAGTCCTAATCAACCCTAATCAGCTATAATTATCCAAAACTAGCCCTCATTAACATTAATTAGTCCTAATCGACCCTAATCAGCCTAATTAGCCTTAATTAGGACTAATCAGCACTAATCGGCACAATTAAACCCTAATTAGGACTAAATAACCCTAATTAGTCCTAATCAACCCTAATCAGATATAATTATCCAAACTAGCCCTCATTAACATTAGTTAGCCCTAACATAACCCAATTAAGCCTAACTAGCCTTAATTAGGACTAATCAGCACTACTCGGCACAATTAAACCCTAATTTGGACTAAATAACCCTAATTAGTCCTAATCAACCCTAATCATTTATAATTAATACTCGTAATTAACCCTAATAACCCAGTTAGCCCTAATTAGCCCTTGTACATCCCATAATTACTCCATGTTGCCCAGAGATGGTTCAATTACTCGTTGTTTACAAACTCTGCCTTCTTTATATTAGTTGTTGTTTTGAGAAGTCCATTGGCAACGAGATGGTTCAACTCGTTGCCAACGAATTCTATTTAATGTGGAATTGGTAACATATGTAACGATCTTTCTGCAGTTTTGATATTTCGGAAAGATTCTTGCATATGTTATCAATTTCTGAACGCATGCATGCATAGAAACCCTTAGTTCCCGTTCAAAGGTACTCATTACAAAGTAATGCCTTGTAATGAGCCTTTGGATGTCCAGTTTGGACAATTTGGAAAAGCTAATTGTTTATAAAACAGTGTTTTTACTCATTCTTTGTGATCTATGTCGTGGATATTTGGTACACCTTCTCATGTGTTTCTCCGGGTGCATACAGATCTGGTGTTCTAACATCCGTCAAACCTTCCTGAGCAAGGTTAGATGAATATTAGAACACCTAATCGATGTCGTGTACTTGGAGAAATGCGGGGAGGTGCTGCCGAATTTTCCACAGACATGAGACTAAGCATGAGTTATTCACTGTTTTATAAACATGTGCTTTTCTGAATGGGATAGAACCACTACCTGTTTAAGAGTGGAGGGGAAATATGTAGACATGTTGTAACATTCATGCATTCATATTTACATCGGCAATGCCTAATCACTGGTCATTATTGAAGGTGGTATACAGTACGATAATTCAGTCGTCATGTCAGTCGATCGAAGTTGGATGAAAAGGAAGAATGCTGAAGATTTTGAGTGTCGCGTTGACGAATTTCTCGACTTAGCTTATGCGCATCCTGCACATGTTGACCTTGATAAGATAAGGTGTCCGTGCGGTAGATGTGAGTTGTTGCACTGGAGAAAAAGAATTGAAGTAAAATGGCATCTTCTTCGGTACGGTTTTATGGGTGGATACACAAGGTGGACGCAGCACGGGAAAACGATAGTATTGTCGTCCAACCCGGCTAGTCAAACTGAAGTTAGGGAGGAGGCACGATATGATTACCGAGATATGATTATGGATGCTGGGCATGCTAATGTTGACTGGGGTAACGACAGTCCACAACCGCCGAACGAGGGGGCTCATCAGTTTTATGAGTTGTTGAGAGCTGCGGAAGAGCCGCTGTGGGATGGAGCTCCAAAACACACACGGCTGTCTGCGGTTAGTAGGTTATTACAGTTGAAATCAGACCACGGGCTGAGTGAGAAAGGTTTTAACGAGTTTGTTACCTTAATCAAATAAATACTGCCCGAAAGTGAAAAGCTACCGCCGTCGTACTATGACGCGAAGAAGATGATGAGGAAACTTGGGTTGAGCTATGACCGGATAGATGCTTGCAAGAACGATTGTGTATTATTCTGGAAAGAGAATAAGGATTTTTCACGGTGTCCAGTATATGATCATTCGAGGTACAAACCGGACAAAGGGAAGAAGAAAAACATTGCATGGAAGATATTGCGATATTTCCCAGTCACACCACGGCTTTAGAGAATGTACTACTCCTCTAATACGGCTGAACATATGAGGGCTCACCGTGAGACTCGCAGCGACGATGCCGATGTGCTAACACACCCAGCTGATGGAGAGGCGTGGAAGGAGTTTGACCGCAGGCATCCAGTCTTTGCTCAGGATGTTCAGAATGTTGGAGTTGGTCTGGCAACCGATGGGTTCAACCCTTTCGGTCAGTCTACCACGCCTTACTCCTGTTGGCCTGTTATTATTGTCCCTTACAACCTTCCACCAGGCATGTGCATGAAGAAGCCGTATATGTTCTTGTCGTTGCTTATTCCGGGGCCGAAGAGTCCCGGTAAGGACATAGATGTGTATTTAAGGCTGTTGATTGATGAGTTAAAACAGTTATGGAACCATGGAGTCGAAACATATGATGCATCCCTTAAAAAAAATTCAGATGAGGGCTGCTTTGATGTGGACTATACATGATTTCCCCGCATTGGGAATGACGTGTGGCTGGAGCACACATGGGAAGCTAGCATGCCCTGCTTGTATGGGCGTGAACCCCGGTCATACGTTAAAGCACGGCGGAAAGGCCTTATGGTTCGGATGTCACCGTAAGCTTTTGCCACCGGGCCATCAGTTTCGTAGGCAGAAGGATAAATTTGACGGAACAATCAAGCGTGAGGTTGTCACACTGGACTACCCATCTGGTGAAGAAGTACTCTCACACCTGGAGGCACTTGATACTGACATACCACACGGTAAGGGTGTGCCGGATCATAAGATTGCAGGGTTCGGGAAAGAGCACAACTGGAGAAAATTTTGTATCTTCTGGGAGTTAGCCTACTGGAGGACGCTCGTTATCCGAAACAACATGGATGTGATGCATATTGAGAAGAACGTTTTTGATAATGTGTTCAACACAGTGATGAATGTCAAGGGCAAATCGAAAGATCACCTTAAAGCGAGAAGGGATCTACAACAGTTGGGTGTACGCCGTGAATTGCATCCTCGGACAGTCAGTGGGAGGACCATACTTCCGAAAGCACCTTACTGTCTAGACAAGAAACAAGTGGAGAAGGTCTGTCAGTGGATTAAGAATTTGAAGCTTCCGGATGGGTTTGCGTCCAACATATCTCGTTGTTGCAATGTATCGGAATGCAAGTTCCAAGGGATGAAGAGTCACGACTGCCACGTATTCATGGGGAGATTCATTCCTATTGCCTTCCGGGGACTGTTGCCACGGGTTGTTAGCTGTGCATTTGAAGTAATTGCGATTATTAATTGATGATTTTATGTTGTTAATTGATGATTTTAGATTGTTAATTGTGCATTGAGCATTTGAGATATTGAGATTATTGACGGAGGATGGGACCCAATTGGATTGAATGTGTGATTTTTGTTAATTTTATTGCATTGAGCATTTGAGTATTGAGAATTGAGATTGTTGACGGCGGATGGGACCCAATTGGATTGAGATACCTGTTAGTTAGTGCAGACACGGACCAAATTAACGTATGCCGATGTGTCTGGAGGTGCGTGTCGGTGGGCGTCGGACACGTGTCCGGTGGGCGTCGGACACGTATCGGACACCATATCGACACCCTATATGAGGTGTCGGAATTGAGATTGTTGAATGTGCATTAAATTTAGGTTAGTTAGGTTAATGCGACATTTTTAGCATGCACCCCCTGGAATCTCATTGTGGCTCCAGCACTGGCTATAATTAGCCATAATTAGTTCTGATTAACAATATTTTAGTAAATTAATTAACCATAATTAGCTCTAACGAGCCTAATTAGTTTTAATTAACCCTAAGAACCTAATGAAAATCAAATTAGCTGTAATTACCCCAAATTAGCCCAAATGAACCCAATTATGCGCATATTGATTATAGTTAGCCTAATTAGTCGTAATTTGTACTAACATAACCCAATTAAGCCTAATTAGCGCTAGTTAGGACTAATCAACACTACTCGGCACCATTAAAACCCTAATTAGGATTAAATAACCCTAATTAAATAACCCTAATTAGCTATAATTATCCGAAACTAGCCCGCATTAACATTAATTAGCCCTAACATAACTCAATTAAGCCTAATTAGCGCTAGTTAGGACTAATCAACACTACTCGGCACCATTAAAACCCTAATTAGGACTAAATAACCCTAATTAGTCCTAATTAACCCTAATTAGCTATAATTATCCGAAACTAGCCCTCATTAACATTAATTAGACCTAGCATAACCCAATTAAGCCTAATTAGCCTTAATTAGGATTAATCAGCACTACTCGGCACAATTAAACCCTAATTATGACTAAATAACCCTAATTAGTCCTAATCAACCCTAATTAGCTATAATTATCCGAAACTAGCCCTCATTAACATTAATTAGCCCTGACATAACCCAATTAAGCCTAATTAGCCCTAATTTGGACTAATCAGCACTACTCGGCACAATTAAACCCTAATTAGGACTAAATAACCCTAATTAGTCCTAATCAACCCTAATCAGATATAATTATCCCAAACTAGCCCTCATTAACATTAGTTAGCCCTAACATAACCCAATTAAGCCTAATTAGCCTTAATTAGGACTAATCAGCACTACTCGGCACAATTAAACCCTAATTAGGACTAAATAACCCTAATTAGTCCTAATCAACCCTAATTAGCTATAATTATCCAAAACTAGCCCTCATTAACATTAATTAGCCCTAACATAACCCAATTAAGCCTAATTAGCCTTAATTAGGACTAATCAGCACTACTCGGCACAATTAAACCCTAATTAGGACTAAATAACCCTAATTAGTCCTAATCAACCCTAATTAGCTATAATTATCCGAAACTAGCCCTCATTAACATTAATTAGCCCTAACATAACCCAATTAAGCCTAATTAGCCCTAATTAGGACTAATCAGCACTACTCGGCACAATTAAACCCTAATTATGACTAAATAACCCTAATTAGTCCTAATCAACCCTAATCAGCTATAATTATCCGAAACTAGCCCTCATTAACATTAATTAGCCCTAACATAACCCAATTAAGCCTAATTAGGACTAATAAGCACTACTCGGCACAATTAAACCCTAATTAGGACTAAATAACCCTAATTAGTCCTAATCAACCCTAATAAGCTATAATTATCTGAAACTAGCCCTCATTAACATTAATTAGCCCTAACATAACCCAATTAAGCCTAATTAGCCCTAATTAGGACTAATCAGCACTACTCGGCACAATTAAACCCTAATTTGGACTAAATAACCCTAATTAGTCCTAATCAACCCTAATCAGCTATAATTAATACTCGTAATTAACCCTAATAACCCAGTTAGCCCTAATTAGCCCTTGTACATCCCATAATTACTCCATGTTGCCCAGAGATGGTTCAATTACTCGTTGTTTACAAACTCTGCCTTCTTTATATTAGTTGTTGTTTTGAGAAGTCCATTGGCAACGAGATGGTTCAACTCGTTGCCAACGAATTCTATTTAATGTGGAATTGGTAACATATGTAACGATCTTTCTGCAGTTTTGATATTTCGGAAAGATTCTTGCATATGTTATCAATTTCTGAACGCATGCATGCATAGAAACCCTTAGTTCCCGTTCAAAGGTACTCATTACAAAGTAATGCCTTGTAATGAGCCTTTGGATGTCCAGTTTGGACAATTTGGAAAAGCTAATTGTTTATAAAACAGTGTTTTTACTCATTCTTTGTGATCTATGTCGTGGATATTTGGTACACCTTCTCATGTGTTTCTCCGGGTGCATACAGATCTGGTGTTCTAACATCCGTCAAACCTTCCTGAGCAAGGTTAGATGAATATTAGAACACCTAATCGATGTCGTGTACTTGGAGAAATGCGGGGAGGTGCTGCCGAATTTTCCACAGACATGAGACTAAGCATGAGTTATTCACTGTTTTATAAACATGTGCTTTTCTGAATGGGATAGAACCACTACCTGTTTAAGAGTGGAGGGGAAATATGTAGACATGTTGTAACATTCATGCATTCATATTTACATCGGCAATGCCTAATCACTGGTCATTATTGAAGGTGGTATACAGTACGATAATTCAGTCGTCATGTCAGTCGATCGAAGTTGGATGAAAAGGAAAAATGCTGAAGATTTTGAGTGTCGCGTTGACGAATTTCTCGACTTAGCTTATGCGCATCCTGCACATGTTGACCTTGATAAGATAAGGTGTCCGTGCGGTAGATGTGAGTTGTTGCACTGGAGAAAAAGAATTGAAGTAAAATGGCATCTTCTTCGGTACGGTTTTATGGGTGGATACACAAGGTGGACGCAGCACGGGAAAACGATAGTATTGTCGTCCAACCCGGCTAGTCAAACTGAAGTTAGGGAGGAGGCACGATATGATTACCGAGATATGATTATGGATGCTGGGCATGCTAATGTTGACTGGGGTAACGACAGTCCACAACCGCCGAACGAGGGGGCTCATCAGTTTTATGAGTTGTTGAGAGCTGCGGAAGAGCCGCTGTGGGATGGAGCTCCAAAACACACACGGCTGTCTGCGGTTAGTAGGTTATTACAGTTGAAATCAGACCACGGGCTGAGTGAGAAAGGTTTTAACGAGTTTGTTACCTTAATCAAATAAATACTGCCCGAAAGTGAAAAGCTACCGCCGTCGTACTATGACGCGAAGAAGATGATGAGGAAACTTGGGTTGAGCTATGACCGGATAGATGCTTGCAAGAACGATTGTGTATTATTCTGGAAAGAGAATAAGGATTTTTCACGGTGTCCAGTATATGATCATTCGAGGTACAAACCGGACAAAGGGAAGAAGAAAAACATTGCATGGAAGATATTGCGATATTTCCCAGTCACACCACGGCTTTAGAGAATGTACTACTCCTCTAATACGGCTGAACATATGAGGGCTCACCGTGAGACTCGCAGCGACGATGCCGATGTGCTAACACACCCAGCTGATGGAGAGGCGTGGAAGGAGTTTGACCGCAGGCATCCAGTCTTTGCTCAGGATGTTCAGAATGTTGGAGTTGGTCTGGCAACCGATGGGTTCAACCCTTTCGGTCAGTCTACCACGCCTTACTCCTGTTGGCCTGTTATTATTGTCCCTTACAACCTTCCACCAGGCATGTGCATGAAGAAGCCGTATATGTTCTTGTCGTTGCTTATTCCGGGGCCGAAGAGTCCCGGTAAGGACATAGATGTGTATTTAAGGCTGTTGATTGATGAGTTAAAACAGTTATGGAACCATGGAGTCGAAACATATGATGCATCCCTTAAAAAAAATTCAGATGAGGGCTGCTTTGATGTGGACTATACATGATTTCCCTGCATTGGGAATGACGTGTGGCTGGAGCACACATGGGAAGCTAGCATGCCCTGCTTGTATGGGCGTGAACCCCGGTCATACGTTAAAGCACGGCGGAAAGGCCTTATGGTTCGGATGTCACCGTAAGCTTTTGCCACCGGGCCATCAGTTTCGTAGGCAGAAGGATAAATTTGACGGAACAATCAAGCGTGAGGTTGTCACACTGGACTACCCATCTGGTGAAGAAGTACTCTCACACCTGGAGGCACTTGATACTGACATACCACACGGTAAGGGTGTGCCGGATCATAAGATTGCAGGGTTCGGGAAAGAGCACAACTGGAGAAAATTTTGTATCTTCTGGGAGTTAGCCTACTGGAGGACGCTCGTTATCCGAAACAACATGGATGTGATGCATATTGAGAAGAACGTTTTTGATAATGTGTTCAACACAGTGATGAATGTCAAGGGCAAATCGAAAGATCACCTTAAAGCGAGAAGGGATCTACAACAGTTGGGTGTACGCCGTGAATTGCATCCTCGGACAGTCAGTGGGAGGACCATACTTCCGAAAGCACCTTACTGTCTAGACAAGAAACAAGTGGAGAAGGTCTGTCAGTGGATTAAGAATTTGAAGCTTCCGGATGGGTTTGCGTCCAACATATCTCGCTGTTGCAATGTATCGGAATGCAAGTTCCAAGGGATGAAGAGTCACGACTGCCACGTATTCATGGGGAGATTCATTCCTATTGCCTTCCGGGGACTGTTGCCACGGGTTGTTAGCTGTGCATTTGAAGTAATTGCGATTATTAATTGATGATTTTATGTTGTTAATTGATGATTTTAGATTGTTAATTGTGCATTGAGCATTTGAGATATTGAGATTATTGACGGAGGATGGGACCCAATTGGATTGAATGTGTGATTTTTGTTAATTTTATTGCATTGAGCATTTGAGTATTGAGAATTGAGATTGTTGACGGCGGATGGGACCCAATTGGATTGAGATACCTGTTAGTTAGTACAGACACGGACCAAATTAACGTATGCCGATGTGTCTGGAGGTGCGTGTCGGTGGGCGTCGGACACGTGTCCGGTGGGCGTCGGACACGTATCGGACACCATATCGACACCCTATATGAGGTGTCGGAATTGAGATTGTTGAATGTGCATTAAATTTAGGTTAGTTAGGTTAATGCGACATTTTTAGCATGCACCCCCTGGAATCTCATTGTGGCTCCAGCACTGGCTATAATTAGCCATAATTAGTTCTGATTAACAATATTTTAGTAAATTAATTAACCATAATTAGCTCTAACGAGCCTAATTAGTTTTAATTAACCCTAAGAACCTAATGAAAATCAAATTAGCTGTAATTATCCCAAATTAGCCCAAATGAACCCAATTATGCGCATATTGATTATAGTTAGCCTAATTAGTCGTAATTTGTACTAACATAACCCAATTAAGCCTAATTAGCGCTAGTTAGGACTAATCAACACTACTCGGCACCATTAAAACCCTAATTAGGATTAAATAACCCTAATTAGCTATAATTATCCGAAACTAGCCCGCATTAACATTAATTAGCCCTAACATAACTCAATTAAGCCTAATTAGCGCTAGTTAGGACTAATCAACACTACTCGGCACCATTAAAACCCTAATTAGGACTAAATAACCCTAATTAGTCCTAATTAACCCTAATTAGCTATAATTATCCGAAACTAGCCCTCATTAACATTAATTAGCCCTAACATAACCCAATTAAGCCTAATTAGCCTAATTAGGACTAATCAGCACTACTCGGCACAATTAAACCCTAATTAGGACTAAATAACCCTAATTAGTCCTAATCAACCCTAATTAGCTATAATTATCCGAAACTAGCCCTCATTAACATTAATTAGCCCTGACATAACCCAATTAAGCCTAATTAGCCCTAATTTGGACTAATCAGCACTACTCGGCACAATTAAACCCTAATTAGGACTAAATAACCCTAATTAGTCCTAATCAACCCTAATCAGATATAATTATCCAAAACTAGCCCTCATTAACATTAGTTAGCCCTAACATAACCCAATTAAGCCTAATTAGCCTTAATTAGGACTAATCAGCACTACTCGGCACAATTAAACCCTAATTAGGACTAAATAACCCTAATTAGTCCTAATCAACCCTAATTAGCTATAATTATCCAAAACTAGCCCTCATTAACATTAATTAGTCCTAACATAACCCAATTAAGCCTAATTAGCCTTAATTAGGACTAATCAGCACTACTCGGCACAATTAAACCCTAATTAGGACTAAATAACCCTAATTAGTCCTAATCAACCCTAATCAGCTATAATTATCCAAAACTAGCCCTCATTAACATTAATTAGCCCTAACATAACCCAATTAAGCCTAATTAGCCTTAATTAGGACTAATCAGCACTACTCGGCACAATTAAACCCTAATTTGGACTAAATAACCCTAATTAGTCCTAATCAACCCTAATCAGCTATAATTAATACTCGTAATTAACCCTAATAACCCAGTTAGCCCTAATTAGCCCTTGTACATCCCATAATTACTCCATGTTGCCCAGAGATGGTTCAATTACTCGTTGTTTACAAACTCTGCCTTCTTTATATTAGTTGTTGTTTTGAGAAGTCCATTGGCAACGAGATGGTTCAACTCGTTGCCAACGAATTCTATTTAATGTGGAATTGGTAACATATGTAACGATCTTTCTGCAGTTTTGATATTTCGGAAAGATTCTTGCATATGTTATCAATTTCTGAACGCATGCATGCATAGAAACCCTTAGTTCCCGTTCAAAGGTACTCATTACAAAGTAATGCCTTGTAATGAGCCTTTGGATGTCCAGTTTGGACAATTTGGAAAAGCTAATTGTTTATAAAACAGTGTTTTTACTCATTCTTTGTGATCTATGTCGTGGATATTTGGTACACCTTCTCATGTGTTTCTCCGGGTGCATACAGATCTGGTGTTCTAACATCCGTCAAACCTTCCTGAGCAAGGTTAGATGAATATTAGAACACCTAATCGATGTCGTGTACTTGGAGAAATGCGGGGAGGTGCTGCCGAATTTTCCACAGACATGAGACTAAGCATGAGTTATTCACTGTTTTATAAACATGTGCTTTTCTGAATGGGATAGAACCACTACCTGTTTAAGAGTGGAGGGGAAATATGTAGACATGTTGTAACATTCATGCATTCATATTTACATCGGCAATGCCTAATCACTGGTCATTATTGAAGGTGGTATACAGTACGATAATTCAGTCGTCATGTCAGTCGATCGAAGTTGGATGAAAAGGAAGAATGCTGAAGATTTTGAGTGTCGCGTTGACGAATTTCTCGACTTAGCTTATGCGCATCCTGCACATGTTGACCTTGATAAGATAAGGTGTCCGTGCGGTAGATGTGAGTTGTTGCACTGGAGAAAAAGAATTGAAGTAAAATGGCATCTTCTTCGGTACGGTTTTATGGGTGGATACACAAGGTGGACGCAGCACGGGAAAACGATAGTATTGTCGTCCAACCCGGCTAGTCAAACTGAAGTTAGGGAGGAGGCACGATATGATTACCGAGATATGATTATGGATGCTGGGCATGCTAATGTTGACTGGGGTAACGACAGTCCACAACCGCCGAACGAGGGGGCTCATCAGTTTTATGAGTTGTTGAGAGCTGCGGAAGAGCCGCTGTGGGATGGAGCTCCAAAACACACACGGCTGTCTGCGGTTAGTAGGTTATTACAGTTGAAATCAGACCACGGGCTGAGTGAGAAAGGTTTTAACGAGTTTGTTACCTTAATCAAATAAATACTGCCCGAAAGTGAAAAGCTACCGCCGTCGTACTATGACGCGAAGAAGATGATGAGGAAACTTGGGTTGAGCTATGACCGGATAGATGCTTGCAAGAACGATTGTGTATTATTCTGGAAAGAGAATAAGGATTTTTCACGGTGTCCAGTATATGATCATTCGAGGTACAAACCGGACAAAGGGAAGAAGAAAAACATTGCATGGAAGATATTGCGATATTTCCCAGTCACACCACGGCTTTAGAGAATGTACTACTCCTCTAATACGGCTGAACATATGAGGGCTCACCGTGAGACTCGCAGCGACGATGCCGATGTGCTAACACACCCAGCTGATGGAGAGGCGTGGAAGGAGTTTGACCGCAGGCATCCAGTCTTTGCTCAGGATGTTCAGAATGTTGGAGTTGGTCTGGCAACCGATGGGTTCAACCCTTTCGGTCAGTCTACCACGCCTTACTCCTGTTGGCCTGTTATTATTGTCCCTTACAACCTTCCACCAGGCATGTGCATGAAGAAGCCGTATATGTTCTTGTCGTTGCTTATTCCGGGGCCGAAGAGTCCCGGTAAGGACATAGATGTGTATTTAAGGCTGTTGATTGATGAGTTAAAACAGTTGTGGAACCATGGAGTCGAAACATATGATGCATCGCTTAAAAAAAAATCAGATGAGGGCTGCTTTGATGTGGACTATACATGATTTCCCCGCATTGGGAATGACGTGTGGCTGGAGCACACATGGGAAGCTAGCATGCCCTGCTTGTATGGGCGTGAACCCCGGTCATACGTTAAAGCACGGCGGAAAGGCCTTATGGTTCGGATGTCACCGTAAGCTTTTGCCACCGGGCCATCAGTTTCGTAGGCAGAAGGATAAATTTGACGGGACAATCAAGCGTGAGGTTGTCACACTGGACTACCCATCTGGTGAAGAAGTACTCTCACACCTGGAGGCACTTGATACTGACATACCACACGGTAAGGGTGTGCCGGATCATAAGATTGCAGGGTTCGGGAAAGAGCACAACTGGAGAAAATTTTGTATCTTCTGGGAGTTAGCCTACTGGAGGACGCTCGTTATCCGAAACAACATGGATGTGATGCATATTGAGAAGAACGTTTTTGATAATGTGTTCAACACAGTGATGAATGTCAAGGGCAAATCGAAAGATCACCTTAAAGCGAGAAGGGATCTACAACAGTTGCGTGTACGCCGTGAATTGCATCCTCGGACAGTCAGTGGGAGGACCATACTTCCGAAAGCACCTTACTGTCTAGACAAGAAACAAGTGGAGAAGGTCTGTCAGTGGATTAAGAATTTGAAGCTTCCGGATGGGTTTGCGTCCAACATATCTCGCTGTTGCAATGTATCGGAATGCAAGTTCCAAGGGATGAAGAGTCACGACTGCCACGTATTCATGGGGAGATTCATTCCTATTGCCTTCCGGGGACTGTTGCCACGGGTTGTTAGCTGTGCATTTGAAGTAATTGCGATTATTAATTGATGATTTTATGTTGTTAATTGATGATTTTAGATTGTTAATTGTGCATTGAGCATTTGAGATATTGAGATTATTGACGGAGGATGGGACCCAATTGGATTGAATGTGTGATTTTTGTTAATTTTTATTGCATTGAGCATTTGAGAATTGAGAATTGAGATTGTTGACGGAGGATGGGACCCGATTGGATTGAGATACCTGTTAGTTAGTGCAGACACGGACCAAATTAACGTATGCCGATGTGTCTGGAGGTGCGTGTCGGTGGGCGTCGGACACGTGTCCGGTGGGCGTCGGACACGTATCGGACACCATATCGACACCCTATATGAGGTGTCGGAATTGAGATTGTTGAATGTGCATTAAATTTAGGTTAGTTAGGTTAATGCGACATTTTTAGCATGCACCCCCTGGAATCTCATTGTGGCTCCAGCACTGGCTATAATTAGCCATAATTAGTTCTGATTAACAATATTTTAGTAAATTAATTAACCATAATTAGCTCTAACGAGCCTAATTAGTTTTAATTAATTAACTATATTTAGCTCTAACGAGCCTAATTAGTTTTAATTAACCTTAAGAACCTAATGAAAATCAAATTAGCTGTAATTATCCCAAATTAGCCCAAATAAACCCAATTATGTGCATATTGATTATAGTTAGCCTAATTAGTCGTAATTTGTACTAACATAACCCAATTAAGCCTAATTAGCGCTAGTTAGGACTAATCAACACTACTCGGCACCATTAAAACCCTAATTAGGATTAAATAACCCTAATTAGCTATAATTATCCGAAACTAGCCCGCATTAACATTAATTAGCTCTAACATAACTCAATTAAGCCTAATTAGCGCTAGTTAGGACTAATCAACACTACTCGCAATGCCCCTGGCAGACAGAGAGAGGTGAAGAAACATATGAGGAATAATAAAATAGAACTCATGGGATTGATTGAAACCAGAGTAAGAGAAGAAAACATAAAAGGTATAACAAGGAAGTGGGGGAAAGATTGGGAGTTTGTCTATGGCCTAAACAATAAAGGAGTTTCTCGACTCTGGATGGGGTGGAATAAGAGGAGTTTTCATGTTAACATTGTGCATCAATCATCTCAACAAATCACTGGATATGTAAGTACTGTGGATGCAACAAATGCATTTTTCTTTACAGTAGTGTATGGAAATAATAAAGGAGACAAAAGAAGAGCTCTATGGACTCAGTTAATGGAAATGGCATGTGCTATTGGTAATAAGCCATGGCTAGTCATGGGAGACTGGAATGTGGTGAGATATCCATCTGAAAAACATGGAGGGAGTGAAATGAATAATCAGGATGTTTCAGAATTCAACACCTGCCTATTCAATACTCAGCTAGAAGATGTGTATACAACAGGAGTGTTCTTCACCTGGTGTAATAAAAGGGAAAGGGATACAATCATGTGTAGAATTGACAGGGCTGTACAAAACTCTGGTTGGATGACTAAGTATCCTAACACAATGGTAGAAGCAAAAGCCCCTGGAATTTCTGATCATGCATTACTACTAATGCACTGCACCTCAGAGCAACAACAAGGGAACAGACCTTTTAAATTCTTTAACTTCTGGATGAAGCACCCAAGTTTTAGGCCAAGATTACAAGCTTTATGGGGAGAAACATGTGCTGGGGATGCTTGTCACCAATTGCAGGCCAAACTTAAGAAGTTAAAGCCTTGGCTGAGACAACTTAATAGAGAACAGTGCAGTAACATATCTGGGAGAGTACAAGCCAAGCTACTGGAACTAGAGAACATTCAAAGACAAATTCTGAGTGAATGTAGGACTGAATTGATACAACAGGAAAAATGTGTACAACAACAATACTATGAGATGATTCAGGCTGAAGAGGCTTTTTATTGCCAGAAAGCTAGGGTCAAGGAGATCAAATTAGGGGATCAGAATACTGCATACTTTCACAAAAAAATGCAAGTCAACAGAGCACACAATAAGATTGTAAAGATAATGGATGAGCATGGTAACCAAATTACAGGAGCAAAGGAAGTCCATCATGTAGCAATTCAGTACTTTTCTCAATTCTTGGGTACCCCAGTGCAATATAGACCAAACACCCAAGTGAGACTGGAGGAGATTCTCAAAAGCAAAGTGTCAACACAGGAGCAAATTATGCTTGAGACTCCTGTGACTGAAGCAGAGATTAAGAGAGCAATGTTTGCTCTAAAAAATAACAAAGCCCCTGGACCAGATGGATTCACATCTGAATTTTTTCAAGAAAATTGGGAAATTGTGCAAACAGAAGTGACTGCAGCTGTTATGGAGATATTCAATAAGGGCAAGGGAGTTCAATTGTTTAACAACACTGCCATTACTCTGGTTCCCAAAGTTCCATGCCCCCAAACAATGAAGGAATTTAGGCCTATAGCTTGTTGTAACACCATATACAAGTGTGTCTCAAAAATTTTGTGTGATAGAATCAAGAAGACCCTGCCTCAGCTCATCAATACCAGACAATCTGCATTTATAGCTGGAAGGAATATTGCAGATAATATCTTGCTCATGCAAGAGTTGGTAAAAAATTATCACAGGAATAATGGAACCCCAAGATGTGTCATGAAGATTGACTTACAGAAGGCCTATGACTCTGTTGGCTGGGAATTTCTACACACAGTAATGAAGGTAATGGGGTTTCCAAAGAAATTCACTGATTGGGTAATGACATGTGTCACAACTGCTAGGTTCTCAATTAACCTAAATGGGTGCATGGAAGGATATTTTGCTGGAGGGAAAGGACTGAGGCAAGGGGATCCCATATCCCCTTACCTGTTCCTACTGGTTATGGAATGCTTCTCAGGAATTATGGATTATTATGCCAACCACAATGAGTTCCAGTACCACCCTAAATGCAAGGAATTAAAGATTACTCATTTATGCTTTGCAGATGACTTATTCCTGCTAGCAAAAGCTGACCCATCTACATTGCAAATGATGAAGAATGGTATCCTTGAATTTGAGCAACTATCTGGGTTAGCCCCAAATCTGAGTAAAAGTGCCATGTACATTGCTGGAGTGACTGAACAAACAGCACATACTTTGTCAGTAGTTATGGGGATTCCTCTAGATGTATTTCCAGTTACTTACCTAGGGGTTCCCTTAATCTCTACAAAACTGCAGTATAAGGACTGCAGGGTATTAGTGGAAAGAGTAACCCAAAGAATATCAAGTTGGACAACTAAATTCCTATCATATGCTGGAAGACTACAGCTAGCTACCTCAGTGCTTCTAAGTATGCAAGTCTACTGGTGTAGTCTTTTTGTGCTTCCCAAGAAAATCATCAAGCAGATAGAAAGCAAAATAAGAGCATTTATCTGGCATGGGGATGATGTGAAGTGTACTGGAGCAAAGGTAGCTTGGAAAGAATTATGCTTACCAAAGAAAGAAGGTGGACTGGGGATAAAAAGATTAGAGGAATGGAATAAGGCAGCTATGTGCAAGCATTTGTGGGATTTGGCTCACAAGAAAGATACCCTGTGGGTCAAATGGTGTCATGTGTATATAATAAAGAACAGACACATATGGTCCTTCAAACCACCAACTACTTTATCATGGACTTGGTGCAAGATTTTGAAGTTAAGGAATCAGATGCAGCAGATGTGCACATATAAAGTTGGGAATGGGTTGAATACTTGGCTATGGTTGGACAAATGGGTACAAGGTGAAAGTTTTGTATCTCAATTTGGTCCAAGAGTAGTATATGATTCTGGTTTGCCCATGGAGGCAAAGGTAGCTGACATTATGGAAGAAGATGGATGGAGACTGCCACCTAACAGATCACAAGCATTGATAGAAATGAATAATTCCATCAATACAATGGGAAATCCTCCAGTCCATTTACAAGATCAGATCCTATGGGACTACCAGCCAAATGGTAAATTCACTATCAATAGTGCATGGAATGTCATGAGAACCAAATCAGCTAATGTAGTGTGGGCAAAAATATTGTGGTTTAATGGACATATACCAAAATGCTCAATGATTTGTTGGTTGTTGTGTAAAAGGGGATTGAGAACCAAGGATATACTGAAGCAATGGAATAAATTGCAGGATGATACCTGCAGCTTATGCAATACACACAAGGAAACTAGGGACCATCTCTTTTTACAATGCTCTTACTCTCAACAGATATGGAGGATGATAGGTGGAAAAACTGGAATCCCTGAACCTCAACAAAGCTGGGATCAACAGTTACAGCTGGTGTCAACAGTTTGCAGGGGCAAAAGCTTTAAGGCTAAGATCAGGAAACTTGCATTCACTATTGCAGTATATGGTATATGGAGAGAAAGAAATGCCAGAATTTTTGAAAGAAAACAAGCACCCCCAGAAAGTTGCTTCTATGTCATGAAGAAATGGCTGCAATATGGAGTACAAAGCTGGGGACAGATTGTGGATACACCACAGAACAGGCAGGTGTGCTTGGATTGGGAAATACAAATGCAGTAGGTAAGAGAATAGCTGATAGACCAGAAATATAGGATGTTGTACAGATGTTGGTTGATTAAAATTGTATAGAGCATTGAGTAGGGTTGCGACAGAACTTGTAAAGTTTTAAAGCTGGTGCATATATGGAATAAAAGGACTTTCATCAAAAAAATCAACACTACTCGGCACCATTAAAACCCTAATTAGGACTAAATAACCCTAATTAGTCCTAATTAACCCTAATTAGCTATAATTATCCGAAACTAACCCTCATTAACATTAAGTAGCCCCAACATAATCCAATTAAGCCTAATTAGGATTAATCAGCACAACTCGGCACAATTAAACCCTAATTATGACTAAATAACCCTAATTAGTCCTAATCAACCCTAATTAGCTATAATTATCCGAAACTAGCCCTCATTAACATTAATTAGCCCTGACATAACCCAATTAAGCCTAATTAGCCCTAATTTGGACTAATCAGCACTACTCGGCACAATTAAACCCTAATTAGGACTAAATAATCCTAATTAGTCCTAATCAACCCTAATCAGATATAATTATCCAAAACTAGCCCTCATTAACATTAGTTAGCCCTAACATAACCCAATTAAGCCTACTTAGCCTTAATTCGGACTAATCAGCACTATTCGGCACAATTAAACCCTAATTAGGACTAAATAACTCTAATTAGTCCTAATCAACCCTAATTAGCTATAATTATCCGAAACTAGCCCTCATTAACATTAATTAGCCCTAACATAACCCAATTAAGCCTAATTAGCCCTAATTAGGACTAATCAGCACTACTCGGCACAATTGAACCCTAATTATGACTAAATAACCCTAATTAGTCCTAATCAACCCTAATCAGCTATAATTATCCAAAACTAGCCCTCATTAACATTAATTAGTCCTAATCAACCCTAATCAGCCTAATTAGCCTTAATTAGGACTAATCAGCACTACTCGGCACAATTAAACCCTAATTAGGACTAAATAACCCTAATTAGTCCTAATCAACCCTAATCAGATATAATTATCCAAAACTAGCCCTCATTAACATTAGTTAGCCCTAACATAACCCAATTAAGCCTAACTAGCCTTAATTAGGACTAATCAGCACTACTCGGCACAATTAAACCCTAATTTGGACTAAATAACCCTAATTAGTCCTAATCAACCCTAATCATTTATAATTAATACTCGTAATTAACCCTAATAACCCAGTTAGCCCTAATTAGCCCTTGTACATCCCATAATTACTCCATTTTGCCCAGAGATGGTTCAATTACTCGTTGTTTACAAACTCTGCCTTCTTTATAGTAGTTGTTGTTTTGAGAAGTCCATTGGCAACGAGATGGTTCAACTCGTTGCCAACGAATTCTATTTAATGTGGAATTGGTAACATATGTAACGATCTTTCTGCAGTTTTGATATTTCAGAAAGATTCTTGCATATGTTATCAATTTCTGAACGCATGCATGCATAGAAACCCTTAGTTCCCGTTCGAAGGTACTCATTACAAAGTAATGCCTTGTAATGAACCTTTGGATGTCCAGTTTGGACAATTTGGAAAAGCTAATTGTTTATAAAACAGTGTTTTTACTCATTCTTTGTGATCTATGTCGTGGATATTTGGTACACCTTCTTATGTGTTTCTCCGGGTGCATACAGATTTGGTGTTCTAACATCCGTCAAACCTTCCTGAGCAAGGTTAGATGAATATTAGAACACCTAATCGATGTCGTATACTTGGAGAAATGCGGGGAGGTGCTGCCGAATTTTCCACAGACATGAGACTAAGAATGAGTTATTCACTGTTTTATAAACATGTGCTTTTCTGAATGGGATAGAACCACTACCTGTTTAAGAGTGGAGGGGAAATATGTAGACATGTTGTAACATTCATGCATTCATATTTACATCGGCAATGCCTAATCACTGGTCATTATTGAAGGTGGTATACAGTACGATAATTCAGTCGTCATGTCAGTCGATCGAAGTTGGATGAAAAGGAAGAATGCTGAAGATTTTGAGTGTCGCGTTGACGAATTTCTCGACTTAGCTTATGCGCATCCTGCACATGTTGACCTTGATAAGATAAGGTGTCCGTGCGGTAGATGTGAGTTGTTGCACTGGAGAAAAAGAATTGAAGTAAAATGGCATCTTCTTCGGTACGGTTTTATGGGTGGATACACAAGGTGGACGCAGCACCGGAAAACGGTAGCATTGTCGTCCAACCCGGCTAGTCAAACTGAAGTTAGGGAGGAGGCACGATATGATTACCGAGATATGATTATGGATGTTGGGCATGCTAATGTTGACTGGGGTAACGACAGTCCACAACCGCCGAACGAGGGGGCTCATCAGTTTTATGAGTTGTTGAGAGCTGCGGAAGAGCCGCTGTGGGATGGAGCTCCAAAACACACACGGCTGTCTGCGGTTAGTAGGTTATTACAGTTGAAATCAGACCACGGGCTGAGTGAGAAAGGTTTTAACGAGTTTGTTACCTTAATCAAATAAATACTGCCCGAAAGTGAAAAGCTACCGCCGTCGTACTATGACGCGAAGAAGATGATGAGGAAACTTGGGTTGAGCTATGACCGGATAGATGCTTGCAAGAACGATTGTGTATTATTCTGGAAAGAGAATAAGGATTTTTCACGGTGTCCAGTATATGATCATTCGAGGTACAAACCGGACAAAGGGAAGAAGAAAAACATTGCATGGAAGATATTGCGATATTTCCCAGTCACACCACGGCTTTAGAGAATGTACTACTCCTCTAATACGGCTGAACATATGAGGGCTCACCGTGAGACTCGCAGCAACGATGCCGATGTGCTGACACACCCAGCTGATGGAGAGGCGTGGAAGGAGTTTGACCGCAGGCATCCAGTCTTTGCTCAGGAAGTTCAGAATGTTAGAGTTGGTCTGGCAACCGATGGGTTCAACCCTTTCGGTCAGTCTACCACGCCTTACTCCTGTTGGCCTGTTATTATTGTCCCTTATTCCGGGGCCGAAGAGTCGCGGTAAGGACATAGATGTGTATTTAAGGCTGTTGATTGATGAGTTAAAACAGTTATGGAACCATGGAGTCGAAATATATGATGCATCCCTTAAAAAAAAATTCAGATGAGGGCTGCTTCGATGTGGACTATACATGATTTCCCCGCATTGGGAATGACGTGTGGCTGGAGCACACATGGGAAGCTAGCATGCCCTGCTTGTATGGGCGTGAACCCCGGTCATACGTTAAAGCACGGCGAAAAGGCCTTATCGTTCGGATGTCACCGTAAGCTTTTGCCACCGGGCCATCAGTTTCGTAGGCAGTAGGATATATTTGACGGGACAATCAGGCGTGAGGTTGTCACACTGGACTACCCATCTGGTGAAGAAGTACTCTCACACCTGGAGGCACTTGATACTGACATACCACACGGTAAGGGTGTGCCGGATTATAAGATTACAGGGTTCGGGAAAGAGCACAACTGGAGAAAATTTTGTATCTTCAGGGAATTAGCCTACTGGAGGACGCTCGTTATCCGAAACAACATGGATGTGATGCATATTGAGAAGAACGTTTTTGATAATGTGTTCAACACAGTGATGAATGTCAAGGGCAAGTCGAAAGATCACCTTAAAGCGAGAAGGGATCTACAACAGTTGGGTGCACGCCGTGAATTGCATCCTCGGACAGTCAGTGGGAGGACCATACTTCCGAAAGAACCTTACTGTCTAGACAAGAAACAAGTGGAGAAGGTCTGTCAGTGGATTAAGAATTTGAAGCTTCCGGATGGGTTTGCGTCCAACATATCTCGTTGTTGCAATGTATCGGAATGCAAGTTCCAAGGGATGAAGAGTCACGACTGCCACGTATTCATGGGGAGATTCATTCCTATTGCCTTCCGGGGACTGTTGCCACGGGTTGTTAGCTGTGCATTTGAAGTAATTGCGATTATTAATTGATGATTTTATGTTGTTAATTGATGATTTTAGTTTGTTAATTGTGCATTGAGCATTTGAGATATTGAGATTATTGACGGAGGATGGGACCCAATTGGATTGAATGTGTGATTTTTGTTAATTTTTATTGCATTGAGCATTTGAGAATTGAGAATTGAGATTGTTGACGGAGGATGGGAGCCAATTGGATTAAGATACCTGTTAGTTAGTGCAGACACGGACCAAACTAACGTAGGCCTATGTGTCTGGAGGTGCGTGTCGGTGGGCGTCGGACACGTGTCCAGTCGGCGTCGGACACGTATCGGACACCATATCGACACCCTATATGAGATGTCGGAATTGAGATTGTTGAATGTGCATTAAATTTAGGTTAGTTAGGTTAATGCGACATTTTTAGCATGCACCCCCTGGAATCTCATTGTCGCTCCAGCACTGGCTATAATTAGCCATAATTAGTTCTGATTAACAATATTTTAGTAAATTAATTAACCATAATTAGCTCTAACGAGCCAAAATAGTTTTAATTAACCCTAAGAACCTAATGAAAATCAAATTAGCTGTAATTACTCCAAATTAGCCCAAATGAACCCAATTATGCGCATATTGATTATAGTTAGCCTAATTAGTCGTAATTTGTACTAACATAACCCAATTAAGCCTAATTAGCACTAGTTAGGACTAATCAACACTACTCGGCACCATTAAAACCCTAATTAGGATTAAATAACCCTAATTAGTCCTAATCAACCCTAATTAGCTATAATTATCCGAAACTAGCCCGCATTAACATTAATTAGCCCTAACATAACTCAATTAAGCCTAATTAGCGCTAGTTAGGACTAATCAACACTACTCGGCACCATTAAAACCCTAATTAGGACTAAATAACCCAAATTAGTCCTAATTAACCCTAATTAGCTATAATTATCCGAAACTAGCCCTCATTAACATTAATTAGCCCTAACATAACCCAATTAAGCCTAATTAGCCTTAATTAGGATTAATCAGCACTACTCGGCACAATTAAACCCTAATTAGGACTAAATAACCCTAATTAGTCCTAATCAACCCTAATTAGCTATAATTATCCAAAACTAGCCCTCATTAACATTAATTAGCCCTAACATAACCCAATTAAGCCTAATTAGCCTTAATTAGGATTAATCAGCACTACTCGGCACAATTAAACCCTAACTACGACTAAATAACCCTAATTAGTCCCAATCAACCCTAATTAGCTATAATTATCCGAAACTAGCCCTCATTAACATTAATTGGCCCTAACATAACCCAATTAAGCCTAATTAGCCTTAATTAGGATTAATCAGCACTACTCGGCACAATTAAACCCTAATTTGGACTAAATAACCCTAATTAGTCCTAATCAACCCTAATCAGATATAATTATCCCAAACTAGCCCTCATTAACATTAGTTAGCCCTAACATAACCCAATTAAGCCTAATTAGCCTTAATTAGGACTAATGAGCACTACTCGGCACAATTAAACCCTAATTAGGACTAAATAACCCTAATTAGTCCTAATCAACCCTAATTAGCTATAATTATCCAAAACTAGCCCTCATTAACATTAATTAGCCCTAACATAACCCAATTAAGCCTAATTAGCCTTAATTAGGATTAATCAGCACTACTCGGCACAATTAAACCCTAACTACGACTAAATAACCCTAATTAGTCCCAATCAACCCTAATTAGCTATAATTATCCGAAACTAGCCCTCATTAACATTAATTAGCCCTGACATAACCCAATTAAGCCTAATAAGCCGTAATTTGGACTAATCAGCACTACACGGCACAATTAAACCCTAATTATGACTAAATAACCCTAATTAGTCCTAATCAACCCTAATCAGCTATAATTATCCGAAACTAGCCCTCATTAACATTAATTAGCCCTAACATAACCCAATTAAGCCTAATTAGGACTAATATGCACTACTCGGCACAATTAAACCCTAATTAGGACTAAATAACCCTAATTAGTCCTAATCAACCCTATTCAGCTATAATTAATACTCGTAATTAACCCTAATAACCCAGTTAGCCCTAATTAGCCCTTGTTGTACATCCCATAATTACTCCATGTTGCCCAGAGATGGTTCAATTACTCGTTGTTTACAAACTCTGCCTTCTTTATATTAGTTGTTGTTTTGAGAAGTACATTGGCAACGCGATGGTTCAACTCGTTGCCAACAAATTCTATTTAATGTGGAATTGGTAACATATGTAACGATCTTTCTGCAGTTTTGATATTTCGGAAAGATTCTTGCATATGTTATCAATTTCTGAACGCATGCATGCATAGAAACCCTTAGTTCCCGTTCAAAGGTACTCATTACAAAGTAATGCCTTGTAATGAGCCTTTGGATGTCCAGTTTGGACAATTTGGAAAAGCTAATTGTTTATAAAACAGTGTTTTTACTCATTCTTTGTGATCTATGTCGTGGATATTTGGTACACCTTCTCATGTGTTTCTCCGGGTGCATACAGATCTGGTGTTCTAACATCCGTCAAACCTTCCTGAGCAAGGTTAGATGAATATTAGAACACCTAATCGATGTCGTGTACTTGGAGAAATGCGGGGAGGTGCTGCCGAATTTTCCACAGACATGAGACTAAGCATGAGTTATTCACTGTTTTATAAACATGTGCTTTTCTGAATGGGATAGAACCACTACCTGTTTAAGAGTGGAGGGGAAATATGTAGACATGTTGTAACATTCATGCATTCATATTTACATCGGCAATGCCTAATCACTGGTCATTATTGAAGGTGGTATACAGTACGATAATTCAGTCGTCATGTCAGTCGATCGAAGTTGGATGAAAAGGAAAAATGCTGAAGATTTTGAGTGTCGCGTTGACGAATTTCTCGACTTAGCTTATGCGCATCCTGCACATGTTGACCTTGATAAGATAAGGTGTCCGTGCGGTAGATGTGAGTTGTTGCACTGGAGAAAAAGAATTGAAGTAAAATGGCATCTTCTTCGGTACGGTTTTATGGGTGGATACACAAGGTGGACGCAGCACGGGAAAACGATAGTATTGTTGTCCAACCCGGCTAGTCAAACTGAAGTTAGGGAGGAGGCACGATATGATTACCGAGATATGATTATGGATGCTGGGCATGCTAATGTTGACTGGGGTAACGACAGTCCACAACCGCCGAACGAGGGGGCTCATCAGTTTTATGAGTTGTTGAGAGCTGCGGAAGAGCCGCTGTGGGATGGAGCTCCAAAACACACACGGCTGTCTGCGGTTAGTAGGTTATTACAGTAGAAATCAGACCACGGGTTGAGTGAGAAAGGTTTTAACGAGTTTGTTACCTTAATCAAATAAATACTGCCCGAAAGTGAAAAGCTACCGCCGTCGTACTATGACGCGAAGAAGATGATGAGGAAACTTGGGTTGAGCTATGACCGGATAGATGCTTGCAAGAACGATTGTGTATTATTCTGGAAAGAGAATAAGGATTTTTCACGGTGTCCAGTATATGATCATTCGAGGTACAAACCGGACAAAGGGAAGAAGAAAAACATTGCATGGAAGATATTGCGATATTTCCCAGTCACACCACGGCTTTAGAGAATGTACTACTCCTCTAATACGGCTGAACATATGAGGGCTCACCGTGAGACTCGCAGCGACGATGCCGATGTGCTAACACACCCAGCTGATGGAGAGGCGTGGAAGGAGTTTGACCGCAGGCATCCAGTCTTTGCTCAGGATGTTCAGAATGTTGGAGTTGGTCTGGCAACCGATGGGTTCAACCCTTTCGGTCAGTCTACCACGCCTTACTCCTGTTGGCCTGTTATTATGGTCCCTTACAACCTTCCACCAGGCATGTGCATGAAGAAGCCGTATATGTTCTTGTCGTTGCTTATTCCGGGGCCGAAGAGTCCTGGTAAGGGCATAGATGTGTATTTAAGGCTGTTGATTGATGAGTTAAAACAGTTATGAAACCATGGAGTCGAAACATATGATGCATCCCTTAAAAAAAAATTCAGATGAGGGCTGCTTTGATGTGGACTATACATGATTTCCCCGCATTGGGAATGACGTGTGGCTGGAGCACACATGGGAAGCTAGCATGCCCTGCTTGTATGGGCGTGAACCCCGGTCATACGTTAAAGCACGGCGGAAAGGCCTTATGGTTCGGATGTCACCGTAAGCTTTTGCCACCGGGCCATCAGTTTCGTAGGCAGAAGGATAAATTTGACGGCACAATCAAGCGTGAGGTTGTCACACTGGACTACCCATCTGGTGAAGAAGTACTCTCACACCTGGAGGCACTTGATACTGACATACCACACGGTAAGGGTGTGCCGGATCATAAGATTGCAGGGTTCGGGAAAGAGCACAATTGGAGAAAATTTTGTATCTTCTGGGAGTTAGCCTACTGGAGGACGCTCGTTATCCGAAACAACATGGATGTGATGCATATTGAGAAGAACGTTTTTGATAATGTGTTCAACACAGTGATGAATGTCAAAGGCAAATCGAAAGATCACCTTAAAGCGAGAAGGGATCTACAACAGTTGGGTGTACGCCGTGAATTGCATCCTCGGACAGTCAGTGGGAGGACCATACTTCCGAAAGCACCTTACTGTCTAGACAAGAAACAAGTGGAGAAGGTCTATCAGTGGATTAAGAATTTGAAGCTTCCGGATGGGTTTTCGTCCAACATATCTCGCTGTTGCAATGTATCGGAATGCAAGTTCCAAGGGATGAAGAGTCACGACTGCCACGTATTCATGGGGAGATTCATTCCTATTGCCTTCCGGGGACTGTTGCCACGGGTTGTTAGCTGTGCATTTGAAGTAATTGCGATTATTAATTGATGATTTTATGTTGTTAATTGATGATTTTAGATTGTTAATTGTGCATTGAGCATTTGAGATATTGAGATTATTGACGGAGGATGGGACCCAATTGGATTGAATGTGTGTTCCCAACCTATTCTGGTCATACCCAAGGGCCCAATAGGGGTCCCAGTTCATGCGAGCACGTCGACATTGTCAACGATCAATTTTCCAACGCATCAAATCGGTCAGCACCCGCGCACCCAAGACACGTGTTTTTCTCATTCCGCGCGCTTCGTGGGTGACTTAGACATTTTATTTCGCGTCGATGTCACTAACGCTAGCGCGATCGTCACGCCGAGACCATCCGAACACCTTTTCATCAAAAACATTGGCCGACGGCACATTTGGAGAAACGGGGTCAAGGGGCAAATGGCCTTGGCCAACCCCAGGGGGTCGGCCTCAGCCTTCCCCAAGCCATAGGGGTCGGCCTCGGCCTCCTGGGGGGCTTGGCCTTGGCCACTTTCCCCCGGTGGTTCACCCCTTCCCCGCATACCCCTTTTTCGCACTTCTTTCCCCTTACATGCTCCGTACGTAACCTTGGCACCTTAATCGCTATGTGGGTATGATTCTTGGTAACGCGCTCGTCATAACGCAACTTTCGGATTTGTATTTGCCCATCAAAACACCTACCGACGGCGCGCACGAAGTTCGCAAAAGGAGAAGTGACTTTGGGCTCCGAAAACGAAAGATGGGCAAATGGCCTTGGCCAACCCCAGGGGGTCGGCCTCGGCCTTCCCCAGGCCATAGGGGTCAGCCTCGGCCTCCTGGGGGGCTTGGCCTTGGCCACTTTCCCCCGGTGGTTCACTCCTCCGCGCAACCCCTTTTTCGCACCTTTTTCGCTTCGTACGCTTTGTGCGTGACTTTGACATCTCGTTCGTCATGTAGGTACGATTCAATTCGACACGCTTGTCATAATGCAACTTTCGGATTTGTCTTTGCTCATCAAACCACCTACCGTCGGCGTGCCCGAAGTTCACCAAGAGGGGGGAGTGGCCCTGGGCTCCTTCAGGAGAGTTGGCCATTTGGCCTTGGCCAACCCCAGGGGGGTCGGCCTCGGCCTTCCCCAGGCCATAGGGGTCGGCCTTGGCCTCCTGGAGGGCTTGGCCTTGGCCAATTTCCCCCGATGGTTCACCCCTTTTTTCCACATACCTACTTTCTCGAGTCTTTGCACCTCCGCGATGTTTACGGACGTTTATACATCAACTCCGTGACGCCTCTCGTCCAACGCTTATGATCACGCACCGCTCCCGCGATGCCCGTCACCCACGCCCGTCACCCAAAGTCGCACGCCACCAACGAATAACCCGTCATTGGCAACCGCATGCCATCACTCCCCAACTGTAATACCCCGAAATTTTCTTTTCCTTATGTGAAATTAATATTTTTGATTAATTAAGTTTGTGGTATTTTGTTAACATTAAGAAAATGAATTGGGACTGTTTCTGAAATTTTCGGTTGAATGAAAATGGTTTCATCCGAATCAAAACTTATTGATTATAAGTTTTTGAGTTCTGAAATATTTGGTCGAAGGAAAATAGTTTGGCTTCGAATAAAAATGGTTTTCTGAAGTTTTAGTCGAATTTAAAGGTTTTTAGTCGACTAAAAGAGTGTTTCGGTCGACTAAAAGTGTTTCGGTCGACTAAAAAGTATTTAAATTGTGTAAAAATGGTTTTTTTTGGAGTTTTAGTCGAATTTAATGGTTTTAGTCGACTAAAAGAGTGATTTCAGTCGACTAAAAGTTTGGTCGATGAACAGTGATTTTTGAACAGTAAATGTGAACAGTGATTTTGAACAGTAAAATGTGAACAGTGATTTTGTGAACAGTGTTTTTGAACAGTGTTTTGTGAACAGTGTTTTTGGAAAGTTTCGACTAAAAGTGAGGTTTAGTCGACTTAAAGTGTTTGATTCGACTAAAAGTGGGTTTTAGTCGACTAAAAGTGTTTTAGTCGACTAAAAGTGTTTTAGTCGACTAAAAGTGAAAGTGTTTTAGTCGACTAAAAGTGAAAAAAAAAATAAAAAAAATAAAAAAAAATTTCATTCGACTCAAAGTTTGTGTTTCAGTCGACTCAAAGTGTGTTTTAGTCGACTCAAAGTGGTTCATTCGAATGCAAACTTAAAATTTTTGTCCTTCTATATAAATAGTGTTCTATTTTCATTTCTAGCCTTTTTGGGGGGTTCTCTGTTTCTTTTCTTCTCCTTTGTACGAGAGAGAGAGAGGAAGAGGAAGAGAAAGAAAGAGATTGGAGAAGACGGCTTGGAAAATTTGGAAGCTCTAAGGAGGAGCTTAAGGATTTGCTTAAGGATTTGTGACTCTCAAGAGGCTTGATTAAGGTAAGGGTTTACTTTCAAATTTCGAATCAGCGATGGACCAATCGCTCATGTAAGTCTTTAGATTCTTTTGAAATCCGAACCTCTCGTTTTGTTTTGGGGATAAGTGATTCTTCATCTCGTTTTTGTTTTGAACCTTGTTAAGAATGACTTGTTGTCAATTCTATGATTTGTGAAAAATCAAATTCCGTCAGATTTGTTTGACCTCAGAATATTGACGTATTGATATCGTCGTTTCAGTGATTTATGATCGTTATTATTTTCGTGAACTCCACTTATTGTTTGACGAGTTCGTTGTTTGATAATGTGATTTCGAAACTTCTGAAATATGGTTTGATTCGTCCGATATTTGATAATGGTTATTTTGAGATTTTGTTTTGGTGACTTTACGAGCCATGTCACAGTGTATGTGACTTATTTCTGACTTACCCACGTGGATTGAAACGTGGGCTAGCTCAGGGGAGTTGAGCTAGAGATCGCGATCTTACTTTCCGAACCGGCCTCATATGTCAGGAGTGACGTATGTGACCACTTTCTGAATGGCTCTCTAGTGTCTGTTTCGATACTATCTGTTTCCGAACTCAGATGTATTTTGATATTTGATATTTGGTCCGACAGTGTCTGTCTCCGAACTCTGATATATTTTGGCATATGATATTCGGTCTGACATCTCTAGTGTCTATTTCCGAACTTTGGTATATTTTGGCATATGATATTCAGTCTGACATCTCTAGTGTCTGTTTCGATAGTATCTGTTTCCGAACTCTGATATATTTTGGCATATGATATTCGGTCTGACATGTCTAGTGTCTATTTCCGAACTTTGGTATATTTTGGCATATGATATTCAGTCTGACATCTCTAGTGTCTGTTTCGATATTATCTGTTTCCGAACTCAGATATAATTTGACATTTGAATTTGTGTTTGATGTCCATTCTGTTGGAACCTTTGTGTCTGTCTTTGTATTCGGAAATGTTTTGACATTCGAAATCTAGTTTGATTATCTGTTCCTTTGAAACAAATTTGGTACTTCCGAAATTTCGTTTCTCAGATATTTTTGGTTTTCGACTGATTGGTCCTTTGAGCGACCTTACTGGGCATTTGGCTCATCCCCTTATTATTTTTCCTTTCAGGTGGTTAGTAGGTGGGATATCAGATTTGAAGGGCTAGCTGTGTGACCAAAGTTAGCTGCCTTATTTCAGAGTTAGTATTGACATTAAGTGTATTTAATTAAGACAAGTTGGTATTATTTAGGTTTCGTTTTGAACTCCGTGTTGGAGAAAATTTTTGGATTGTATAAAGGCTTTGGGCCCCTATGTCGGATATTGATGTTTCTTGGGAATTATTAGTATGTGATTTGATTGACCGTTTGGGAGATTTATGATAAAGAGTAAAGATCTTTCTGACTCCGTTGTTATGATATTTTAAGGTTTTCTGATTTCGTTTGGGAGACTTTCGATATTGTCTCGTTTGGAATTTTAGTGTATGCTCTGATTTACCAATTTGAAGTCTTCTGATAATTATGAAATTTTGTCTGATCTCTGTATATTTGGCATTAACGCTCCGTAAATAAATCCGGGGCGTTACAGATGGTATCAGAGCTTAGGTTTGAGATTCTGTAGACTCACCTAATTTTGACGCCCTAAAAAACCGCTCATCCGATCTCCGATTGATCTGATTTTTGTTTCGTTCCATTTGTATTTTCGTTATCCTCGATTTGAGTCTACAATGACTTTTTTTAGATGTCGAATGAATATTCGCTAACAAACGCTAGTTCAATCCCTAATTTCAAACTCTCAAAAAACACGAATTTAGACTATGGTAAGAACAATATAAGCATAACACAATTTAAACAAATCATTGGTAAGAACAATTTGAAATTAACATTGAATTATAAGAAAATTCAAAATACTTACTTGTTATAACTTGATATATTTAAAGAAAAATCCACCGATCTTCTAGCATAAATTTTTTTTGTTTGTATTGTTGTGGAGATTATGTAGGTGAGGTATGGAGTATGAAGAGAGTTGGTAAAGATGATGGAGAGTGGAAGAAAGGATTCGGGGAGAAGGGCTTATAAAGAGAGAAAAGTGAGGGAGAGAGAAGAAAGAAGACAGAGAAATCTGGAAAAAGGATAAGGGGGAACCGCAACAAAGGGCACGTGGCAGGGGGGAAAAGGGGCACGTGGTAGGGGAGGACCGCAACATTGTGTTGCGGATTGGACGGGGGGGGGGGGGGACGGCAACAAGATTTTGCGGTTTGGGCAGGGGAGGACCGCAATGGCCACGTGGCAGGTAGGGGAAGGGGGGGGGGGACCGCAACACTTTGTTACCGTGTGGGGTAAAGGACAGTTGCGATTGGGGGGTGGGGGCCACAAAAAGTAGGAAGAAAAGAAAGGGAATGATACCCAACCGCAACACTTGGTTACGGTTGGCGGGGGGGGGGGGGTGGGCGGGTGGGTGGGTTGGTGTAAGAAGAAGAAAACCAACCGCAACAAAGTGTTACGGTTGGGTGGATATTATCTACCGGTCGATCTGGATCGGCCCCCATATATATATATATATATATATATATATATATATATATATATATATATATGTTCCCAACCCATTCTGGTCGCACCCAAAGGCCCACTACGGTCCCACTTTGCATGACACGTCCGCACAAGCAACATACATTTTCAACGCTCACAACCGGTCAAAGCATGCACGCTCAAGTAACGTGACCAAGCCTCATGACACTTCGACCGTCGCACTTCGCCCGTCGCCCAACGACGCGCCATGACACTTGCCCAAGGAAGTTGGCCTTGGCCTCCCCCTTGGGGTCGGCCTCGGCCTTGGCCTCCCCCTTGGGGTCGGCCTCGGCCTTCCCCTTGGGGTCGGCCTCGGCCTTCCCCTTGGGGTCGGCCTCGGCCTTCCCCGAAGGGTTGGCCTTTGGCCTCTATCCTTAGCACCTTCACTTCTCTTCAAGAGGCCTTGCATCCTTCGCGACGCCCTTCGCCCGTCATCCGGACATCAACCTCGCGACGTCCGTCGTGCATCACCTTACGGACGTTCGTACATCAACCTCGCGACGTCCGTCGTGCATCACCTTACGGACGTTCGTGCATCAACCTCGCGACGTCCGTCGTGCATCACCTTACGGACGTTCGTACATCAACCTCGCGACGTCCGTCCTACAACAACCTCCCGTCGCCGGGACACAACTCCGCGACCCCCGTCGCCCAGACACAACTCCACGACGCTCATCATCCGTCACCCGGACGTCGTCTCCGTGACCCCGGTCACCGACGTCCCGGCGTCACACTCCAACACTTCGCCGCGCCCATGCGCCGCGCCGCTGATACAGCCGTGCCCCCAGGCTCCCTGTCACACTACCGTGCCCCCGGCACCTTACGCACTCCATCGCGCCCATGCGCCGCGCCATTGACATAGACGTGCCCCCGGCACCTTACTCACTTCATCGCGCCCATGCGCCACAATCATGTCATCATGCCCCCGGGCACCTTACTCACTTCATCGCGCCCATGCGCCACAATCATGTCATCCGGCCTCCGAGCACCACACTCATTCATCACACCATGCGCACCTTGCCTTGGTCATGGAACATGCTTCAACCCACTCTCCGGAGTGTACATCACCCGCGGGGATAGGCGACTCCTCCGGGACACTATCTCTGCCAGGGAGCTCTTCAACTCCCCTTCCGCCAGGTAGACGGCTCCTCCGAGATGCTACCTCAGCCAGTCGGGTAGACGGCTCCTCCGGGATGCTACCTTGACATGCTCCGAGTGCTCCGGCATAAGGACTCACCCGCGGGGATAGGCGACTCCTCCGGGACACTATCTCTGCCAGGGAGCTCTTCAACTCCCCTTCCGCTAGGTAGACGGCTCCTCCGGGATGCTACCTTGGCCGGCCGGGTAGACGGCTCCTCCGGGATGCTACCTTGGCCTGCGGAATAGACGACTCTTTCGAGACACTATCTCCGTCAGGGTGCCTGCATGACTGGCCTACGTGCTCCGGCACTAGGGGCTTGCGTCGGCACCCCTAGGGACTATGACCCTCGGGTCACTCCGAGACGGGAGCAGGTCTTCGGAGGGCATCGCGCCTAGTTCACCTGGCAGTTGGGCGTCGGGTCTTCCCCACCGCTGTCAGGCCTGTGGGACTCCGCAAGGGCTTGGATTGGAGGCTAGATCAAGGGGGTTCTCTGGCCACACCGATGCGGTGGGAGTCAGTCTTTCCAGACAGACAGAGCGACGCTGTGAGGAGCAGGCCGGTTGAATATGCGATCCGACAGTCCGTGGAGCACCGGCATCTGTGGACCCCCCGGTGACGTGTCACTCCCGGGGAGCGCCACGTGTCGGTTAATGACATCATCATCTCAATCTCTATAAATAGAGGTCTTGAGAATTCATTTGGACAGATATAACATTTGGACATTTTCACTTTCTCACTCTAGAATTCTAGAGAGAGAAACATACAGTACCCTGACTCTGGACCTAAGCATCGGACTGTGACTGTCATCGCGTATTCATCTCGCGCTATCGCCCTCGCAGCACTGCCACCCTCGAGTTCTGTCTGGGAAGCCCTTGGTCTCTGCCCTTGTTCCACCCTTGCTGTGTCTCCCACTTCGTATACTTGGAAGCTGACACGGACTGCAGCCTTTGTGGCACCTCCACGTAAGTACGAACCCACTTTCCTTGGCATCATTTTGGCGACTCTGCTGGGGAGGTGAGCATCGCACTGCAGTCTGCCTATCTTCCACACTCAGCAACCATGCCTTAGCAACGAAGGGCTACCAGGACTAACAGTCACAACCTCAACCCAACCATCCAAGAGGCCGTCATTTTCCAGACTTAGAAAATTTTCAAGCTACATTGATCTTGCACAAGTCTATTGATATCACCCTTCTTGCCATCACCCACTCCCTTGGGGGCTTCACCCCTTCCCAATCCCTTCGGTCTCACATTGCAATGACTTGGTACGTGGTGCGCGGGGTGGCTCGAGCCGCGCTACTACGGTCGCATCATCATCCAACATTCACTTTTCCAACACTTAGAAAAAAAAAATTTCATTTTTTTTTTCGCAACCGGTCATCGATGATCATCCTCAATGGTCTCCCTCGGCATCCTTGTCTCAGCCCAACACTTAGAAAAATTTTCATTTTTTTCGCAACCGGTCATCAATGACCACCCTCAACGGCCTCCCCTTAGCATCCTTGCCCGAACTAAAAAAAAAAAAAAATTCAACACTTAGAAAAATTTTCAACTTTTTTATCTCCTCACATGCTCCCCACATTCATGCTCTCATCACTCTCCCTCTCACATTTTCCTCTCCTCCCTCACCATCCAACACCCCATCACCCTTTCCCCACTTCATAAACAACTTCTCTCTTTCTCATGGAAAGCTTCATCTTTCTCCCATTCCATTTCTCTCACTCTCACCTTGCAAATTGTGAAAATTTTCTTAGGGGCTCCCTCTTTAGGGCTGCAAAAAAAAAAAAAAAAAAAAAAATTTAATTATTATTTTTTTATTATTATTTTATTCGAATTCGAATTTGAATTTCAAAAAATCTGACTAACCCTACCCGCGAACCCGAACCGACCCGCGCGCCCCCGACCCGCGCCCATTCCCTCTCTGTGATGTACCCGACCCAACCCGGATCCAGACCCGTTTTACCCGAGAAAACCTCGCCCCCACCTCCCTCTCTCCTCCCTTCTCCCCCTGCCTCTCCTCCCGCCCTCGGCCTCGCGCCGCGGCACACCGCCGCCGCCGCCGCCCCTCTTCTTCCCCTTTCTTCTTTCTTCCTTCCCCCTTCCTTCCTCCCTCCTCCCCCGCCCCCCTCGGCCTCGGCCACCTCTCCCCTACCCCCTCGGCCTCGGCCCTCCCCTCCCTTCCCCTTTCCTCTCTCCTCCCGCCCCCCTTCTTCTTTCTTCCTTTCCCCTTCCTTTCCCCATCCTTCCTCCCTCCTCCCCCGCCCCCCTCGGCCTCGGCCACCCCTCCCCCTACCCCCTCGCCCCCACCTCCCTCTCTCATCCCTTCTCTCCCTCCCTCCTCCTTCCCCCCTTCCCTCTCCCTCTCCTCTCTTCCCCCGCCCCTCGCCCACCCGCGGCAGGCCGCCGCCGCCTCCCTTCCCCCTTCCCTCTTCCTCCCCCATCCCCCTTCGGCCTCGGCCATCCTTCCCCCTCCCCCCCTCGGCCTCGGCCCTCCCCCTCCCTTCCCCCTTTCCTCTCTCCCCTCCTTCCTCCCCCCACCCGCGCCCCCCTCGGCCTCGGCCACCGCGGCACCCCACCGCCGCCGCCATCCCCCTTCTTCACATTCTTCCCACTTCCCTTCTCCCCTTCTTCCCAAGCTCGGCCTCGGCCCACCTCCACCTTCCCCTTCTTCCCCTTCATCTCTTCCATCCTCCTACCTCTTCCACCCATCCCCCTCCCTTCACCTTCGGCCACCATCAAGGCCATTCATTTCGGCCTTCCCCATACCAAGTTCATCAACCTTCCACCACCTCTCCATCTCTCTTTTTTTCCTTCATACCCACAACTTCTTCACTTCGGTCACAACACCCAAGTCCACCCCGCCACCTTTGAACTTCTCAACTTCACATCATGGCCGACATCCAAGGCTGGCAACTTAAAAAAAAAATTTGTCGCCCGTCGTCCGGACGTCAACTCCGCGACCCCCGTCGCCCGTCGTCCGGACGTCAACTCCGCGACGCCCGTCGCCCGTCGTCCGGACGTCAACTCCGCGACCCCCGTCGCCCGTCGTCCAGACGTCAACTCCGCGACCCCTGTCGCCCGTCGTGGACTGCCCCTGCATCGCGACGCTCGATCGCGCACATCGCGCCCCTACACATTTCATACTTTTTTACACTTAGAAATTTTTTTGCAAATTTGATCACATCCCATGTGACGATGTCCCTCGACGTCAACGCCCTTGGTAGGTGGTGCGCGAGATAGCTCGAACCACTTACTCCTATTCATTCTCTAATGCTCGTCGTCAGCGCCCGCGCGCCGTCTCCACGATGCTTGTCGCCCATCGCCCGGGTGACGTCTCCGCGACACTCGTCGTCTGTCGCCCGGGCGCCGTTTACATGCTCGCGCCCCTGCGCCCTATCATCATGCCCTTGTGTCAACACCCAAGCATCCCAAGGCTTTCGTAGGTGGTGCACGAGGTGGCTCGAGCCACCTACTCTTCATCATCATGCATTGACGACCTCAACAACACTCCAGCCAAACAACATAAAATCTTCCTAAGTGTTTATGCGTGCGGTGCCCGCTCGGGTTACCCCTCCGCGCACACCACACGCAGGGGGCTTATGTTCCCAACCCATTCTGGTCGCACCCAAAGGCCCACTACGGTCCCACTTTGCATGACACGTCCGCACAAGCAACATACATTTTCAACGCTCACAACCGGTCAAAGCATGCACGCTCAAGTAACGTGACCAAGCCTCATGACACTTCGACCGTCGCACTTCGCCCGTCGCCCAACGACGCGCCATGACACTTGCCCAAGGAAGTTGGCCTTGGCCTCCCCCTTGGGGTCGGCCTCGGCCTTGGCCTCCCCCTTGGGGTCGGCCTCGGCCTTCCCCTTGGGGTCGGCCTCGGCCTTCCCCGAAGGGTTGGCCTTTGGCCTCTATCCTTAGCACCTTCACTTCTCTTCAAGAGGCCTTGCATCCTTCGCGACGCCCTTCGCCCGTCATCCGGACATCAACCTCGCGACGTCCGTCGTGCATCACCTTACGGACGTTCGTGCATCAACCTCGCGACGTCCGTCGTGCATCACCTTACGGACGTTCGTACATCAACCTCGCGACGTCCGTCCTGCAACAACCTCTCGTCGCCCGGACACAACTCCGCGACCCCGTCGCCCAGACACAACTCCACGACGCTCATCATCCGTCACCCGGACGTCGTCTCCGTGACCCCGGTCACCGACGTCCCGGCGTCACACTCCAACACTTCGCCGCGCCCATGCGCCGCGCCGCTGATACAGCCGTGCCCCCAGGCTCCCTGTCACACTACCGTGCCCCCGGCACCTTACGCACTCCATCGCGCCCATGCGCCGCGCCATTGACATAGACGTGCCCCCGGCACCTTACTCACTTCATCGCGCCCATGCGCCACAATCATGTCATCATGCCCCCGGGCACCTTACTCACTTCATCGCGCCCATGCGCCACAATCATGCCATCTTGCCCCCGGGCACCACACTCATTCATCACACCATGCGCACCTTGCCTTGGTCATGGAACATGCTTCAACCCACTCTCCGGAGTGTACATCACCCGCGGGGATAGGCGACTCCTCCGGGACACTATCTCTGCCAGGGAGCTCTTCAACTCCCCTTCCGCCAGGTAGACGGCTCCTCCGGGATGCTACCTCGGCCAGTCGGGTAGACGGCTCCTCCGGGATGCTACCTTGACATGCTCCGAGTGCTCCGGCACAAGGACTCACCCGCGGGGATAGGCGACTCCTCCGGGACACTATCTCTGCCAGGGAGCTCTTCAACTCCCCTTCCGCCAGGTAGACGGCTCCTCCGGGATGCTACCTCGGCCAGTCGGGTAGACGGCTCCTCCGGGATGCTACCTTGACTGCTCCAGTGCTCCGCATAAGGACTCACCCGCGGGGATAGGCGACTCCTCCGGGACACTATCTCTGCCAGGGAGCTCTTCAACTCCCCTTCCGCCAGGTAGACGGCTCCTCCGGGATGCTACCTCGGCCAGTCGGGTAGACGGCTCCTCCGGGATGCTACCTTGACATGCTCCGAGTGCTCCGGCATAAGGACTCACCCGCGGGGATAGGCGACTCCTCCGGGACACTATCTCTGCCAGGGAGCTCTTCAACTCCCCTTCCGCCAGGTAGACGGCTCCTCCGGGATGCTACCTCGGCCAGTCGGGTAGACGGCTCCTCCGGGATGCTACCTTGACATGCTCCGAGTGCTCCGGCATAAGGACTCACCCGCGGGGATAGGCGACTCCTCCGGGACACTATCTCTGCCAGGGAGCTCTTCAACTCCCCTTCCGCCAGGTAGACGGCTCCTCCGGGATGCTACCTTGGCCGGCCGGGTAGACGGCTCCTCCGGGATGCTACCTTGGCCTGCGGAATAGACGACTCCTCCGGGACACTATCTCCGTCAGGGTGCCTGCGTGACTGGCCTACGTGCTCCGGCACTGGGGGCTTGCGTCGGCACCCCTAGGGACTATGACCCGCGGGTCACTTCGAGACGGGAGCAGGTCTTCGGAGGGCATCGCGCCTAGTTCACCTGGCAGTTGGGCGTCGGGTCTTCCCCACCGCTGTCAGGCCTGTGGGACTCCGCAAGGGCTTGGATTGGAGGCTAGATCAAGGGGGTTCTCTGGCCACACCGATGCGGTGGGAGCCAGTCTTTCCAGACAGACAGAGCGACGCTGTGAGGAGCAGGCCGGTTGAATATGCGATCCGACAGTCCGTGGAGCACCGGCATCTGTGGACCCCCCGGTGACGTGTCACTCCCGGGGAGCGCCACGTGTCGGTTAATGACATCATCATCTCAATCTCTATAAATAGAGGTCTTGAGAATTCATTTGGACAGATAACAAGAGAACATTTGGACATTTTCACTTTCTCACTCTAGAATTCTAGAGAGAGAAACATACAGTACCCTGACTCTGGACCTAAGCATCGGACTGTGACTGTCATCGCGTATTCATCTCGCGCTATCGCCCTCGCAGCACTGCCACCCTCGAGTTCTGTCTGGGAAGCCCTTGGTCTCTGCCCTTGTTCCACCCTTGCTGTGTCTCCCACTTCGTATACTTGGAAGCTGACACGGACTGCAGCCTTTGTGGCACCTCCACGTAAGTAAGAACCCACTTTCCTTGGCATCAATATATATATTCATACAAAAAATCTAGAAATTGCCAACGCTAGCACATGCATAATACATAATCAAAATCATGCACAATACTCACAAACGCTAGCACATGCATAATACTTTAGACGATTAAAGGACTTCTTGGGAAGAAATTGCGCAGATCTGCTTGCCAACGCTGCTGGAAATATTAGGAAGAAGGGAGAAGACTTTCGAAATTAGGGTTTTTGTATATATATATATATATATATATATAGACCGTCCGCTACATGGTGTGGATAAGGACAAAGTAACAGTCGTGGGGGGACAAAATGTGACAATTGTTAGCCAAAAGTCATCCGCCACACAGTGTAGCGGACGGGAGGGGCGGGGCATTTTGGTAAAAGAAATCGTCTGCTAAACTATGTAGCGGACGGTTTATCTTTTTTTTTTTTTAAATATCTGGGCCGGCAGATCGCGCGGGCAACGTAGCCCCATTTGCCTGCGCGGTCAACAGATCATATATATATATATATATATATATATATATATATATATATATATATGCACTTCCACAAACTCTTCTCAAACTAAAGTATAGCTTTGAGAAAATTCATTTTCATCTGTTACAGATAAACACAATTTCGGTGTGGTACGGTCAGCGTATAAGACCCTCTAACTAGAGCCTAAAATCACTCTTACACCCAGATAAATAACTATGTGGTCGCAAGGTCGAACCACAAGCAACAGTAATGTGAATCAACGTACAACCCCCGTTGACCAGGGCCCGACATCCAACTTTCTCCCGTTAGATATGAGGCACAACAACCAAGTCAAGTTTACCATCTCATTTAATATGTATGGAATTCAAATAAATTATTCACATAACAATCCATGGCATATTTAACTCAATTTTTTTATCAAATGATTTAACATGAAAATATATGCAGTACATGAACTTCAAAACTTTTATTTGATTAAATCACGTATATAGACACATACATTGGATAAATAGGTTGTACGAAGGGACATGGCAGTTTTGGTTCTTGTTCCCAAGTTTGCTCTAGCTCTTGGCTACCGAAACCTAAACAATAAATCATACGGATGTTATTTACTACCTCTCAATCACGCCTAGCTGCTAAATCTCCCCCGAGTGTGTGAAAGTACCAAAATACCCCCGAACTTTTGCCAAATTACCAAAATACTCCCAACACGTGACATACCACTACACCCCCAAAAAATCTCAAAACACTCTTTTAACAAAAAGGACCTTTTCTAAAAAATTTCAGTTCGGAACCCTAAACCGCTCCTTAATTTGAGCGCTAAGAATCCTATTTCAGAAGTATATCAAACGGCATTAGAATGCTACAAACTTTCAGACACTCAATCCTTTCAGTAAGATCAGATAATTGTAAAATTTCTGGCTAAAAATAAGTTTTTTTACTATGCCAATTAATTCAAAAACCAAGTTTCAAAATAAAATCATTTCAAGCCCTTCGTATGCCCCGAAAAATCCTAGAAAATTTTACATGGAAGGTTTCACAAATATAATGGGAGTTTTAGTTTTACACTTTGTCCAAATATGCTCCGAAATGGTTTAAAAAGTTTTAGAAAATGGACTGATATGTAATTCTAGAAATAGCGTTTTTCAGCAAATCCCAGTTTTGTACATTGACCATTTTGAGGCAGAAGCATGGCAAATCTTAGAAAATGCAAAACTAAAAAGTTAAAGTAAACTTTTTGAGTTTTTCATAAATATAACGATCATAAAACTCCAATGAGTAATGTATTTTCTATAGAAAATCAAAGTGGCTAATAGAAACATCACATCTCAGCACAGACCAATTTTCTTTAATGGTTATTTTGGAGTAAAAATACTATGAATCTCAGAAAACTCAAAACTAAAAAGTTGAAAAAGACTTTCTGGGTTTTCTAAAAATATAAATTTCACAAAAAAAACCCATGAATAATGAAGTTTCTATGCCAGAAACCGAAAAATCTGGACTTCTAAGGTGAATTGACTTTAAGGTCATTTTTCGATATGCAAACGTAAGATTATGAGAAAAGTTAAAACACAGTGATGTTTTCAGAAAGTGCAAAATCACCTCAATCAGATATGAAATAAAAGAGACATGATAAAAACATAACCCACTCTTATGCTAGTCTACATCAGTCTTCTTCTCAAATACACCCACATCTCACCCTCTGAAACACACACAATACACACTAATTCACACACAATATCATACCTAAAATACCCAATTCCATGACTAAAATTTGAGAGAAAAGATTAGGGATTTACCTTAAAAAATTCTTGCCCTAGGTGTTGCTTCTCTCTCCATTTCTCTCTTTGGCTTTAACTTAAAAGAGGCGAACAGACTTCTTGGACCCCCCCCCCCCCCCCTCTCTCTAAAACGGCTCTTATATATGGTTACTCTAATGCTAATACTTGCTAACAACCCCCTCATACTTAGTTATTTTCACCATTTCATCCACATCTCTTAAAAGACCACCAACATTTTAGATTAAGATTAAAATAAAAATTTCATCGACAAATGAGAAGTTTCGGGCGTCACATTCTCCCCACTTTATTAATTTCTAACTTAAAAGCATTATAAATTGTTGCTAAAGGTCATAATCAATACAGCTAGCGATAAATCATTGCTAAAGACTCCAACTATTGTATATTACCACATCCGCCGCTAAAGAATTAACTAAAATTATAGGATTCACCGTAAACCGTATTCTAGGTGCGGGGTATTACATTATCTTCTCCTTAAAAAAAATTTGTCCTTGAGATTTGGTGTTCCTTAGATTACTGCTCTTTAACCATGACTGATCTCCGGTATCCATCTTCATAACACCTCGAGTGGTGATATCCCTACATCCATTTACATGGTCGGCAACAATCCATATTCAATTTCAAGTGACTTACAATGTGTATATGCTAAACACCTCAAAGTATTGGGCTACTTTAATTCATATAGTCTCAATTATCAATATTCTTGAGTCACAAGCTCATCCATACTAGAAATGCTATCTCCACCTCTCTCCATTCATACAACTAAATTCTCGCTAAACCGCAAAGTCTCACCTAGTGAACAATTTCTAGAGTGTCAAGTATATTCATCAAAATCAACCATAAGCCTAGTTTGAGACTAGGATATTACAAGCTCTACCCGTTAAAAGAAATTCATCCTCAAATTTTTATCACGTCTACGCATTACGCTTCCTATGGTAGCCAATACAATAGGCAAACACTGCCCAAACTACACCAAATTTCATGCCCACGAATGCTCAAACATAATAATTCACTTATAAATTGTAGCGTCAAACTCAACCTATCATATTATACTTGTGTTCTAACGGTTCTAGAAATTCAAGAACCGATGACCTCGATATAAAATTTAGTTTTTATTCCAAGTACGCTCTTAGATTTGAGACCTACATTCACAAGATTTTTAATTGACAACATTCAAAATACATTATTGCGTTTAACAAGTTCCAAAAGAAAACTTTCCGTCAAGTTTCCCTTTTCTCTGACCTCAAGAGATTACATCATCTTCGAAAGTCTCAAGCTCTCTAAACTCCGAACATGTAAACCCTAGTGTTGCATAGTCTCTATCTAGCTATTTTGATACATGCAACTCTATAACATTGGCTAGATTTCTAACAACTAAAAATCTATCCTCCCACTATCATGAGCTAACTTCACCCTTATGGAAAAAATCCTTATGATGGTTCATATAACCTCCAAAGCGCAAGACAAAACACCAATCACAATCGTGGCAACTTCGAGCATTTCACCACACTACAGAACTCATCACTTAGGATGCTATAACTTAAGCAGCATGATCATTACTTAAACTCTAACATCCCAAGATCGAAATGCTATGATACCATTTATGTCACAATCTGAACCCATTATTATGCTGTTCTACAACAACATTCTTCTCAAACACACCCACATCTCACCCTCTGAAACATACACAATACACACCAATTCACACACAATATCATACCTAAATTACCCAATTGCATGGATAAAATTTAAGAGGAAAGATTAGGGATTTACCTTGAAAAATTCTTGCCCTAGGTGTTGTTTCTCTCTCCCTTTCTCTCTCTCTGACTTCTGTGTAAAAGAGGTGGGCAGAGGGCAGACTTCTTGGACGGCTGCCCCCCCCCCCCCCACACACACACAAAAAGGCTCATACATATGGTTGGCCTAATGCTAATATTGGCTCATACTTAGTTATTTTCACCATTTCTTCCACATCTCTTAAAAGACCACCAAACTCTTTAGATTAAGACTAAAATAAAATTTTCATCGACAAATGAAAAGTTTTAGACGTCACATTATCCCCACCTCATTAATGTACATTACCACAACCGCCACTAGAGAATTAACTAAAATTCTAGGATTCACCATAAACCATATTCTAGATGCGGAGTAATACAGGTTTCACTCAAAATGTTCGTTCTTGGAGTTGTGAAACCAATGGTATTGATTGGGAGGTGCATATGTGTGAGGACCTTAGTTTAACCTAGCTATAAACTTCGTTCCATGCTTGTTATTATGCCTGTAGCGTGATACCCTTCTTAATTAAAGATCTTATGCATTATATGAGTGGTCTTCCAGACCTATTTATGTAGAACAAGTTGTATGCTTGTGTTGGCATAGAAGCACCTCAAGTTGGTGGATTGGCTTACTCTTAATCCTGATTAGTTGGTCTTAAGCATGATTAGTTATCCCTAAGCATGATTAGTTGAGCCCTATCGTGATTATGCTAATCTGGATTAGTCAAGGTTAATCGTAATTAGTTAGTGACTAAGCTTCATTAGTTTGCCCTAATCTTAATGAATCTAATTGTGATTACTTAGTTACTAATCTAGGTTAACTAGTACTAATTACGCTTAATAGGTCTAAAAATTAATTTGTGTTGTCATGTTCTTATTGTTAAGACTTGGAAGGGGTCGAATAACATTGAAACACTTGTTTCTCTAGGGAGAAAACTCAGCGGATTTCTCTAAACTTTAGTGACTCATGTCTTCTATTTTTTAAAGTAAAAAAAAAGAGAGAGAAGAGAGAAGGAAGCTGCCTACTTTTAGAGAAAAGTATAGATTAGGTTTGAGAGCTTGAAGAAGGAAGAGAAAAGGAGAATTTGTTGTTACATATTTCAGATGACTTTCTTCTCTTATTAATCATGGTTGGTGTGTATATATGGTGTGTTATGTGCTTATGGAGTATTAGAATTAGATTACAGAAATCTGGGCAGATTCTATGTTGATCTTTAAACATGTATATCTCATTCAATACTGCTTGGATTTCAGTTTTCTATAGCTTTCTGGAAAGCTGAAGATTTTAGATTTAACATTGTTTCTTTGATCACTCTCTAATTCGAAGTTTATACTGCCCTAAATTGCAAAAATATGAAACTGGTCGAAGCTGATTAGACTGGGCAGATTCTGTGTTGATATTTAAACAAGCATATATCATTCAATACTTCTCGGATTTGAGTGTTATCTAACTTTATGGAAAGCTTAAGATGTGTGATTTAATATTGTATTGTATATCACTCTCAAATTTAAAATGTATGTTACCCTAAATTTCTTAGATGTGGAACTGGTCTGCTTTCACTGAAACTGTTTTGAGCTAAGAAATGCATATAAATGTTTCATATGATACTTGATGTGTTTAACATTCTCTATGCATTATATCAGGCTATAAATCATGTGAGTCTTCAGAAGTAGTGGCCGGGGGTCGAAGGCCGGCAAAATCAGGTTATATGGAAATGAGATACATGTTGAGCTTGCTCAACAGGTTAACCTCCCAGGGGCATTACGTTGCGCCACGTATGCTGTCAATATGTGCGAAGTCGTCCAAGTTTATCACTCATAAACTGAATTTGGTTGGCTCAGCTTTTGAGTGATCAATTTAGGGTCTTACCAAGAAAGGATGGTAGGTGAACGAGCATTCAACTTATGGTTTGGGCTCCTTAGAGTCGTTATGATATGTATTATGCTTGAGTTAATTATTGCTCGTTCGCTGCATTTTATCATATGTCATGCATGAGTTGAAGATAATCATGTTTTGTTTGGCTTATTCACGCTCGTTATGATTAAGATAGTGTTTATGTTGGTCATGCGTTTGCTCTACTTAGCTATTGCTAACCCTTTTTCCATCTCTACCTTTTAGATACTGGAGAAAATCAAGAAGAGATAGGTGAGAGCGTTGGTGAGGAAAACTTTGAGTACCCCTTTGTGCCCAGGAATCAAGGATAGTAAGTGCTTGTCCACTTGTAAATAGAGAGTGAGGTATGCTTGTATCATTTGTTTATGAGTTAGTAAGAAGTGTGGTGTGTTTAGGTGCCTATAAGTTTGGATTTGTAAGGATGGATGAATGTAATATATGTTTTAAGGAGTTCATGGGTGATTTTTTTTCACTTCAAATGCAAACTAGCGCACTCTGATTACTTTCGAAAGAAGGTTAGCATGTTAGTGTATATGTTGTCGCTTCTTGGAGCGTGACAACTAAGATGGTATCAAAGCATAGTTTTGCTTATAAGCCAGGATATGATCTTCGGAGTTAAGTCTTAAGCTTGATCATGGAACTTCAGTTTTATCTAATTTCATGCCTCTTTATAGGTACGAATGGCTGACAGAGAAGCATGTTCTTCGGGGAAAGACGCCGACAATGCTTTGAAAGATATCTATGTGATATTGGGGCGTACGGTCTCTTGCATGAAGAATCAGCAAAATAACAATCTTAACCATCGAGGATCTAACCATGGTCAAGAAGGGTAAGGTAAATCTGATATGCTAAAGAATTTCATGAATATGCATCCACCAGAGTTTGTTGGAGAAGGTGATCCAGACAAAGCTGAAAATTGGATTAGGAACTTGGAGAAAATCTTTAAAATTATGGGGCTGAATGATGAGATGAAATTATTACTTGCAACTTTAAGACTTGAAAATGATGGTGCTTGTTAGTGGGAAATGATTGATAGCAAATGGACAGCGGCTCAAACAGTTCGCATGTGGGAATTATTCAAAACCAAGTTCAATAAAAACTACATTTCTCGAAGTGTTAAACTGAAATGGGAGGCTGAGTTTCAGAATTTTGAGTAGGGCAATCTAACGGTGCAACAATATGCAGCCAAGTTCACATCATTGGCTAGGCATGGTTCGTACTTGGTAGAGGGAGAAGATAGGAGGGCTTGAAAGTTTCAAGATGGCTTGAAGCCTGAAATCCAAGGAAAGATCTCAATTCTCAATATTGATGACTATTACGAAATGGTAGACAGAGTTTTGTTCATTGAGAAGAGTGATGGGAACATACAGAGGAAAAGCGCACGGTTGAGTGGAACTAGACCAAATCATTCGAATTGGCAAGGTGGAAGGAATTTGAATACCGGTGGTAATAAAGCGCAAAGAGCAGGGGCATATAATGATCAAAGAAGCATGCAGCAACCTAAGGGCAAGCTTGCAACTAAGAAAATTTAGCAAGTACAAGGGTACAAATTGACTTGTTCTTATTGTGGCAGGATTGGGCATAATTCTGATTCTTGCTGTAGGAAGGAAGGGAGATATTATGGCTGTGGATCCTTGGATAACCATGTGAATGATTGTCGTCATCCGTGGCCAAAACCCATTCAGCAAAGTGGCAAGCAGGGAACGAGTACATGCCGATGTATGGGGAAACCAAGAGTTCAGGGAAGGGCTTTTGCTTTGGGACAAGAGGAGGCAAAAAATTCGGCCAAAGTGATTGGAGGTACATGATATTTTTCAGCACTTGGCACGAGTTTTGATTGATCCAGGTTCATCACACTCTTATGTAGCCCCACATTTTGTGCATCATTTGGGAAAGAGACCCGAGAATTTACCATATGAACTTGTGGTGAGGATACCTACGGGGGACTCCTTACTTAGTATATAGATCATGCCCAATAGTAGTGTGTGGTAAGGGACTTAACACTGATCTGATACTTCTATCCCTTCAAAATTTGGACGTCATTCTTGGTATGGATTGGTTATCTCAACATCATGCTAATGTTGATTGTCATGCTAAGAGTGCTACTTTTGATATGCTGGAACAAGGTACACTGGAATTTGTCGGGGATAAAGGGTTTTCTTCAACCCCTATTATTTCCGTTATTCATGCTCGTAAGTTGCTTTCTAGAGGTTGTGTACGGTTCCTTTGTTATGCAATTAATCATGGTAAGAAAGAGCAGAAAATTAAAGACATTCCAGTTGTTCGTGAGTTCAGTGATGTGTTCCCTGATGATATAAAAGCTCTACCCTCTGATCGAGAATTTGAATTTGTTATTGAGTTATTACCAGGAATAAGTATGGTTTTTAAAGCTCCATATAGAATGGCTCCAATAGAGTTGAAAGAGTTGAAGGTTCAGTTGCAAGAACTACTGGGTAAAGGCCTTATTCAACCAAGTCTATTGCCTTGGGGTGCTCTCGTATTGTTCGTTAAAAAGAAAGACGGTTCGTTGAGATTGTGCATTGATTATAGGCAATTGAATCATGTGACTGTGAGGAACAAATATCCACTTTCGCACATTGATGAATTTTTTGATCAATTACAGGGTGCAATAGTATTTTTTCGGTAAATAAAAATATATATCAACTGATGAAACAAAAGTACAACATCTGCAAGGGGCATACCCCAAGAATACAACAAAAAAAATGCAAGTCTTGCTAAGCAAGAGTGAAAAGAAAACCTAAACTAGGCAGAAACATGCCACACTGGCAACCAAAGAAAAGAGGTCATAACACCGAAGCTAGATCAGTAAAAGAAAATACAAAAGACCCAGTAAGATCACAAGAAGGTAGGTGAAGCCATGTGGAGTCTGGAGATCCTGGTGGAAAGACCATCACACTAAAATTGCGATAAAACATGCTAAAAGCTACAACGGTCTGTCTGTACATGGATCGAGCACCCAGAAATCAATCTGGACCAAACCATGACGAAATCAGGCGAATATAGAGTCGGGGAGCTGCCATTCACCCTGGCACCATCGGTTAGTCAGAGAATTGGCTACTTTTCTACAAGATAACAACCTCCACTGGATGATCTGCACAAGACCTGCAGAACAAAAAACCACATCAGTATACTTATTCTGGAAGGAATGAGAATTTTGTTCTCTCCAGACAAAGTACACCAATGCTGCAAACGCTATCCGACAGACCGATGTCGAGAATCCAGGGCCATGCCACTCAGAGGAAGCTCTATCAACCATACCCTGCCAACTTATCATAGGCCAATTAAATTTTCATTTCTTTTGAATAATAGACCATAATCTGAATGTGAAAGGGCAATTAAAAAATAGATGATCATGGGGCTCAAAAGGAATGCGACAAAAAACACAGCTCATGCTAGGAATGACATGAAAGCAACACTATTTTCTAAGCTTGATTTGAGATCAGGATATCATCAATTGAAAGTTCTGAAAGAAGATGTACCCAAAACGGATTTTAGAACACGTTATGGTCATTATGAGTTCCTTGTTATGCCCGTTGGTGTTACTAACACTCCAGCAACCTTCATGGACATGATGAATCGTGTTTTTAAGCCATACTTGGATTCCTCTGTTAAGTGTTTATTGATGATACTCTTGTCTACTCCAAGGACCGTGAACAACATGAATACCATCTCCAGGTAGTGTTGCAAGTTTTACATGGAAAGAAATTGTACGCAAAGTTCAGTAAATGTGAATTTTGGCTCGAGCAAGTTACATTTTTGGGATATATTGTATCTAGTGCAGGCGTATCCATAGATCCAGTAAAGATTGAAATAGTTGTAAATTGGCAAAGACCGGTTACTGTGAAAGAAGTTCGTAGCTTTTTGAGACTGGCAGGGTATTACCAGAGATTTGTGCAAAATTTCTCAATGATTTCAAGTCCATTAACAAAGCTTACTAAAAAATCAGTGAAGTTTGTTTGGGATGCCAAGTGTGAGGCTAGTTTCCAAGAATTGAAGCAACGATTGATTTCAGCGCTTATTCCAAGAATTGAAGTAACGGACGGTAATGATAACCTTATAATCTACAGTGATGCTTCACATGTTGGTTTGTGTTGTGTTCTAATGCAGCGGGGAAATGTAATAGCCTATGCTTTAAGGAATCTAAATCCCTATGAGCAAAACTATCATACACATGACTTGAAATTGGCAGCAATTGTATTGCCCTGCATAAATGGTGGCATTATTTGTATGGGGCAGCGTTTGAAGTGTACACGGACCATAAAAGCTTGGGTTATTTATTTTCACAAAAAGAGATTAATATTAGGCAACGTAGATGGATGAAACTTCTCAATGATTATAATTGCACTATCCAATATTATCTGGGCAAAGCTAATGTGGTTGTTGATGCATTGAGTAGAAAAATTATGGTTGCACACTTGATGATAAAAGAGTGGAAATTGTTAGAAGATGCATGCGTTTGGCAGCCTCGACTACTTGAGACATGTATTGTCTTTGTTAATATTAGGGTGCAACCTATTTTGATAGAAAGGATTAGAGAAGCACAAGCACGAGATCCAGAAGTACAAGCTATTTTGAAAGATTGAAGTTCCAAATCAGATTTTACGTAGCACAGTGATGGTTTGCTCCGAATTGGTAAGAGAATGTGTGTTCCGAATGATGCTAGTTTGAGACGAGAGATAATGGAAGAAGCACATCGGTCCAAGTATTCTATCCACCCCGGGAGTTCTAAAATGTATAGGGATATAAAGTCTAGTTATTGATGGAGTGACATGAGGAGAGATGTGGCTGAATTTGCTACAAAATGTCTTGCATGTCAACAAGTTAAGTTCGAACATCGCAATCCAGCTGGGTTACCTCAACCGTTATCCATGCCCGAGTAGAAATGGGAGCATATTACCATGGACTTTGTTAGGTTTATCTCAAACTCAAAATGGACATGATGCTATTTGGGTGATTGTTGATAGACTTACTAAATCTGCTCACTTTCTTGCCATAAATGTGACTTACATCTTAGAGAAGTTGGCACGTATGTATATAAAAGAGATTGTTAGATTCCATGGAGTATCGGTAAGCATTATTTCAGATTGAGATACTCATTTTACTTCGAGGTTTTGGAAGACTTTTCAAGATGCGATGGGAACTAAACTTGCTTTTAGCACATCTTTCCATCCAGTAACAGATGGTCAAAGCGAAAGGACAATTAAGACCTTGGAGGATATTTTACGAGCATGTGCTATGGAATTGAAAGGTAACTGGGATGATCACTTGGCACTTGTGGAGTTTTCTTATAATAACAATTACCATTCTAGCATTGAAATGGCACCATGTGAAGCTATTTATGACAGAAAGTGCATATCTCCAATTTGTTGGGATGAAGTTGGTGAAAAATAATTACTAGGACCCGAGTTGGTGCAAGAAACCACTGAAACAATTGAGGTGATGCGTAATCATTTGTTAACGGCTAGGAGTAGACATAAAAGTTATGCAGATAAAAAAAGAAGATATTTAGAATTTGCTATAGGAGATCATGTATTTCTACGTGTTTCACCTTCTAGAGGGGTTACCAGGTTTGGGAAGAAAGGAAAACTAGCACCGCACTACATTGGTCCATTTTAGATTTTAGAACGGATTGGTGCAGTAGCATATCGGCTTGCATTGCTACCATCGCTAGCTAGTATACATGATATTTTCCATGTATCTATGTTGAGGAAGTATGAGCCTAATCCTTCACATGTATTGTATCATGAACCGATTCGGATTCAGAATGACTTATCTTATGTCGAGCAACCGATTCAGATTTTGGACTGAAAGGAACAAGCACTATGGAACAGGAACATACCATTGGTTAAGGTGTTATGGGAACACCATGGAATTGAAGAAGCTACATGGGAGAGAGAGGCTGAAATAAGATAGTAGTATCCCCATCTTTTTCCCTAGTGAAGTATAAATTTAGGGACTAAATTCTTTTAAGAAGGGGTAGGTGTGAGGACCTTAATTTAACCTAGCTGTAAACTTCGTTCCATGCTTGGTATTATGCATGTAGCGTGATTCCTTTCTTAATGGAAGATCTTATGCATTATATGAGTGGTCTTCCTGACCTATTTATGTAGAACATGTTGTATGCCTGTGTTGGCATAGAAGCACCTCAAGTTGGTGGATTGGCTTACTCTTAATCCTGATTAGTTGGTTTTAAGGATGATTAATCCTGATTAATTGGTCTTAAGGATGATTAGTTATCCCTAAGCATGATTAGTTGAGCCCTATCATGATTATGCTAATCTGGATTAGTCAAGGTTAATTGTGATTAGTTATGACTAAGCTTGATTAGTTTGTCCTAATCTTGATTAAGCTAATTGTGACTACTTAGTTACTAATCTAGGTTAACTAGTACTAATTAAGCTTATTACGTCTAAAAATTGGTTTGTGTCGTTTTGTTCTCAGTGGTAAAACTTCGAAGGGGTCTAATAACATTGAAACAATTGTTTCTCTAGGGAGAAACTCAGCAGATTTCTCTAAATTTTAGTGACTTGTGTCTTCTATTTTTTAAAGTAAAAACAGGAGAGAAGAGATAAGGGACCTGCCTAGTTTTAGAGAAAACTATAGAAGAGGTTTGAGAGCTTGAAGAAGGAAGAGAAAATGAGAACTTGTTGGTACATATTTCAGATTAATTTCTTCTCTTCTTGACAAAAGATGAACTTCTTGATGAGTTTTACACTCTAATCAGTTTCTTTTTGTCAAATATAGGGTTTTACATATGAAAAACCTTGAACATGGTTTTAATCATGGTTGGTGTGTATATATGGTGTGTTATGTGCTTATGGAGTATAAGAATTGGATTAGAGAAATCTCGGCAGATTCTATTTTGATCTATAAACAAGCATATCTCATTCAATACTTCTCGGATTTGAGTGTTCTATAGCTTTCTGAAAGCTAAAGATGTTATCTTTAACATTGTTTCTTTGATCACTCTCTAATTCGAAGTTTATACTGCCCTAAATTGCATAAATATGAAACTGGTCGAAGCTGAATAGACTGGGCAGATTCTGTGTTGATATTTAAACAAGCATATCTCATTCAATACTTGTCGGATTTGAGTGTTATCTAAGTTTCTGGAAAGCTTAAGAAGTGTGCTTTAACATTTTATTTTATATCACTCTCAAATTTGAAGTGTATGTTACTCTAAATTGCTTAGATTTGCAACTGGTCTGCTTTCACTGAACTGTTTTGAGCTAAGAAATGCATATAAATGTTTTATATGATACTTGATATGTTTAACATTCTCTATGCATTATATCATGCTATAAATCATGTGAGTCTTTGGAAGTAGTGGCCGGGGGTCGATGGCTAGCAAATCGAGTTATATGGAAACGAGATATATGTTGAGCTTGCTCAGCAGGTTAACCTCCCAAGGGCATTACGTTACGCCATGTATGTTGTCAATATGTGCGAAGTCTTGTGTAAGGTCCAAATTATCACTCATAAATTGAATTTGATAGGCTTAGCTTTTTGAAGTGATCAATTTAGGGTCTTATCAAGAAAGGATGGTAGGTGAACGAGCATTCAACTTCTGGTTTGGGCTCCTTAAAATCGTTATCATATGTATTATGCTTGAGTTAATTATTGCTTGTTCGCTGCATTTTATCATATGTCATGCATGAGTTAAAGATAATCATGTTTTGTTTGGCTTATGGACGCTCGTTATGAATAAGAAAGTGTTTATGTTGGTCATATGTTTGCTCTACTTAGCTATTGCTAATCCGTTTTCCATCTCTACCTTTTAGATACTGGAGAAAATCAACAAGAGATAGGTGAGGGCGTTGTCGAGGAAAACTTTGAGTACCCTTTTGTGCCTGAGAATCAGAGAATCAGGGATAGTAAGTCCTTGTCCACTTGTAAATAGGGAGGGAGGTGTGCTTGTATCATTTGTTTATGAGTTAGTGGGAAGTGTGGTGTGTTTAGGTGCCTATAAGTTTGGATTTGTAAGGATGGATGAATGTAATATACGTCTTAAGGACTTCATGTGTGCTTTTTCACTTCAAATGCAAACTAGCGCACTCTGATTACCTTCGGAAGAAGGTTAGCGTGTTAGCGTATATGTTGTCGCTTCTTGGGGCGTGACAACTACAGTCATGGCAGCTTGAGAAAGGTCGATAGTAATTTTGTGCTTTATGGCCTTCTCAACAGAGTTAATTAGGCTAGTCTCAATCTCGTCATGTCTAAAAAAAAAAACATAATATATTTCTTAGTCGACTTAATTCACTTATCATGGTACTTGCAATAAGATTTATTGCTTAAAGTCCTCAGGGTTGGTTGTTTTTCAGCTAGGTGCTACTTTTAGGACGCCATCATTTAGCATGTCATAAAAAATCTTACCGGCCTTAGTGATGTCAAAGGTATATTTCGCTTGAAGTTTTGTGGGGCATGCCCCTTGCGGGTTGTGCTATGTTCAGGGCTGTCAGGAAGCTAAAGCTGCTTAAGTTACAGTTAAAGGACTTCAATAAGTAACATTTTAGCAACATTTCATGTAGACTTAATGCGGCTAGGGCTTCTTTGGAGTATGCTCAGAACATGTTAGCGTTGAACACTCTTGATCCAGTGTGGTGTCAGATTGAAAAGGAGAAGCTATAATTTTTTGCTAGAGTGACTGGAGAGCAAGAGAATTTTTTCAAGCAAAAATCTGGGATTCACTGGCTTGATGTGGGTGATAAAAACAACTAATTTTTCTTTAAGTCAGTTAATAAGAGAAGGAATTTTAATAAAATTAGTATCTTCTTTGGTCTGACAGAACCATCCTTGATGACTCCGATTTGGTTAAGGCTTCGGTTGTTGACCATTTTAAGAGTTTATTGGGGACTTGTGGTCCGGGTCACTATCCGGGATTGAATGAGCTAAGAAACTGGATGTCGAAATCTCTTTCAGATTCTCAGTAGCGTGAGAAGGGTCATGAGGTTACTGAGGATGAGATACATAAGGTTTTCTTCTCTCTCAAGGATGGTAAGTCCCCTGGTCCCGATGGGTATAATGCCATCTTTTTAAAAGGGCATGACATATGGTGGGGCAGGAGATTGTGGAAGCGATTCAGGATTTTTTTGGTTATGGTCAGCTTCTCAAAGAAGTTAATCATACTTTCCTTGTCTTAATCCCCAAAGTGACTAATCCTTTGAGCCTTATTGATTATAGGCCTATTTTTTTCTAATCCTTCGAGCCTTAATGATTACAGGCCTATTTTTGTTGTAACACGATTTATAAGTGCATAGCCAAGATCATTGATAATCGTGTTAAGGTGGTTCTTGGGGACCTCATTGATCCTTCCCAGACGGCCTTTGTTGCCTCTCAGAGTATTACAGATAATATCCTCTTGTCTCAGGAGCTTATGCAGAATTATCATCGGGAGGATTTCAGGGTTTCTAGATGCGCCATGAAGGTGGATTTGATGAAGGCCTATGATTGTTTGCATTGGGATTTTCTCTTTGATGTGTTGGATTGCCTTAGATCCCCCCCCCCCCTCCCGGTTATTAAATGGATCAAAGACTGTGTCTTTAGAACGAGCTTTTCGATCATCATAAACGGGGAATCTAATGGATTCTTTCGGGGTAGGCGAGGTATTAGGTAGGGGGATAAAAGGTCCCCCTACCTTTTTGTTATATGCATGGATGTTTTTGCAGGGATGTTGTAGAGGCTAATAGTTGGTAGTCAGTTTCGCTACCACTGGAGGTGCCAAAACGATGGTATCTTTCAGCTTGCTTTTGCTGATGATCTCGTGCTTTTTTGTCGGGGTGACCTTCCTTCGGTTCAGGTCTTGAAACACGGTCTCACTGTCTTCTAGCACATCTCGGGACTTGTTCCCAATCCTAATAAGAGCCATGTTTTTTTTTCTCTGGTGCTGAGCCTTCTACCAAGGCTTTGATCTTTTCTTGTCTTGGATTTCTCGAGGGAAAGCTCCATATGCGATATTTGGGAGTCCCTCTTATCTCCACTTGTTTGCAGAAAGAGGACTGTCAGCCTCTTCTGGACTGCATCATGAAGAAAGTCAAGCATTGGACTTGCAATTACCTATCGTATGCCAGTAGGGTCCAATTGATTAGATCAGTCTTATTCTCTATCCAGGTGTATTAGGCTTCAGTTTTTATCCTTCCAAAGAAAGTGATTCTAGAGATCGAGAGGATATTTTGAGCTTTCCTTTGGAAGGGTACATGCCTTTGTACCACGGGAGCCAATGTTGTTTGGGCTGATGTTTGTTCTCCTGAAGAGGGTGGCCTTGGTATTAAGTAGATTGAGGTGAGGAACTTTGCTGCCATCTCTAAGCACATTTGGTCCATCACATCATTCAGATCAGATTCCCTCTAGCCAAGGTGGGTTAAGTCCAACATTCTGATAGGAAAGAGTCTCTTGCCCAAGTGATTGTAGCTGGTCTTGGCGTAAGATTCTCATGGTTAGGGATATTATTTGCTCTTTTTCTCGGTATATAGCTAGGGATGGCAGTAGAATATCTTTTGTGGTTTGATTGGTGGCTTCTGATAGGTCCTATCATCCCTACCCTTGCTGGTAGGATTATTTTTTACTCCGGTCTAGGTAGGCGAGCGAGGGTTTCTAACGTGATCTTAGGCTCCTTGTGGTGCTAGCCTGTGTCCAATATACTTGAGCTCATGGAGTTGTGCGAGAGTACCCCTAACCCCTTTCGTCCTGTCCCAAATACCCTTGATAGAATCGTCTGGACGACTAGTGTAACGCCCCGAACTTCGGAAGCCGGTAATAAAATTCAAATCCTAATTAAAGTTAAATACATTCTACCAAATATTCAGTTGTACCACGGTATAAAGCAGAGCATCTAATCCATTAGCGACAAAGTATCTCCATTAGATCTTAATTAGAATCTTTCCTCTTCAAAATCTACTAAGCCAAATAATAAGCAAGGCTAATAGCCATTACAAATTCTAATCTCAAATCAAATTACCCATATCCAGGTAAAGTTCTCAAAATGAACAACATTATTCAATTTCGCTAACAAAACCGATACTCTAATTTCCCAAGCATGCCATGTCTCTAATCACATTTACTGCCTGTGGCAAGGGACAAAACAAATAAATAAGGGGTAGCTCGAATAGCCAAGTAAGGGGAACCAAATAGAAAGTAAATACAATAATTCGTATTACAAAACAACGCCAAAACTTTGACGAACAAGCGATAGCATTTGGCAATAGTGCAAGTAAGGCGAATCAAATATACGAAATGATCATTAATGGCCACAGGCCCAAAGCGAACACAAAATCCAATGATACGAAACGCCTACCGGTAGCGTGATAGCCGTCATCATGAGGACTGTCCGAAAGCCACTAAAAGTGACTACAAAAGCCACTAAGGTGGCTACAAAAGCCACTATGTGATTACAAAAGCCACTAAAGGTGGCTACAAAAGTCACTATGTGACTACAAAAGTCTTAAAGACTCCATTTTAACAAAAAGGTTGTTCATCTTAATGATCATGTACAATTTACGAATTGCGAACTCAAAAGCAATGAAGGCAAATACGAAACAATTTGAACAAAACTCCAAAGTTGTACAACAACTAGAAGTGATACTATGTAACGACTCCCTACCACAGCAAGAAGTATGAATGCCTTACAAACAATTAAATCAGGCCATACGAAATATATAGCTCGATTAAATCAGAAAAAACAATGAGATGTGCAATTTCATTGGTGAGATCGCATGTCCAATCGGATTGGGTTAAACGATAATTCAGATATAAGTAAAGAAAACGTAAACCCTTTGCCACAGCAAGAACGCACCAACCCTTACCTTAATCAAGCTTTTTGCTAATGAAATCCTCAAGCTCCACCTTAGAACCCAAAGAACTTCCCAAGCCTTCTCTCCTCTCTCTCCTCCTCAGTCGTAAAGGAAGAGAATAAGAGAACTAAAGGGGCTGGAAAGAAGAAAAGGGGGCTATTTAAAGGAAAACCTCAAATGGTCAATTACACTAACACTCCCCCAACTTTGATATTTATTCAAAATTCACCCAAAACTTTCTAATATTACAAAAATGGGATCTTACACTTTTATTCGAAGGAAACACTATTCATCCGAAGCAAACACAATTCATCCGACTAAAAATACTATTCATCTGACTGAAACACTATTCATTCGAATGAATCTTTTAGTAAGTCTAAGCTAACTCGGCTATACGAAGTTTCATTCGAATGAATCAGGATTCATTCGACTGAATCCATCAGAGATGGTTAAACGACCGATTTTCTCTAATGATTTATTCCTTACTTTATTTTCCAACAAATATGATCCTTCTTAGCATAAAAAGGGGCTCTTATATTCTCCCCACCTTAAAAGAATTCCGTCCGCATAATTAAACATTCCTTAATTATCAAAAGTAGGTTCTTGCCTTCTAATACGAGTCATTACATTCCTCACACTATAAATGAAATTCTAACTTCGATATATGTATGGCTTAACTAGCCGACGAAATTTACTGAGCTAAATTACGACATTCAAAATTCAACAAATGAAATCAATCTCTAATACATAACGCTTCCACGAAGCTACTCTGATAATATACCAAACCATTTACTTTACACAATCTGTATAACACTCTTCACTTCAAGCCTAAGGTGTACCATGTACTAAGTAATTTCTCATCCCATATGACGTGGTTTACGAAGTCCAAACTTAAATTTTAACTTCCATTGTCATCACCACCCCCAACGTTATATCATCATATATAAAGTCACAAATGGCGTCATCTCAATACTCTCTAAGAGACATTTTTCTGACAACTAAGGCAATCAAGCAATTAAAGTTGCTAAGTTATTGGTACGCTTTGTGCCCAATGCATCACCCACACTGTTAGATTTTCCAAACATGATTATCCATGATCAAATCGCCAACATCAAATATTTCAATATTCTATATCTAGAAACATCTTATTACTTCTTCAAGCACACGGTTACTTAAGACAACATCAAACTCAAACTTACTGCCCATATATGTCAACTACAAAAGGCCACCAACTCAAGATCTAAGGCTTAACTAAAATTACATGACATAATGTCTATGCAATTCACTAACCAAACCATATGATCACCTAATGATCAATATTTTACCCCTCTATTTTTAGTCTGACACCAAAATCAAAACCATCAGATAACCTTTGAAGAATAACATAATGGATAACTAACATCAACAAGCACTTACACGTCTTACCAAAAGACCACCACACTTCCGCTGCGCACTCTGATGCCTCAAAGAAAACCAGCCCAAACTATCACTAAATCCATTCATAGAGAAATACATTATCTTAATTTCACATATATCGCGCATCCACCAAAGTTTAAATCTCTAAACTACCACATCATTTATATCTCTCATTAACAGCCTTTACAGATAGCTTCTAGTATTCAGAGCTATTTGCCAGAAGATAATAATCATACTCTTTTCTAAAGCAATCCATCTTGGCATTATTGGAAGACAATCAGTCCCTACCCCCAAAATCACATCAAAGTCTTTCATATCTAGCGAAATTAAGTTCACTTAATTTCCATCAACACGGATGGGACAAGATCCATAGACCTTAGAAAAGGCAATCACTGGGTTTCCCGTAGGGGTATCAACACATAACTCTGGTTTCAAGTCTCTAGGGTTAACAGTTAAATGCTTACAAAAGGACATAAAAAAAATGAAAAAGTGGCATTAGGATCTAGTAATGCCAAATCTTTCTTTCAAATTTAGCATAAAATATCTGTCACCATATCACTTGTATCTTGAGATTACAACCTTTTCTGTACTCTATTTGATAGAGCTACTCATAGACATCCAAAGATCATAGTCATATCCTTCAATTTTCCGCTTTGATTAACAATTAAAATATTTGAATTTCAAAGACAACCAACATTCGTTCAACTATTGTGTACTCGACCCAAATCCAAAACTTATGGCCAAATTTCAATCTTATGGTCCAATATGAACTAAATTCTCTAAACTTAATCCGCTTTTTCAAGGTCTAATCCCAATCACATATATCTTAGGCTTATGAGTCTACAAAATATCAAACCTAAGCTCTGATACCATTATGTAACGACCCGAACTTCAGAAGCCGGTAATAAAATTCAAATCCTACTTAAAGTCAAATACATTCTACCAAATATTCAGTTGTACCAATGTATAAAGCAGAGCATGTAATCCATTGGCGACAAAGTATCTCCATTAGATCTTAATTAGAATCTTTCCTCTTCCAAATCCATTAAGACCAAATAATAAGCAAGATTAATAGCCATTACAAATTCTAGTCTCAAATCAAATTACCCATATCCGGGTAAAGTTCTCAAAATGAATTACATTATTCAATTTCGCTAACAAAACCGATACTCTAATTTCCCAAGCATGCTACGTCTCTAATCACATCTACTACATGTGGCAAGGGACAAAATAGACAAATAGGGGGTGAGCTCGAATAGCCCAGTAAGGGGAACCAAATGAAAAGCAAATATAATAATTCATATTACAAAACAACGCCAAAACTTTGACGAACAAGCGATAGCATTTGGCAATAATGCAAGTAAGGCGAATCAAATATACGAAATGATCATTAATGGCCATAGGCCCAAAGCGAACACAAACCCGAAGGTACGAAATGCATACCGGTAGTGTAATAGCCGTCATCATGAGGACTATTTGAAAGCCACTAAAGTGACTACAAAAGCCACTAAGGTGGCCACAAAAGTCACTATGTGACTACAAAAGTCTTAAAGACTCTCTTTTTAACAAAATATTGTTCATCTTAATGATCATGTACAATTTACGAATTGCGAACTCAAAAGTAACGAAGGCAAATACGAAGCAATTTAAACAAAACTCCAAAGTTGTACAACAACTAGAAGTGATACTATGTAACGAATCCCTACCACAGCAAGAAGTACGAATCCCTTATAAACAATTAAGTCAGGCCATACGAAATATATAGCTCGATTAAATCAGAAACAATCAATGAGATGTGCATGTCCAATCGGATTGGGTTCAATGATAATTCAGATTTAAGTAAAGAAAACGTAAACCCTTTGCCATAGCAAGAACGCACCAACCCTTACCTTAATCAATCTTTTTGGTAATGAAATCCTCAAGCTCCAACTTAGAACCCAAAGAGCTTCCCAAGCCTTCTCCCTTCTCTCTCTCTCCCTCAGTCGTAAAGGAAGAGAAAAAAGGGCTGGAAAGAAGAAAAATGGGCTATTTAAAGTAAAACCTCAAATGGTCAATTACACTAACACTCTCCTAACTTTGGATACGTATTCAAAGGGACTGAAAACACTATTCATTCAACTAAAACGCTATTCATCGACTAAAATACTATTCATTCCACTAAAGCACTATTCATCGACTGGAAACATTATTCATCGACTGGAACATTATTCATTCGAAAGAATCTTTCAGTAAGGTTATTTCGGCTATACGAAGTTCATTGGAATGAATCAGGATTCATTCGACTTAATCCATCGGAGATGGTTTAACGACCGATTTTCTCTAATGATTTATTCCTTACTTTATTTTTCAACAAATATGATCATTCTTAACATAAAAAAGGGCTCTTACAGCTAGTGGTTCTAGGGAGTCATCCATTACGAGTACGTGGGAAGCTCTTCGACACAAGCAGCCGTTAGCTAGATGGGCTTGCTTGCTGTCGTGTAAGTGGCGTGTTCCACATCATAACTTCGTCTTATGGATGGTCATTAGGGAGAGGTTAAGTACGCAGGATAGACTTTTTGCTTTTCATGTCATTCCTAGCATGAGTTGTGTTTTCTGTCGCATTCCTTTTGAGTCCCATGATCATCTATTTTTAAGTTGCCCTTTCACGTATAGATTATAGTCTATTATTCAAAGGAAATGCAATTTTAACTGGCCTATGTTAAGTTGGCAGGGTATGGCTGATAGAGCTGCCTCAGAGTGGTAGGGCCCTGGATTCCCGGCATCGGTCTGTTGGATAGCTTTTGCAGCGTTGGTGTACTACATCTGGAGAGAGCGGAATTCTCGTTCCTTCCAGAATAAGTATACTGATGTGGTTTCTTGTTCTGCAGGTCTTGTGCAGGTCATCCGGTGGAGGTTGTTCTCTTGTAGAAAAGTAGCAAATTCCCCGACTAACCGATGGTTCCAGGGTGAATGGAAGCTCCTCGACTCCATATTCGCTTGATCCCGTCATGGTTTGGTCTAGGTTGATATCTAGGAGATCGGTCCGTGTACAGACAGACCGTTGCAGTTTTGGCATGTTTTTATCGCTGTTGTTAGTGTGATGGTCTTTATACCAGGATTTTCAGACTTCACGTGGCTTCACCTGTTGTTGTTACCTTCATGTGGTCACTTTTGGGTCTTTTTATATTTCTTTTGCTGATCTAGTTTCGGTGTTTTGGTTTACCTCTTTGCTTTTGATACCAGTGTGGCATGTTTCAGCCTAGTTTAAGTTTCCTTATTTTCTCTTGCTTAGCAAGACTTGCAATTCTTTGTTATATTCCTGGGGTATGCCCCTTGCATATGTTGTACTATTGTTTCATCGGTTAATATATATTTTTATTTACTGAAAAAGGGTATAAATCTCATTTCTTCTTTTATTGGAGGAACTCGAGGTTTGGCCTTTTTTAGGCTAAACTACAACCTTGCAAGTGCATGGTTTCTTGGCAATAAATTCTACTAGTTCAACTTAGGTAGATCTTCTATTACGTGAACCTTAATGTTTGGTTCCTTATATCCTTTTGGACAAATTCATTCAGTCTCTTCCATTCTGAAGCAGTTCTTCATATGTTGAGCCCATATCACTTAGCTCAAATAAATAATGAAATTTCATGGCTTCAAATTTAATGCTTTAATAAAGGAAGACCATTTAGAGCTAACTTTACAAATTCATATTTGGGCAAGTTAACCTTGACTCTGTGCAGGGCCTATTTGAACCAGTCTATGTAAGCTGCTACAGATTCACTAGCACCTTGATATAACTTGGCCAAATCAGTTAACCCTAGGTGCAGTTCTATAAAACTGGGAATTGTAGGGGTCTTCTATGTAGCCCAAAAATAGACTGAGTCTGGCGGTAGGCCGATGTACTAAGTCGATGCGATGCCAGATAAAAAGCTGGAGAATAATCATATCATAAATAAATTGAACTTAGCAAGCTCACCGCCTAAACTGTAAAGGTTCCAAAGTCAGGTATTCTGTGACCTCTTGAAAAGAAAATTTTGGGTGCATATTGGGATAAAACAAGGTCGGCTTATTTGTCTAATACCTTGGCCAAACTGTTCTTTAATCATTTCCATTAACTGCTCTAAACCTTCATTCCCTTGCCTAACTCTTTAAGCCTGCGGGTTATATTTCCATAAAGGTTAGTATTCTCTAGGTTTTCTCCCCATCGACGATTAAACCCTTCATTCGGCTGAAACCTAACATTTTGTGGTGAAGGGACTTTGCTGTTTATGTTTGGCCTGTCGGAGGTCTTAGCTCTACTTAAAAAAATTCCTAAACATGGCTGTACTTTTAGGCATGGTCCTTTGCACGTCCTTATATTCATTCATCATATTTTGGACTTCTTCATCACTCAAAACCTATTTGCCTTGGAGGTTTTCCCCTTGGTCACCAAAAAGGTTCAATTGGTCTTTCCTCACTTCTTTCACTCTAAAATGCCCCTCTAGGTCTGAACTAGATGTGCTAGCCATAATAGGGTTTGGCTATTTGAAGGTGTGTTTTGGTCTCTGGGATTTCTCCTTGGAATAACTTTTATTTTATAGAATATTAGCACAACTGGGTCCCACTGGGCATGCCAAAAAATGTTTATGCTTAAAACACTCATGTAGTACCCCAGGTTCTGACCAATCTAGATTTAAACAGAGTTCCCAATGCAAACGTGATTGGGGAAAATGCCTTATGACTCCTCTTTCAAACGGTTTGGTAGGACTTGGGGATATCCTCTGAGTTCTTTATGCCTAATGTTTTATGATTATTTGTTGAAAATTAGAAAAAACTAATGATCTTTATGCCTAATGACTTAGAGTAAACATAATTTCGATAGAAAAAACTAATGATCTAATTTGTATGAGGTGTTGGAGAGAGTTTATTTGATAAAACATTAATGACTTTGATACTTGGGTCTTCAACTTAGCTTTTAGATGATCCAATTCAGTGCTGCCATGTGTATAGCCCTGGTTCTTTTACCTTCTTGTTCACGTTTAGTTTGCTTGCTTTTGATCTTACCTCGCTACGTGTATGTGCCTGATAAGGCCTCTCTTTACCTTTAAGCATAAGCTTCCTTGGCTTTTTAACCTGCCCTTGCCACATTTTTTACACTGTTTCTCTTAATGGACATTCGTTGTTAAAATTTCATGACGTGAGCCATGTGGTCTTCCTTTGCCTAGAACTGGACAAGTGTCACGTAACCATTGTTATCTTGATTTGATTTGATAGTTTTTATAATAATCACCTTGACCAAGGGTGAATATGTGATGTGCACTGTATGGGTGTAACTTGGTTTAGGCTTGTACCAAATCGAAGAAAACCCACGTGCTTTAAACCCAACAAGCTTCAATCCAAGAAAGAATTGAATTAATTGGGTTGGGTTGGGTTGAGTGGGATTATTGGGTTTCAGTGAGTTGATCAAGACAAAATAAGAATTTTTTATATTTAGACAAAAAGTAGACTAACGATGGCTGGCGGTGGCTACCAGCTGCGGTGGTGGAAATGCCCAGCGGTTGAGGAGACTAGGGTGGCAGGTGACGACAGCTACTGGCAGTGGTGACGACACATGGGGGTGGCGGAGGCTACCGACGACTATGGAGGCTGGCAAAAATGGCAGGGAGACGGCAGTGTGACAACATGTGGTGGTAGCTTGTGGTGGTTCTTATTTATGGAAGTTACCAACAGACTATAAGTTGATATATCTATATGGGTTTAAAAGCCCAACCTAAGATAACCAACAACAGTATGATCTCAACCCATCCTAACCCATTTTGTAATTGAGTGAGTTGCATTGCGCAAAAACTCAAATCCTCTTGGGTTAGGTGGGTTAAATCCATAAAATCCGACCTAAGTTGCAGTCCTAGTGTAAAGATATTTTCTTTAAGTTAGATCCCTTGCTCAGTGGTGATGTTGCAGCACAACAGTCTAAACTGAGTCAGTCTTGCTACTTGCTAGGCCGAACATGTTCTAGATTTTCTTTCGTGTAAACAATCTCATAGTCTCCTGAGTTCTGCTCTCCAGTATACTGACTTAGGCATCAAAAAATTTCTTCTAGATCCTCATTTAGCAATAGTTAATGTTGTATTTTTTATGATGCGCAAAACTGTTCTCGAAATATTTTTCGATCCCTATAGGTTTCGTTCACAATGTGTGCGAATTAGATGTAGGAAAAATCACGCGACTTTGGTATCATTATTTCCTGAAAATGACCATCGAAGTGAGGGCAATCACCAATTTTAGGGAAAAGTAAAAAGGAAAGGTGCTTGCACCACAAAATATATTTTTCACTAATAAGTTCACTTTGATTAAATGCCACTAAATGACATTTACTTTTATTTATTTGTGAAGAGATAATGGAAGATTCAAGAAGTTAAAGAAACCAACTTCTGAAAATGTGTCCTATTGATAAGAGATAAGTGTGGTTGGTTACTTATTAGTGGGTGGTTATTTTCTTTTTTTGGAAATTTTCAGACTTGCAATAAGTGGTTATTTTCTAAGTGGGTATTTTATCTCTAAGTGGGTAGTTTGTCTTGTAATGGTAGCTATTTTCTACAAAGCCTCTAGTATAAATATTGGGTCAAAGAAGAAAAAGGGGATCACACACAATCAATCATCAACTAGACAAATTATTCTTTTTCTTTCTTTTGTTTAGAGGTTTTTGACGCCATCGATAGGAAGTTCAGTTTTCAGACTTGAAAACGTTGATGTGTAAACATTCACGATCAATCGAAGCTCTCTTTGTCATTTTAGGGTGCGCAGTCTTTTACATGCAATTTCCATCTGTTTGTCGAAGTTTCTCGCTTGGAAGTCCCCAGGCCCGAGGGGCAAAAAAGATCTCACACTTTTAATCGATTGTGCCTCTGGTGCACAAATCGATTGCGTGTTTGCCCAGCAGCGCAAACATTGGCACGCCCGGTGGGACCTTGTACCTGAAAGTGCGAAATGCCAACAATATGTTTCCAAGCAATTCCTTGGAGTTTCAGGGCCGATTTGATGAATTAAGGGCCGATTTCTAGGTAAATTTGATGAAATGCCATACTTCGGCATCATTAGTGCCTAAAAATTTTAAACTATTGTCTCTTTCATTTTGTATGAAGTCGACAGTGGATGATTTAATTGAATTTTGGTATGATCTAACGGATTGCATTGATGCAAACCATGGTCAGTCTATTCTACCATTGATTTTGGTAGATACTTCCAATGAATTACATCTGTTTGAAAACTATATTAAAATCTTGATGGGAATAGATCATCCATCCTTTTTAGAGGATGTAGAGGATGAATTAAAAGAATGATGGGCTTTGATTCACAGAGTTGGATGGATGAGGAAAGAAGTTGAATTGCTTCTTTCCACGTTTGTTGGGAGTGAAAATAAAATAATGTGAAACATGGCTGAAACAAAAAAATATTTCAAAGATGAAAACAACCAATTCATGGTTACTAAAAATTGCACGACTAACTATCAAGAAGAGTCGTTGCACAATAGCCAACTTCAAGTGTTATCTCCAGACAATTCAAGTGAGTTATTCGATGAATTGCGTGAAAAGTGCTTATTGGTAGGAAATCATTTGGATGCAATAATACAACTGGCTAAAACTTACACCAAAAGTGGTGTAAGTAATTTTTGTAAGATCAACATCGTGCCAAAAATGGCTGAAACAGTTGAACAACCATGTCCATTTTCATATGAGATTGATATGTCAAAAGGAAATCTAATCGATATGGCTGGGGGGCAAGTTTACAAGCCTATATTGGATGAAAGCAAAAAGGAGCCATTTTCATGTGACACGTATATCGAGTCAACTATGGCTATCGATTCAAAATTCCCCACTGTTAGTGAGTTTGAAGCTTTTGACATCATGAAAAATGATGAAGAACATGTATTTTGGGAGCCAATCAGTGTTATATTTTTTGGAGAAAGATACCCTATTTGGGTTTGTGGAGCACACCAAGGTAGAGTACTAATTCAATGGCTATTAAGAACTGCAAATATAGTCAAATATTATTTGTTTTATTTTTATCCATACACTTTGAATTAAAGAAATGCTCAAATCGATTAGCTTAATAGTAGCAATTTTATATGCTGATTGGGTTAATGGTTTGACCAAAAATGTTCTTCATTTAGTAGTAGCTTGACCAAAAATGGTCATGGTTCGTTTAGTGGCTTGGCCAATTATGGTCATTGACACCGGTATATGGAAAGCAAAATCCAATTGATGGCCAATAGATAGCGAAAATGCTGTCACTTTGAAGAATACAAGTCTATCGATCGTGAAAGTCTATTGATAGTGAAAATACTTTCCCTTTGAAAGATATGGCTCTTCACAATCGATAGTGAAAAATACAAGCCTATCGATAGTGAGAGACAGCCAATCCTGAAAGGCTATCGATCGTGAAATGATATCAATAGTGTAAGGATATCGATCGTATAAGGCTATCGATCGTTAAATGATATCGATTGTACATGGCTATTGATTTTGAAAAGTTATGGACAATGAAAGGCTATCGATCGTGAAAGGCTATATATTGATCGTGAGAAAATACTACCCTTTTAAAAGACATGACTCTTCGCAATTTTCAAATATTCAATTGATTGAGCCAAGGGGGCAATGTTTGAAAGCACAAAATATATTTTTCACTAATAAGTTCACTTTGATTAAATGCCACTAAATGACATTTACTTTTATTTATTTATGACGAGATAATGGAAGATTCAAGAAGTGAAAGAAACCAACTTCTGAAAATGTGTCCTATTGATAAGGGATAAGTGTAGTTGGTTACTTATTAGTGGGTGATTATTTTCTAAGTGGGTAGTTTATCTCTAAGTGGGTAGTTTATCTTGTAATTGTAGTTATTTTCTACAAAGTCTCTAGTATAAATATTGGGTCAAAGAAGAAAAAGGGGATCATACACAATCAATCATCAACTAGACAAATTAGTCTTTTTCTTTCTTTTGTTTAGAGGCTTTTGATGCCATCGATAAAAAGTTAAGTTTCCAGACTTGGAAACATTACTGTGTAAATATTCACGATCAATCGAAGCTCTCTTTGTCATTTATGGGTACGTAGTCTTTTACATACAATTTCTATATGTTCGTCGAAGTTTCTCACTTTCAGAAAAGTCCCCAGACCTAAGGAGCAAAAATGATCTCAGACTTTTAATCGATTGTGATGTTGGTGCACAAATTGATTGTGTGTTTGCCCAACAGCGCAAACAAAAGGTAAGGACATATTTGGTGTAGTATGAAAGAACCCGTACCCGCGCTGCAATTCTTTGAAAGGAAGGAAGAAGGCAACAGAAGACAAGAATCCGCGTCAAGGGAGCAAGTCGGTTTGGTGTTTTGTTTTTTGGTCGTGCAGTGCAGAGAACAAGGTGTTCGAAGTTTAAGCCAACCTCTAGCAACCATTGACCTCCTATCGTTTATTATTAAAATGACAGAGCACCGCGTCTACTCTGAGCCAAAATCTGCCTACCCTCGTCACTCACTTATAAATTATTGCACGATTTTATTGACTACACTTTGGAGTTTTCCTCTTATTCTTTCTTTTTTAGAAAAGATATCTCCCACCTCCCCGCCCCCTTCCCCTTACATCTGACCCATCTTTCCATGCATTCCTCCACATGCACTTGCACGCCCAAAACCCTAGCTCCTTAATTTGTCCATCCTTTCACACCCTGTCAGTCAATCCCGCATATTACCATTTTGGGCATGCTCTTCACAAGTTTTTCCATGCAACCTTTTTTGTTATTAGTATGATTATATTATAAACTGGAAAGAATGCATCTGAACTTGCAGGGAGTCTAGCTTAATGTCATCGTTACCTTAGGATCTCTAAGCGTAGATCTCCTAATTTACAACACAAATTTAGGCTAATAATATTGTCACGCCGTAATGGTCTGGTCGATGTGTTCACAATGGAGTTCAAGGTTTGTCTATGACAATTGTAGAAAATATAAAAGAACATGAAAGCACTTATAAAGTTTCAACTGTGTCGGCAGAACTCTAACATCTCTATTTACTTTGTTCACCCGGTATTAGCTTTTGAGCCTCGAAAAACAGGAGGGGTTGAAAAGAAGAACAAAGGTGCACCGCAGTCGATGCCAATTGTAGAAGTTCTCTTACAACATTAACGCAGTGCGATCTTATAGCAAATAATATTTATCCAACATTTATATATATATATATATGTTCACATTGATGGAATACATGTACCCCCTTTAGAAACTTGCATTCTTTGGTACGCTACGCTTACACTGTGTGTTCATGTGCTCCAACTCTTTCCTCGACTTGGTTTTTGCTGAAAATTCTTTATTTTAACTTTTCACATCTCGAAGTCATGGGAGATGAAGTCCCAGACCCTCTACACAGTCCAAACCAAGGCCATGAAAAAGCGGAACCGGCTAGGTCAAGGTGGACTCCAAAACCAGAACAAATCCTCATCCTCGAGTCGATCTTCAACAGTGGGATGGTAAATCCTCCAAAGGATGAAACTGTGAGGATAAGAAAGTTACTAGAGAAATTTGGTTCTGTTGGCGATGCAAACGTTTTCTACTGGTTCCAGAACCGGAGGTCTAGGTCTCGCCGTCGGCAGCGCCAAATTCAGGCCAGCCTTAACGGAGGAGAACAACCTCAAACCAGTGGTGGTGTCGTTCACTCCTATGGATATAGTGGTGTATCGAGTTTTATGCCTTCGCATTCTCTCTTTCTACCCCCATCTGGTTCTTCTTCTTCGTCGTGTGGATCGGTCGGTCATCATGATGGCGTTGATGGAATGTTTTCGTTTTCTGGTCACATGAGTATACCGGAAAGAGAGCAAGCCCCTCATGTGAATTCAATTTTGTGCTCATCGGAGGGTTCAATTTTGTGCTCACCGAGTGAGTCAGTGCTGCAATACCAATCTGGTAAGTGCATGGCTCACTTTCAAACTTCCGAAATTCTGTTCTCAATAAAAAATATGTGATGGTATGTTATGACCACAATTTGCGTAGTATGCTACATAATTTGTGTTTCTCGTCCTATTTGTTTGTATCAATCTTTAATATCGTCGTGTACACATATTTGGTTTTGTCTTCGGAAAAATATTGAATCGTAGAACGAGTGATACTTTATTGAAAAGTTATCACTAAAATGTACTCCGTAAAGCATAGTGATTGATGTTGTGTTTTATGCCATATATTTCTAGTTAAAATTAGCATTATCATTGCTTTGATGATATTACTGGCGCGCTGAGAGGCAGATGAAGGACCAGCTTCTGAATTCATAAAATCTATTGGCAGATCGTTTCGGGCAAATTTGTTCTCCCTTCTTTCTTCTTGTTGTTACAAGAGGAAGTGTTAAGTTGCTGAAAGAAGCAGTACAAGCTACTAAATTCATGGTCTATAAGCTAAAAAAATTCTAAGATGTGATCTGAGGTGTGAGGAGACATAATGCAATATTGTTTATTGTAAATAAATCGAACCAAAAATTCAGTGAAACTGGGTATACCATTGACATATCTGACGTGTCTGCTTCCATCCCCTTAATTTCTCTCTCTTCTTTTATCAATGACGTTAGTGAGTATACCATTTTTCCTTCTACTGTTCAGGATTTATGACGGTGTTCATCAATGGGATGCCAACGGAGGTTCCAAGGGGTCCACTTGACATGAAAGCCATGTTCGGGAGTCAAGATTTAGTGTTGGTTCATTCTTCAGGGGCACCAGTACCATTTAACGACTTTGGGTTTTTATTGCAGAGTTTGCAACAGGGTGAAAGCTATTTTCTGGTGAGCAACACTAGCTACCTATATCATATCATCTATTGAAACCACCCCGCTCTCTCTCTCTCTCTCACACACACACACACACACACAGGGTGCTAGATGTGCCATGAGTTTCACATGGATCAATCTTGTTGCATTAAAACTCTCCGTCCTACCTTTTTATGCATAAAACTTGTCACAAAGAGCGAGCTTTGACCCACATGTAAGATCGATCTGTCATTGGGCTTGAAATGCGAATGTAGCTAGATTACGATAAATGAACCACTATTAAGGCAGATTCTTATAGCATTAATACACAATGGTGCTTTGCTTGTTGAGAACATAGTTCCACATCAACAGAAATATTCCAAAGACTTCTATATAGCCGTGGGAGCCTCTTCCAGCTTATTGTTTATTGATGATAGTAAGTGTTTTATCCCTACGTAATTTAATTCCCAGTTGGTCATTTTAAAAAAAAAGTGTGGCTACACATGACAGGACATGTTAGAAAATATAATCCCAAATTGGAAAAATTATAGAGTAATATAGACTTCAAAATGTAAGCCTCGTGGGATTCTCTTTTTATTTCGAATTAGACGATTTCATACTACCAAACCTCCCTAGGCTTACAATATCAAGAGGCTTGTGCATAATATATCAAGAAAGACTTGATCGATATGGTATGTACCAAAACCATTGTCTCTCTTTCTCTCTCATCTTCGCGGTACAAGATTTGAAGAGGTTATTGAGTACTAGTACCAATTTAGACACTTTTTACCCAGTCACAGATTCCCTTTCTAGGTAAGTCATTATTCAAAGATAACCTAAACTACATATATATTAGATACTTTACATCTCTAAAATTGTAACTAATTGCAGTTTAAGATTCCAATAACATATTCTGGGTTTTTCATTTTATTTGGTCTGGTAGGATGTTTATTTTTTCCTGCTTCTATATATAGAATATAGGTCGTAGCTAGAGTTTTGTGGAAATAGGCCTTTTTTGTGCTGTAGGCATGCCACCGCCAGTTACTGTTGCATATCCTTAGAACTCCTAGTCCTAGCTAGTAGAGGGATGGGATGTCATTTCCTTGGCAGTGAAGCCATGTCTCAGTATACGAGAGATTTGTGGTGGTCAATTTTATAACATTGTTCTTGACGTTTCTTCTGCTACTTTTCCTTTTATCAATGCCATTCTTGCTTGTTACCAAAATTCCATCTTTCAAGTACTTTGTGAGGATTCCTGACGTGGTTACTGTTTGAATTTGTTATTGCAGGTTGCAAGACCATCTTAATTTGGTAGTCACGTGGCACCGACCTGCGGGAGCTTCCGCTTGGGGATTAAGAATAGTCAAACGGAATTTTGTGAGATTTGGCAATAACATATTCAGCAATTTATTAATCTTTATGTTCCGTTCTATTGTTTATGAGAAGCTAACTGTCAGCCCATTGTATTGTCAGAAGTACTCCGGAATCCGTGCATTGAGACAATGCAAGCTTTGTGCTGATTGAGATTTTTATAAATGCTAAGTTGTGGTGCGATTGCAATGCTCCTGGGTATTTTCTCTATTTGGTCTATTTTTCTTAAGAAACTAGTAATTCGTCTTATTTTACTTTACTGGTGTAATTAAGTGACCATTAGTGTCTCACTTGTAGTGGAACTCTTTGTTTGGATCATTAGCATAGAAATAATCGATCACTTGAGTGAGAAAACTCTGCCAATTGTAGTAGAAATTAAAGATTTGTATTCAAATTTCAAAAGGAAAGATATTTTATTATGTTGTTTTTCCTTGACTAATAGGAATATGTTCTTATCACACTAAAAAAAAAAAAAGGGGGGGGGTTTCGCCAACACTAAAAAAGTGTCGCCAATGACTGTAAAAGTGTCGCAAAGTGGTTTCCCGACACTTTATCAACGCTTTTCGTAAGTGTCGCAAATTTGTCTGTCGGGAATTTCCCGACACTTGTTATAAACGTCGGCATTCTACCTGCAACACTTTTGTGCGACACTTTATAGTGCCTCTTATGGGGTCAATAGTCAACTCATGTGTGCAACACTTTCGCAAGAAGTGTCGCTAAGTTTGCGACGTTTTCACTAAAGTGCCATTTTTATTTGGCGGCATTATCTTTGAAACGTCGTTAAATTAGTGACACTTTCTTTAAGTGCCAGTTTTGTTTTGCGGCATTATCTAGCAACGCTTCATTTGAAGAGTCGGTGTTTATTTGGTGACACAATCATTGAAATGTCGTTAATTTAGCGACACTTCCATCTAGTGCCAGTTTTATTTAGTGGCATTATCTTAGAAATGTTGTTCCTATTTACGACACTTTTAAGCAATTGTCACTAATTTTTTGGCTATCATATTGTGAAATCTGTTAAAAGTACGCTAGCCTAACTCTGATAATAGTTACATTTCCCAAAAAATGATGTAAAGTGAAGTATATTTTATGTAATCCTGCTCCTGTTCAACACGAATAATGCACAACTAAGTCGATCTATCGAGTTTATAAACTCATTTAGAAACAAGCTAATGTCATTCATCAACCATACCATTTTCAACATTCACATCCTAATTACATAACTATCCAGAAGTTCTCAATTTAAAAAACATACAAATATAATGACATTGAAGAACCAACCTAAAGATATATACATCTTATCCAAAATGTCATCATAGTGCATACACTACAAGAAAAGAGGGATTTAGCGACGGACTTTTAGCGACGGAAGTTATTCCGTCGCTAAAACAACTTTCAGCGACGGAATAAACCGTTGATAAAAATCCGTCAGTAAAACTTTTTAAGGACAGAATATAACGTCGTTAAACAACTTTACAGACGGATTTTTAGCAACGAAATTTTACCAACCAATAGTACCGTCGGTAAATAATTTATAGGTTTTTTTAATTTTTGATGATTTGTCAAAAACATATAAGCGACGGTTTTCCATCGGGAAAAGTCTTAAAAACTCATATCCCCTTTTCTTCTCTCTCTCTCTCTCTCTCTCTCTATCTATCTATCTATCTATTATCTCTCACCAGCGATATTTCCTCCGTCGCCACCTCCGTTTCTGTCATCCCTGGCAACCCACCTCCCGACAGAATTGAGCCTGCCACCGCCGCCGCCACCGCCGTTGCAACTGCCGCCGTCTAGCGACCACCTCTTCAAAACTGAAGGACCCGATCTCCCTTCCGCCGCCGCTAGGTACGTACGATCTTTAATCCCTTGTGAGCATTTCCATATATTGCAAATTAGTTTTGGTCCCAATTTTGATATGTATTGCCTTTGTTCCAAAACTTAACATGTATAGGTTTAGTTTCTGGATTGAATGTTATCAATTGGACGACGTTTTCTTTTAGGCCTAATTCCCCCAAATCTAATGTGGTGTGCGTGGTTTTGTATACATGACATTTAAGACAGGTATACTAGTTTTTTGTGGTCTTTGCGGTGTAGAGCTCTAGGATTGCTTGTTGAGCTGTTATTAGGTCATCACTGAATAGCATACAAAAATGGACTTCAGGTCATACATCAAACTTTGTTTCTGTTACTAACCCGTTACGGAGCGCACTAAATAGGTTCCTCCACCTCACTAAGAGGTGTGATTTGCAATTTCCAGAAGAGAGACCTTACATCAAGTACCAAGTAAGCCAGAGGATAATATGTAAAAAGTAGGATCTTTGCAAAAATTAACAAAATTAAGGTTTGTTACAGGAAAGCGAACTTAAGCAGCCTCGCAAACAATTAATAGGGCTTTAACGAAGGCAGGCTGTTTGTCCTCACGAACCAAACGCTTGAGCCAACAACGGCAAAAGGAAAAATGAAAAGAAAAAAGTTGTTTTATGACCTCATTGATCTGATAGAACAGAAGGCAGTGATGTAGTTACGGTTTGTACCAAGTTTTGCACTACATTCTGGGTGGGTATCATGAACAAAAGGAAATGGCATATCGTTGTTATTCGTTAACCAAAATCTTGTAGTTGTCATCATATTAAGTACCTCAATTGCAAGGGCTGAACGGTTCTTGGACGGTCTGGGATTAAAGGTTTCGATCATCTAGTGTAATTTCTTATATGGTATAAATCCTTCTTGCTCTCTAACCCTTCTTCCTATTCCTCACTTCCCCACCCCGCTTTCTTATCCATCTTTCTATCCCAACCACCCCTCTCACCCGCCCCCTACCCCCTCACCCAACCCTTGCTTTCCTTATTTAATAGTCATAAATGGTAAGAACCATGCAGTATCTTCGGAGCTCATATAGAAAGGAGAAAGAGGAAACATGTATTACTAGCACACAAAACGAGGCAAGCCCACTTGATGAAAGGCTTTCAGTTCAAACAAAATAATTCTCTAGAGTAGATAGTCAACCACCATAGTGATTCTGACGTATAAGACCCGGGGCAGTTTTCAAGAAGTGACAGAAAGGTTGCAATTAATCGGATACAATTAAAGAAACTGATCTCGAGGAACTCGAAACATCGAAGCAGAATTTTATGCAGCTGAAGGTAAATATTGGTTGATGCAAAAGGCGAGTGCCGTAAAAAGAAACGCATCAAACTCAAACGCGAATGAATTTAACTTTGAATCAATTTATCAACTTTAACGACAGATAGGATTCTGAAAGGAAAATCTCAACAAATATTGGATTGATCGGCCCAACGCTGATTCAATTTCAAGAACAATAACCCTTACCTCTGATCGTGATTAAACCCAAATTTGATCTTCTCAATTCAATTGTATCAAAAGCCCTAAAAATTGACAAACCCAAAGGTTCCAATTAAATTCTAATGACAACAAAAATTCGTAGACTACTACAATCCCAAATCAAAAATCAATTTAAATTCTTACCTCAAGCAAATTGTAAAATCCCAAGAAGTCTCTTCCTAGGGATTCTTTGAAGGCTCCTCTGAACTTTGGTGTGCTCCTATGAATGTACGTAACTATTAGACACCTAAAAGATATATATATTTATATTCCTAAAACAATAAGAATTTCAAAATACCCATTACGTCCCAAACTCTCTAATTTTCTTTTCTTTTATTTTCTTCCCTTTTTTAAGCATTTAAATATGAGGGGTCTAACATCCCCCCCCCCCCCTAAATAAAAATTCCGTCCTCGGAATCAAAATGTACCTGAGGTGTCAAAAAGGTACGGATAAGTACGTCGCATATATTCTTCAGATTCCCAAGTAGCCTCCTCAATTTCATGGTTCTGCCATAAAACCTTAACTAAGGGAATGACTTTCGTCCTTAACACCTGATCACGACGGTCAAGAATCTCAACTGGTTGCTCTTCGTAGGAAAGGTCCTCCAGCACTGATAAAGGCTCATACGATACAATGTGCGTCGGATCATAAACATATTTCCTCATATTCGAAACATGAAAAACATTATGAATGTGTGAAAGCTCCGGCGGCAGTGCAACTCTGTAAGCCACCGGGCCGATCCTTTCCAAAATCTCAAATGGCCAAACAAACCTAGGGCTAAGCTTTCCTTTCTTACCAAAACGCATCACCCCCTTCCAAGGTGAAACCCTAAAAAACACGCGATCACCCACCTCAAATTCAAGTTCGAGATGACGATGAGATGTATAACTACGCTGTCTGTCCTGAGCCGCTTTGAGACGTTCTCGAAACAAATCAACTTTTTGAGTAGTCAACTGTACTAACTTTGGTCTCAACAACCGTCTCTCTCCTACCTTATCCCAGCATAATGGAGTCCTACACCTCCGTCCATACAATGCCTTAAACGATGCCATCTTAATACTTGCCTGATAGCTATTATAGTAGGCAAACTCAACTAAAGGTAAATGACTATGCCAGCTATCACCGAGGTCTAGTATGCAAGCCCTCAACATATCTTCTAGCGTCTGAATGGTACGTTCAGATTGCCCATCTGTTTGTGCGTGGTAAGCGGTGTTGAAACAGAGATCAGTGCCCATAAAATTTTGGAAGCTCCTCCAGAATTTTAAAGTGAAATACGGATCTCAATCTGATACTATAGATAATGGTACACCATGCAACCTCACTATCTCATCAATATATATTTTCACTAGCTCAGATAATGGTGCTGTAGCTCGGATCGGAAAGAAATGTGCAGACTTTGTCAACCTATCAACAATAGCCCAAACAGTGTCAAAACCCTTGACTGTCCTCAGTAAACCTACCACAAAATATGTTGTTACATGCTTCCCCTTCCACTATGAAATCTCAAGTGGCTGAAGTAGTCCGCTAGGCTACTGATGCTCTGTCTACACTCTTTGACAAACCAAACAATGGGAGAGAAACTCTGCTATATCCGACTTCATGCCACTCTACCAAAATTGCTCCTTGAGGTCATGATACATCTTTATTCCTCCTGGGTCAACAGAGAAACTAGAGTTATGAGCCCCTGACAATAACTCATTCCTCAAGGACATATCAGTCGGCACACAAAGTCGCTTACGGAACCAAACTACACCGTGTTCCTCGACTCTGAACTCAGACTATTTTCTATTGTTAATGTTCTCAATAATGCGAACTATACTAGAATCTCCATCATGAGCTTCCTTGATCCTGCTAATCAAGGTAGGTTGTACCTGTAATGCAGCTAAGTAATCTCCACCATCTTGCCATCTGATCTCTAGATCCAAGTTCATCATGTCTTCTAACAATTGAGGTTGACAAGTGATAAGTGCTGCTAAGTTTCCTGTGCTCTTCCTACTGAGTGCATCGGCCACGACATTTGCCTTACCTGGGTGAGAGTGAATCGTGCAGTCATAGTCTTTCAAAAGCTCCAACCAACGCCTCTGTCTCATGTTCAACTCCTTCTGGGTGAAAATATACTTAAGACTTTTTATGGTCGGTATATATCTCACAGGTCTCACCATACAAGTAGTGCTTCCACATCTTCAAAGAAAATATCACAGCTGCTAACTCAAGATCATGGGTGGGGTAGTTCAGCTCATAAGGCTTAAGTTGTCTAGAAGCATAGGCAATCACCTTACCATGTTGAATTAAAACATAACCTAAGCCTCTTTTCGAGGCATCACTATATATCACAAAACCTCTGGAACCAGATGGTAAGGTCAATATAGGTGCAGACACCAACCTCTGTTTCAGTTCTTGAAAACTTGCCTCACACTCCTCACTCCAAAGAAATCGGGTATTCTTCTTAGTCAACTGAGTCAAAGGCATAGCTATTCTCAAAAAACCTTCTACAAATCGACAATAGTAACCTGCCAATCCCAAAAAGCTTCTCACTTCAGTAACAGTGCTAGGCCTCTGCCAATCAGTCACCGCCGCAATCTTAGAGGGGTCAACAGCTATTCCATCCTTGGACACCACATGTCCCAGAAATGTAACTTCCTCAAGCCAAAACTCGCATTTCTTAAACTTAGAATACAATTGATTATCCTTCAAAGTCTGTAGGATAATTTTCAAGTGCTCACTATGCTTTTCTCTGACTTAGAGTACACTAAAATGTCATCAATGAAAACAATAATGAACTGATCCAAATACTGCCTAAACACACGATTCATCAGGTTCATAAAAGCAGCAGGGGCATTAGTCAACCCGAAAGGCATCACTAAGAACTCGTAGTGACCGTAACGAGTCCTAAACGCGGTTTTTGGCACATCCTCTGCCCTAACTTTCAGCTGATGGTATCCAGAACGCATATCTATCTTCGAGAAAAACTTGCTCCCTGAAGTTGGTCAAACAAATCATCTATCCATGGCAAAGGGTATTTGTTACGTATAGTGATCTTATTCAACTCACGATAGTCGATGCAAAGCATCAACGTGCTATCCTTCTTCTTGACGACAAGACAGGGGCACCCCAAGGTGACACGCTAGGACGTATAAACCCCCTATCAATTAACTCTTGAAGTTGTTCATTTAGCTCTTTCATCTCTGTAGGCACCATTCGATACGGAGCCTTAGAAATAAGTGCCGCACCAGGAACTAAATCAATCGGGAGTTCAACCTTACGATCAATGGGTTTTCTCGGAAACACCTCAGGCAAGTTGTGTACTACTGGTATGTCTGATACCTCTAGACCTCCATGATCACTATCAAGGACGTGAGCAATGTAACCCATACAGCCCTTGTGAAGCATGCGACGAGCCGCAATAGCTGAGATAAGAGGCAACCCACAAGGTTTTGAACCCTGAAATTCAAACTCAGACGAATCAGATAGACGAAAATGGACTCGTTTCTCAAATCAGTAGACTAAGGCATGATAGGATGCCAATAAATCCATACCCAAAATCACGTCAAAATCATGAATATCTAAAAGAACTAGATCCCCAGGAAGGTCCCTATCACAAATGTGGATCTTACAGTTCCTCAATACTGACATAACTACCACAGAATCCCCAACAGGAGTATCAACAGACAACTCACAGTTAAGAGACTGGGGTTTAACCCTAAGGCTACGTGTAAATGAAACAGAAACAAAAAAATGTGTGGCACCAGAGTCAAATAATACATGTGCATCAATTGAGTTAATCTGAATTGTACCTTCCTCCACCACATCCTTTGAACCCGATGCATCCTTAGCTGTCATGTTGAACACCCTGCCGATAGCCTTAGGTTTTTGCCCTCCTGTTGACTGACTCGTACTTTGTCTTGGGCCTGAAGTTGTACTCCCTGAAACTGAACCCTGCGGTCCAAATTGCCCTGATGCTAGAATAGGACAATCTCTGATATGGTGACGCTTCTGGCCACACCTGAAGCATGCTCATGTATCCCAATGGCAACTCTAACTGCCATGTCGCTTATTGCACCTTTGACAAATAGGGTCAGAACCTGCAGACTGGGGCCTCTGAGCAAAGTTCTAACTAGAACCCCTACTGAAATTACCCTGACCATGACTCTGCCTCTGACCTTGGCCCCTCTGACCAAAGGAAATCGAAGAAAAAGTTTGTTTGCGCTTCCCATCACCCTGTGTCGTGTGTGACTGGGATAGTTATGGACGGTCTCTCTTGCCTGCCTTGTTGTCTTTCCTCTCTCTGTAGTCCCTTGCCTCAGCCTCAATAGTCTTTGCAATGTCCACACACTGAACATAGGTCTCAATAGGGACTGGAACAATGCGCTGCCTAATACTAGGCTTAAGACCCCAAGTAAACATATGCATTCTATCCTTCTCATTTGCTACCAACTGCTTACCATAACGAGACAATCGCGTAAACTTGACCTCATACTCGGCAACACTCTCGTTCTCCCCCTGCCTCAAGTTCAAAAAGTCACGATACATCTGCTCTTTTACACTTCTAGGAAAGTATCGGTCGAAGAACGAGTCCTTAAACTGACCACATGTCATTGCCTTACATTGTTCCACGGTCTTACTATCCTCAACTATTTTACACCGGTGATCTGCTTCCCTATCAAGTTTATACACTGTAAGTTCTATCTTTTCCTCATCAGTGCAACCCATAGGCCTAAATACCTTCTCAAGTCGAGAAATCCACTTCTCTAACACAATCGGATCGTCTGTACCTCCAAAAGGTTCTACATTCTTCTTGGCAAACTGCTCTAATAAGCTACGAGTCTGAGCATGCCCGTGATTAGGATTCAAATTTGGGTTCGGCTGATTCTGTTGATTTAGCTGAGCTTGTTGGTTCGCCAGTAGCTGAGTCAGCTGAGCTTGTTGATTTGCCAAGATAGTCGGAAGATTCGGCGGATTTTCGTTCCCTGTGATGTTTTGATGCTCCATATTCCGATTGTTAGAGCACCTATTATTACGAACGCTTGCCATTACTACAAGAGAAAACTAGAATCAGACACTGACTACGATAATAAACTTAAATCTACTCATCCTACCCATCTCACACTTATCTGATCCTAAGCATATAAGTCAACAAGAGTTTAAACCTATAGCTCTGATACAAACTGTAACGCCCCAAATTTCAGAGAATTAATATCAAATAAAGAAAGTCAAAACCTCAAAAAATCAAAAAGTCTCCCAAAGTGGTCATGTAGAACATGTACTAATTAATCCCAAAGATACATTAATAAATGCCATAGCAGCCTAAATCATTTATATACTCCAAATTACTCCGACACGGAGTTCCAAAATAAATTTCAAATCCGCATAGGTCCTCCTATTGTACTTTCTAAAAATAACAAAACTAAATGCAAACTAAACTACTAATACTGACTCTGATATAAAATTGCTAACTCTCAATCGTACAGCTAGCCCTGCAATCCAGTCCCCTTTTTACTGATCACCTGAGAGAAAAACAATATGAAAGTGAGCCAAATGCCCAGTAAGGTTACTCAATGGACCAACCAAAATGTATACAAAAAAATCTTTGAAGAACGAAATTTCGGAGGTACAAAACTTTAACGGAACAGATACGAGACAGAATTTTAAAGTGCAAAAATATATTTTCGTACAAAGACAGAATTTCAAAATGTCAAAAATACATCTTTGTACAGAGACACACACTAGAGAGCCATTCAGAATAAAGTCACACATGCCATCACAGACACGTGAGGCCAATTTTAGAAAATAAGATCGCGATCTCTAACTCATCCCATTAAGTTAGCCCACGTTCCAATCCACGTAGGTAAGTCAAAAACAGAAGCGTCACATACACTGTGACATGGCTCATAAGGTTACGTATACATACATAAAGAATGATCGTGTACCCTTTCACATTCTAAGACTCACGTCAAAATGTCGTCATAAGTTACACAAACTCATGTGATAGAAACTTAACGGATACTTACAAACAATTCAAGTAAAGTATTCAAATAATTTTACAACTCACTCAAAAGTTTACTTATATCGAAAAGAATAAAATCACAGATTAATCAGAAGTTGAATCCACCAAAGTGGAGTTTATATGAATGAATTGCAGTAACTAAACTCAAACAGGGATGCACCTTAGATGATAGAAACATATTGCAAAGACTAAAAAGAATCAGATGCATGGTAATAAAAGAATCAACATGATGATCCATGCATGAATTAAGATGAAAATTAGCAAAGGATCATGCATGTAATGTACAGAAAGAGTACAATCTGTAGGCTAGCAGCCAGAACATTAGAAAGATAACTCATCAGCCGGCCTGCCTAAATATATTATTAGTACAGAGTACCATGAAAGTTTCCAGCTAGCACATAAAACGAGGCAAGCCCACGTGATGAAAGACTTTTTCAAACAAAAATAATTCTCTAGAGTAGATGGTCAACTACAGTTATTTTGACGTATAAAACCTGGGGCAGTTTTCAAGAAGCGACAGAAAGGTTGCAATTAATCGGATAAAATTAAAGAAACTGATCTCGACGAACTCGAAACATCGAAGCAGAATTTTATGCAGCCAAAGGTTAATATTGGTTGATGCAAAAGGCGAGTGCCGTAAAAAGAAACGCATCAAACTCCAACGCGAATGAATTTAACTTTGAATCAATTTATCAACTTTAACGACATATAGGATTCTGAAAGGAAAATCTCAACAAATATTGGATTGATCGGCCCAACGCTGATTCAATTTCAAGAACAATAACCCTTACCTCTGATCGTGATTAAACCCAAATTTGATATTCTCAATTCAATTGTATCAAAAGCCCTAAAAATTGACAAACCCAAAGGTTCCAATTAAATTCTAATGACAACAAAAATTCGTAGACTACTTATCCCAAATCAAAAATCAATTTAAATTCTTACCTCAAGCAAATTGTAAAATCCCAAGAAGTCTCTTCCTAGGGATTCTTTGAAGGCTCCTCTGAACTTTGGTGTGCTCCTATGAATGTACGTAACTATTAGACACCTAAAAGATCTATATTTATATTCCTAAAACAAATATAATTTCAAAATACCCGTTACGTCCCAAACTCTCTAATTTTATTTTCTTTTTTTAAGCATTTAAATATGAGGGGTCTAACAATGTTGAAGTCCCCATTACCGCTGAACCTCCACCTCCAGATCCATCCTCATCTGCTCAGGGTGCTCGCCGTAGGCTGTAGATTTTTTTTATTTCATTATTTTTGTTCCCTCTTTTTGATTTGACAAAGGGGGAGAAAATATCTTTTACATGTTTATCTAATCCAGGATGAGTATATTATATGATGTTCGACTGATGTTGTCATCATCAAAAAGGGGGAGATTGTTGACTTGACTGGTTTTGATGATTCCTACTTTACTATTTCTAACTTTAATCTATCGCTGCTATTAAGTTGGCTTTAAGGATTCAATCATAATCAAACATAAATGTAGAATATTTCTTAGCCAAAGATTGGACTTGGACTTGGACTTTGGACATAGACGTGGACTTGGACAAAGATCTGGATCTGGACATAAAGTATATTCTTCTTTGTTGTATTTAATCTCCGTATATAAGCCTTTCTTAAAGATCTTCAGAAAATCAAGTTAAGAACAAACCAAGAGTTTTTATTCGAAGGAAAACGAGTTTTCATTCAAATAAATCCTTCAGCCTCTTTCGCTTTAGTTTTCACAAGTGTTTTCGGTCAAAGCCAAAATTTTCGATCGAAGCAAAAACTTTCAGTCGAAGCCAAGAGTTTTCGGTCGAAGCCAAAGTTTTCATTCGAAGCAACGTTTTCATTCGACCGAAAAATAGTTTTCATTCGACTTAATCCTTTAGTGGCTTCATCATCTCTTTGCTCTATCTTTTCATTCGAATGAATCTCAGATTTATTCGACCGAATTCTTCAGAGATGATTTTCATTCGAATGAACTTAATCTTTCATTCGAATGAAATCTTGTGTCATCTCTTTTTTAATGGTCATTTTGTCTTCTAGTATAAAAAGGGACTTTGAGAGCATTTATTAAATGAAACTTCTTGAATCTTTGAAAAATCTCTCTTTCACATCTTAAAATTACTCTCTCAACTTATTTCATACTTTCATCTTTTCTTCCTTGAGTGAGTTCATACTTTGAGAATTTGAAAAGCAAGCTTCTTGGTTTAGTTCTTGAAAGATTACAGATCTTCCCACCTAAGAAAGCTTAGCCTTGTTGTATTCATTGTAATATCTACTAATAAAGGAATGTGTTATTGTATCTCAATTGTAAATCTTATTTTCACTTGTAATCGTTGGAAATCTTAAAGGGTTTCAAAATCTGTATTGTGGTTTGAGCTAGCACCCTAAGCTAGCTGGTTAGTGAAAGGCTCGAGTAGGTCTCCCTTGTGTGGAGTGCTCGAAGATTGAACGTTGGCTGGTGGGGCCGAACCAGTATAAATCTCTGTGTTGATTTATATTTACTATTCATATCATTACTTTGTAAATCTAGTTTTAATTTTTTGCTCAAAGTTGTAAGCACCTATTCACACCCCCCCCTCCTTAGGTGTGTTAAGGGACCTACAGAGAATGATCAGCAGGATCCAGATCCAAGACTTACCAATCCCTGATCAGCCCTTCCCCTCCTAGCTATTTGTATCCTGCTCCCATGCCCCCTTGACTTGTACTCCCCTCCCATACTCTATTGTACCCCACTCCCGTGCCTTCCTGAACATTGTATACATTTTTATTTTTCGATGTATAGAATCCATTCTTTATATAGATGTATTGTGTCTGTTTTAGGGTTAAATAATTGCTACTTTGAATCTCAAAATAAGTTGAGCCCGAAGCATGCTAGATGGCAAGACTTCTTGGCCGAGTTCGACTATGTGATAGAATACAAGCCGGGCAAGGCCAACTTGGTAGAGGATACCTTAAGTCGGAAGGCGGAATTGGCGGCTATGTCAAAGGCGAAGGGAGATATCCTTGAGAGAATCAAGGAAGGCATGGAACATGATCCTTTAGCCAAAGAACTTCTCAAGCTTGGGGAGAATGGGCAAATCCAACGGTTTTGGGTAGAGGACGGCCTACTCTACACCAAATGGCGATGGGTGTATGTTCCTAAGTGGAACAAGTTGAGGAAGGTGATCATCTGAGAGTGTCAAGACACTCCATGGGCAGGCCATCCGGGGCAACGACGGAAATACGCCTTGGTGGAGGCGTCGTATTATTAGCCCCAAATGAAGGACGAAGTGGAGGCGTACGTGAAGACTTGTCTGGTGTGCCAACAAGACAAGGTGGAGAACCAACCACCGGCGGGATTACTCGAGCCTTTGCCTATCCCCGCGCATCCATGGGAGAGTGTAAGCATGGATTTCATTACATGTTTGCCAAGGTTAGAAGGATGCGACTCTATTATGGTGGTTGTCGATCGGTTCTCCAAGTACGCGACATTCGTAGCATCCTCAGCCAACTGCACAACGGATGAAGCAGCCCGGTTGTTCTTAAGGCATGTGGTGAAGTATTGGGGGCTACCGAAGATTATAGTGAGCGACTGAGATCCAAGGTTTACGGGCAAGTTTTGGATGGAGTTGTTCAAACTCCTTGGCTCGGAGTTGCACTTCTCAACGAGCTTTCACCCTCAAACTGATGGACAAACAGAACGGGTGAACGCTCTACTTGAGTGTTACTTACGGCACTTTGTTAGTGCCAACTAGACGGATTCGGCAAGACTCTTGGACATGGCACAATTTTCATCCAACTTGATGAGAATCGAAGCCACAAACCAAAGTCCATTCGAGATTGCCATAGGGCAACAGCCGCTCACTTCCCTCGCATTGGCAGGTGACTACAAGGGGAGAAGCCTGTTGGCAGCGCAAGTGGCTAGGTCATGGAACGAGCAAGCGGATGTGGTACGTTCTTACGTCGACAAGGCCGCACGCAAGATGAAGAAGTGGGCGGATAAGAGACGGCGGCCGAAGGAGTACAACCTTGGGGACATGGTGATGTTAAAGCTGCTTCCGCAACAATTTAAGTCCCTAAGGAAAGTACACAAAGGGCTGATTCGAAAGTACGAAGGACCCTTTCCCATCGTGGCAAAAGTTGGGAAAGTATCCTATTGGTTGGAGTTGCCGCCAAGGTTGAAGATTCACCCGGTCTTCCCCATGGTGAAGTCCTATGACAAAGAGGCCGAGTACGTGCTTAGTGACAGGCTCGAACGAAGACGAGGAGTTCTACCAACGCGACACTACTTGGTGAAATGGAAGGGATTGCCAGAGAGGGAAGCTACATGGGAACGAGCAGATGATCTTTGGCAGTTCTAAGATAGCGTAGAACGATACCGCGAGGAGGTTGCGACGAGGGCGTCGCGAGATTAGGTGGGGAAAAATGTCCCGCAATTTTTATTATGGAGGCTAACTTTAAGAGTAACACCACGCAGGCGCCTAATGGACGCTTACGAGGCGATGAATGGGCAAGGTCTCCAGAATGTTCTATACTCTTCTTGTACATAAGAGATAGTTCTAGAGAAGATTCTAGAATGGTAGAGAACCTTGAACATATCTAGAGAATTCTAGAAGCAGAATAGGATCTGTAGGATGGAATGTATCTCCACCGTCCATTGAGGAGGTGGATTAGTATAAATAGCCGAGGCCTCACTTGGCCAAAGCACTCAAGTATTCTTGTACACAAGCAATACAAGCATACATTCTCCCAAACTCTCTCTCTTGTGTTCTTCTTTGTGCTTTTGCTTCTAGCATCGCCCAGCCCGAGTGGAAGGCTGACTTAGCACGAGCAAGCGGCTCGATAGCTAAGTGCCGCACAGTTTGACAAAGGGGAAAAGTTCGGTCCGTGACATTACGTTTTATACCTTGCTAAAATGGTTTACAAAATGAAGCACACATTGATAAAATCTAAAATTGCCCAAATATCTCACATGTGTAATTGCACATTACCTATTTCGTAACTACAAACTTTATATTTGGCTCCGTTTGGTAACGTTTATTTTTTCAATTTTTTCTCCAATTTTGTAAACTAGAGAAAATAAACGCGTTTGACACACAGTTTTTAATTTTTTTTTTCTTAAGTTTATAAAATTCGTTTTTAAAATAGGGCTATTTTTGAAAACTCCAAAAGTTTGGGTTTCAGTTTTGATTTTTATTTTGAGACCACCAACACCACCCTCCCACCTTCGGTAGCCACCGCCCACCGCCGGTGATCGGCAGCCTCCTCCGACGGCCGGCAGCCACCAGCCACCGTCGACCACTGCCACATCCCACCACCGCCATTACAAACCACCACCGCCATTGCGAACCACCACCAAAGAAAAAGCTCAAATTAAAAACTGGATAATCAAACACCCATTTGTTTTTGTAAAAAAAAATTAAACTAGTTTTGATTTTTGTTTTTTTTAAAACAGAAAATTAAAACTGGAAGTGTTACCAAACGATACCTTAGTTCTACCTTCCATTTTTTTTTTCTTGCTTAAGATTGCTACTTCAAGCGAGTAAAAAAAATCCTTTAGATAAAGTTGTTTTCCTATAAATAATTTTACTTTATAGAAACAAAAAGAAAGGGGGAAAAAACATTTTTGGAGACTACTGTTTTGTTAAATTGAATGATAGTGGGGTTTATTTATAGCAATCTACAAGTGATAAAGTCAAGTTCCAAAAAGAAGGAAAAAGGAAAAAATATATATGACATAATAATCTGAGATACATGCAGATGTGGTGGCTCTGCCTTTGCTTTGCAAGGTCAAAAGCATGAAGGCACATAGATCTCAAACTTAGCACCGGTGTCAGTCGGAATGGACAAAGCCTTTGTAGCTTGAGCAAGTGAATACTCGCATTGCATCATAAGAAAAAGCCTTTGTAGCTTGAGCAAAATTGAAAATTAAAAATATATATTTTGTCTTTTCTATTCCTAAACAAAACCCAGGCCAAAAAATTGAAAAAAGGAAAACTTCAAAATCATTGAACACCTCGCAAGCTCCGTATTAGTTTCAATCCAATAGAATCAAAGCTCCAGGAAAAATTGTGCCACAGCTAGAAAAAAAAAAACATTAACCACAGAACCCCATCAAATCGATCGATGGAAGTGATTGATCTGAGAGTCCCCAAACAGGAGAAGAAAATGAACTGCATAAGGGAAGTACAGTTCAATCTCCGGAAGCATGCCATCTGGCACGTGCGCGTATTGGTACACGTAACCCCTCCCCCGTTTCACCGGAAAATAACTCTCCTTTAAACCGAAATAATTGGGATCGGCAGCAATGTCATGTTTGAATGGTGGACTTTCTTGGAATGGTGTAAATTTCATCTGGTCAAACAGCGGCTTTTGGCTTGGGGGATTTGCCGGACGGGTTAGTGATCGGAAAATAATCGTCGCTAAGATCGCCGGACTTTATCTTCTGGCAAAGACGGTGACGTATGGCGTACGGCCTAGGAGTCCCCGCCTTCGGCACAAGGCCGTCGGCAGGCAGTGAAGAGGCGGTGGAGGCGCTCAGTGATCAATTCGATGTTAGGCAAGCATCGAGCAGTGAGCAGAGGCATGAAAATGCAGATTAAGGAGGATGGAGGACAAAAAAATTGATAGCATACTGTTTAATGACAAAATACAGGAATAAGATGAATGCAATTACGGTGAGTATAAATTTTAGAAAGAATTCACCGCGGCTTGTGGCATATCCGAAGCCACAATGGGATGGAGGAAGGGTGAAGGGGAGGGAGATAGACCGGGTAATTACGTGCATTTGAGGGAGAGGGAGACTCTTGGTGTTAACTGAAGGGTTGTAGTGAGTGGACAACTGGATATGGTTGTTTGACATTTTTGGCCTTATGGTTGTCGGTACTGTTTTCAAGAGGATGAACAATTTAGGAAAAGTCCACCTTGTGAACACTTGTTAGCACCAAAATGGCTTTCAGTATAACACCAAAAGAGGTATTACATCAAAATTCGTGTTCTCATTATGGGTAGTACGAGCTGCCGTGCACACATGATGCATGTGTGATTCTGTCATCGCAAAATGTGAAAATTGCGAGTAATGTACTTGAACAAATAAAAAAATAAATAAAAACAAAAAGATGTGAATTAGGAATCCAGTTGAAGATAATGTAATAATAAATTCCTAAATATCATCAAACTTTATCATTTTTTGAATTTCACCCATCATCGTCGGCACCCATGTCCCCACCAGTCTGACACCAGCACCACCATCATCATCACACACACACAAACATCAGCACACACGCTGCAACTCTCCCTCTGACCCAATCGCACCGGTAGCCACCTCCCACCGCACAACCACTAATCTACCGTTGAAGTTACCATCACCGCCCAACAATCGCCTTTAGTCGCAGACCCACGACCCAGTCCACAAAAACCACCCACTCAAGACCAACACCGCCAACAACACCCTCCGGTGACCACGCCGGTGACACCCACTTTCCCTGCCACCACAGTCACCACTCTCCCCACGACCACCAACCGCCACCGATCCCGGTTCCCAAGGCTCTGATCGTCTAATACCGTCGGCGACACCCTTCGGTGGCAAACAATGCAGCACCATCCGGTGACACTGCCAGCAACAGCCTCCGGCGACCTGCGCGAACCCTCCGGCATCACCCACTGCCCCTGCCACCGCTCTACCCACGCCGGCCTCCACCTCCCCATTAAAACCACCCACTCGCAGCCAACACCGCCGGTAACACCATAAGGGCCACCACAGCCAGCTCGACCACCCACGACACGGTCAGCATCCATCGGCCCCCTATGCCCCGCCACCACTGCATGTCATCCACCCACGCCGCGGGGACAACCCATTGATCTGCCCACCCACTACCGTCGTGCCCCACCAGCAGACGTCGAACCGCCACCAATCAATCGCAAGCGCACAACCACGGGGAAGGGGAAATACATATAACAAAATGGAAAATGAGAGATGCATGAAAAAATTATGCACAACATTACCGTCGGTTGCAAAAAAAAATTTGCAAAGCCAAAGAAATTATTACCGTCCGTTGAAGTGTTGAAAATAAAAATTGTACAATGAAAGCTAAGATCGTCGATTTTGATATCTGTAATAGAGATGGGGGAAGAGAGTTGGGGAGGAAGATAGAAACAACAGTTACGTGAAGTATAGGGAGTGGGAGACTTTCTGACTAAACTGAGAGGAGTGGCTAATAGTCTTTTACACTTTTGTCCTAAAAATGGACACATGTCTTCACCTGGATGAGTTTCAATATAACACCAAAAGGGTATTACACCAAAAATGATAATACTATTCTCATTATAAATAGTATAGATAGATATAGATGAGTCTAGCATATCATTTCTTTTGATAAATAAGCTGAACAATCTTGGAACTATTTTCTTTTCTTCCCTCCTTTGGTTTGAGTTGTGCTTTTAAAGAAGCAATGTCAATGTTGGTTGATCCATCTCCGGTCATAATTTCTCTCTTTTCAGTTTCAACAAGCTACCTTCCACAATTTCCTTAGGAGGTACAAGATTCTAAATGGTCTTCAACTCAGTCATTGCCGAATTAGGAGAGAAATATAAGATGATGATTCTATAATAGCTCAAATTTTCTAGAGTGATATAATCTTAAGTAGTTTCTTATACAATCATACATACTCATAGCATCAAGTTAATTTGTACTCACACCAAATTTAAACTAGAATATCGTAAAACCCCAAATCGGCCAACAATTATAGAGGATGTAGTTTGCATATACACTAAATTGGATCTAGTTTATACAAGGAAACCAGTGTCATACCACTGTCGGTCGACTTATAAGCCCTGCAAGACTTTTGTATTCATCATGAAATTAAGAAGTCTAAAACTTCTAAATCAAATTAGAAATGTTAGAACGTAGAAGAGGAGAAATAAAAATTCTCTGGTACATGGATGAACTGGAGAAGTCTGATACCACCTTTAGCAATCAATACCCCTTCTGCATACAAACAATGTTATCCTTTTTTGTATTTCTCATATCATGTTAAGCCGTAGTTGCATGTTGTCGTATCATCTAATGACATGAACAATCAATGTGTTACAAGAGTGTATCCGGAGGTAAAAGAGTATGACAATGTGGAAAAAGCAACAAAACAATCGAATTACATCTTCAATGAAGCAATAATAGCATTTTTGACAAAGTTCAATAATACAAAGCGAGTCAACCTAAGGCATACGCTCAAGTCACGTGCCACACCTCGGATACAAAAATAGTCTAAGAATGGGAATTGATGGCAAGCTAGTTGTGGTGAACCGCCTCGGAAAAAATCTCTAAGGGATTTTAAGAGTCGCCATCTTATTTAGTTAAAGGAAAATAAGAAAACCTAGAAATGACTGTAAAGTGTCCAAAAGGATGACCAGTCTATCAAAACCAAGAGAGGGGTTCGGGCAGTAAGTTACGCAATCGGAAGCTGTTAGACACCAGCCGCGCCCTTTCGACCTCTACTTCATTTTTATTGAATTTGGGCCCTAAGAATATGTAACATGCAAAATATGATAAAACTAAACATAAGTTCAATTTTAAATTTTTGGCTTGAACTCGACATCAGGGGGTCAAATTGCCTATGTATCTGATTGGACCAGTCAGAATCAAAACCACCGCAGTTTGATTTTGGCCCTACGAGGAGTAATCAACATTTTGAACTTAGACTTTAGACAAAGAAATGAAAAAGACTATTTTTGTTGTTTTTCAATTGAAATGTGACTACGGGATAGGGAGACACTCTATAGGATTTTCTACCCTAGAAAAGCTAATAAGGATTACCTTGTGATGTAGCTTGTCTTGACGACTTGTGGATGTTCTCCGTATGATCCACGATGCAAACACTAAAAAAACTTTATAGAGTGAATATGAACGACTAGGATTCTCGAGAAAGACAGCGTATCACTTCACAAAGAAATAATACGTAGGCTCTAAAGAGAATAAGTTCTCTATGTTTTCTAACCCTTGAAAATGAAGGTCAAGGCCCCTTCTTATATTGCTCATGGTAGCAGAATCTGATAAGATTGACAATGTCAATCTGCCAAGCTGGAGATAAGTCAGAATAAATGATAAAACTGCAGATTGACAAAAGTCAACTAACCGGCCTGTTAGGTCCACGTCCACCCCATAAATTAAAAATGATTTTTCTGAATTTTGAGGCATTATCTGACCCTATTTTTGGTAAATATCATTAAAATCGTGAATGAGATGTACCAGGATCGGGATAGGTCATTTGCTAACCAAAAAATAAATTGATTTGATCTCTATATCAAAGATAATTCATGGATTATTTCCTAAGTTACCTAGAAAAATTACATCAATTCGAATAATTTAGACCTTGGACCGGACTCGACACAAATGGACTTGGACCAGTGCAGTTGAATTTGGCTAATGCAATTAAACTATACTAGATTAGACAACAACTGGACTGGACTTGGACTATTAAACTAGACTCTACTAAATTAATTATTTAAGCCACATTACAAAGCCTAAACTCAATAATGTATTCTAATTAACAATAAAACCCATTTTTATTTAGTTAAAAATACCTACGAAAATGGGGTGTCTACACCAGTTGATTAAGGGATCGCCCCCCCCCCCTTTGGGTCGGCCTCATTGCCTCTATGGGAGTCAGCCTCCTCACCTCTTTGGAGGTCCTCCCCCTTGCTCATGAGAAGTCCCTCTGTCATGACCAGAACCTACGGAAGAGCCCATGAGCTAGGTCTGTGATTGTCCGCTACCCTCCACCATTGCTCTGCCAGGCCTACTACAACAACGTACACGAAATTTATTCAAACCCTCTAGATTCTAAAACATTTAAATTGCCACTAAGAGCCGCAATTAAGGATTTTTCATTTGTTGCTAATAGTATCTTCAAATACACCCGGCTGACAATAAAAATAAAATTTGGGGAGACATAAGCTCCTTACATAAATTTATCAATCCTAGTAACCACAAGAACAAAAGTTATCAGATCTAAAAGAAACTATGTTACTCTACTGATTATCTTCCGGCGCCTCTCCCTCTTGTTCTTCGTAAAGGTTGGTTTCCTCCAGGTCGTCACTTGAAAAATAAGGGAATGAGGTAGAGCCCAGCAAGCATGCATACAATATCCATAAAATAGATTTTGGAGTTGATGCCAAGGAAATTGGGTTCGCAGTCGATGTGGAGATGCCACAAGGAATGCAGTCCGAGTCAGATGCCTAGTAGAGTGATGTGGGACACAACAAGGATGGAGCAACGACAGACACCAAGGGCTTCCCAAATAGAGCCTGAGGGTGGCAGTGCTGCGAGGGTGATGGAGCGAGACGAATATACAACGACAGTCACAGTCCGATGTTTAGGTCCAAAGTCGAGGTCCTGTATATTTCTCTCTCTAGAATTCTAGAGTGAGAAAGTGAGTTCTGGAAATGTCCAAAAAATGTTCAGTCGTAATGAATATGAGTCGCCTATCCCACAGGCCGAGGTAGCATCCTGTAGGAGTCGTCTACCTGGTGGGTCGAGGTAGCATCCCGGAAGAGCCGTCTACCAGGCGGAAGAGGAGTCTTCGTGCCGGAGTACTTGGAGATCCCTGGCAGAGATAGTGTCTTAGAGAGCAAGCCTACCCCCGCGGGGTGAGTTCTTACGCTAGAGCACTCGGAGCGCGTCAAGGTAGCATTCTGAAGGAGCCGTCTACCCAACGGGCCTAGGTAGCATTCGTGAGGAGCCGTCTACCTAGCGAAAGGGGAGTTGAAAAGCTCCATGGCAGAGATAGTGTCCCGGAGGAGTCACCTATCCCCGCGGGCGAGTCACTGTGCCGGAGCACTCGAAGTGCGTCAAGGTAGCATCCCGGAGGAGCCGTCTACCTGGCAGAAGAGGAGTCTTCATGCCAGAGCACTTAGAGCTCCCTGGCAGAGATAGTGTCCCAGAGGATTTGCCTATCCCCGCGAGATTCTGCACACTCTGGGGAGTGGGTCGAAGCATGTTCCACAACCAAGGCAAGGTGCCCATGGTGTAATGAAAGGATGGACCAACGCGAGGAACGTGGGAGTGTGACAGAGAGCCTGAGGGCGCGGCTGTATTAGCGGCGCGACATAGTGTTGGAGACGGCTCCTGGGCGATGGAGGTCACGGAGAGGGTGCCCAGGCATCGCAGAGACGGGCGCGCGGGCGACGGGGTCACAGAGATGGTGCACGGGCAACAACAGTGGCAGAGTCGACGTGTAGACACGGGCAACAAGGGGTCGCGGAATCAACGTACGAGTGCGGGCGAAGGGTGTCACGGAGACGACGAGAGGGCGCGGGCTATAGGGGTCGCGAAGTCGGCTCACGGACGCAGGTAAGGGGTGTCACGGAGATGGCACGAGGGCACGGGCGATGGGCATCGGAGAATCAGCTCGCGGCCTCAGGCGACAGGGAGTCGCAGAGTCGGCGCACCGGCGCGGGCGATGGGCATCGGGGAGTTAGCGCACGGGCACAGGCGAGGGTGTCACGGAGACGACGCCCGAACGACGGGCGTCTTGGAGTCGGTGCGCGAGCATAAACACACTGGTGTCGTGGAGACGGCGTCGCAGAGACGGCGTACAGGTGACGGTGACGGGCATCGCACGGGCGTAGGCGACGAGTGTCATGAAGGATGCATTGTCCCTTGAAGAGAAGTGAATGTGCTAAGGGGGGAGGCCAGATGCAACCCTTGGGGGAAGGCCAAGGCCCCCTCTTGGGGGAAGGCAAAGGCCAACCCTAGGGGAAGGCTGAGGTCGACCCTAAGGGGAAGGCCGAGGTCGACCCTAAGGGGAAGGCCGAGGCCGACCCTAAGGGGAGACCGATGCCGAGGCCAACCCCAAGGGGAAGGCCTAGGCTGTGGCCGACCCCAAGGGGAAGGCCAAGGCCCACCTCCTTGAGCAAGTGCCAAGGCGCGCCGATGGGTGACGTGCGATAGTCGAAGCGTGATGAGGTGTCGCACAAAAATGAATTTCTTAGTGACGAAGTAACGTAGAAAAAATGAGAAATGCACATGACAGAGCATGCATGTTTTGACCAGTTGGAAATGTGGAATATTGACTGTTGTATGTGCCGACGTGTAGCGCTAAATAGGACCCCAGTGGGTCCATATGTATAGCCAAGATAGCTTGGGAACATAAGCCCCCCGTGTGTGGTGTGCACGGAAAGGGCAAGCCGAGCGGGCACCAGACGCATACTCGCAAGTTCATACTTAGAAGAATTTCTGATGTTTGTTGACTGGAGAGTCGTTTGCATCGTCTCTGAACAACGAAAGTGAAGAGTAGGTGGCTCGAGCCACCTCGTGCACCACATACTGAAACCTTAGAATGCTTGGGAAAGTGTCAAGGTGCGCCGATGAGCAACGTGCGATGGGGCGCATGGGCAAGCGGACGGGCGTAAGGTCGCGGTTGCGGAGTCAGCATACGGGCACGGACGACGAGTGTCAAAGTTTTGGTGCGTGGGCATGAGCGATGAGGTTCGTGGAGTCGGTGCCCAGGTGACGGGCTATTGGGGTCGCGACACATGGCGTGCCGACGGGCACTGAACAAAGAATGAAAGGAGTAGGTGGTTCGAGCCACCTCGTGTGCCGCCTACTAAAGGTTGGGTATATGAATTTTGTCAAAGTTACAAGAAAATTCCTAAGTGTAGAAGAGTAACGAAATGGGTAAGGGAGTCGAGAAGTGCTACCACAAAGCACATGAAACTTTTAGTTGTAGTAAAACTGGTATGTTAATTTTTGGTTTGGTTGGATAGAAAAAAATGTTAAGTGTTATGGAGTGAAAGAGAGGAGGTGAGAGAGTGGGGAGTGTGGTATTTATGAAGTAAAGAAAATAGGTAGTGATGGGAGAAGGAGGAGAAAAAAAAAACTAAGTATGAATTTTGGGTGGTGGTGAGAGGAATTAATAGGGTGTGCCAAGGGGTGTATGAGGGGGAGGTGATGTAAGGAAGAAAGAATGGTAGGTTGACTTGGGGAGTTAGGAAAGAAAGGAAAAAAAAACTAAGTGTTGATTTGGTGATTAAAGGAAGAAAGTGAGAGGGGGGAGGAAATTAATGGGGATGGGAGAAGAGGGGGGGGGGGGGGGCGGCCTAGGGAAAGGGATGGTGAGGCCGAGGCCGAGGGTGTGGTAAAAGGGGGAGGGTGAAATGAGGGGAATTGATGGGGGGAGGTAATATGTGAGAGAGAGGGGGAATTAAAATGAGAGGGAGAGAGAGGGTGTAATGATGAGTGGAAAGGAAGAAAAAATTGAGGGTGAGAATAGTGGGAGAAAACCCACGTGTGGATGGGGTGAAAGTTACGAGTGAGTGGGGGTGGGTTTAATGAGAATGAGAGAGAGTGTAAGAGAGGATATTTAATGTGGTAGAGAGAGAGAGAGAATAAGTGGGTGAGGGTGAGAGGGGTGAGTGATGGTTGGGTAATGTGAAAAAGAGTGAGGTGAAAGATGGAGATGGGTGAGAGAAAAGGTGGTAAGTGGTGAGAAGGATTAGAGGGAGATAGAGAGAGCGATGTGTGAGAGTGAAGAAGTGAGAGAGAGAAGGTTGTAAATGGGGGGGGGAGTTAATGTGAGTAATGGGTGAGGAAAAAGGAAGAGAGGGAAGGGAGGAGGGCGGGAGACCCACGTGAGGGTGAAAGAGAGGAGTGTGATGGGTGATGTGAGGGAGAAGAGTGAATGAAGAAAGAGAAAAGTTGGAAGTGATTGGAGAGAGAAAGAAAAGGAAAAGAGAGAAAAAAGGGAGAGGGAATTAAAAATGAAGGAAGAGAGCGGGCGTGATGATCGGCTGAGTCACAGAAGTAAGGGAGGACCGCACGGGACGTGTTGCGTGCATGCCCGCATGTGACCGCAGTGAGGTCAGCGGACATAGCTGAGAGTTAGTAGCGTGGCTCAAGCCACCGCGCACCACTTACCAAGTCGCTACGTAATGTTGAGGCAAAGGGTGAGGGAACCTGACCTGCTTGGGATATGGAAAGGGCGAAGCCCCCAAGGGAGTGGGTGAGGGTATCAAGGGTGGTGTCCGTAGACTTGTGCAAGAGCAATATAGGTTCAAAATTTTCCAAGTCTAGAAAATATAACTTCATTGATAACAAAAGTGGGCGACATGCCTTGGTACATGTGAATTGAGCACATTGAAACTTGCAAAATGAAGGAAAAAATTACAAGTATGGAAAATGCACTAGGCAGGCTAGGGCTTGGGCGGGTGGATCACATGTCCCGTACTTAGAGTTTGAGCTCTACAGATGCAATCTTGTTAGCAAAGGCAAACTTGAGTCCCCTGCACCACTTGAGGCTGTGACCGACTTTCCGATGATAGGGGCAGTAGTTGGGATGTTCTAGGTCTTCCGGGGTAGGTTCAGTGTCGGCATCGGGCTGGGTTATGGCATTGTCATTGATCCAGGTCTCGAGGAGAGCCCTGACTATCTTCAAGTCGCATGGGTATTCCGAGGCAGGCGTCGGTTACCTTCGCTTGTCAAGGCGCACATCCCTTCCTTGGGATTAGCACTTGCTGCTGTTGTCGTTGTCACTGGCTGCTTCCGCCGTTACGGCCTGGGCAATATGAGTTTGGGGCTTAGGGGTCTTTGACGGACCGACCGAGTCAGACATGCGTCGTGCAGCTTCCTTAAGATGTCCCCAAGGGTCTCATCTTTGCTGAAGTCAGTGCACTCCAAGCACTTATGATGAAATCCCGTAACATAGGCATTGAGGTCTTCCTCGGGGTTCTGGCAGATTCCGACAATGTCAACGATGGTCACACGTTCCGTTTCATAGTGAAACTTGTCAAGGAATAGCTGAACCATGTCAAACCAGGAGTGGATAGTACCGTCAGGGATCTTTCGACAATGTCAACGATAGTCACACGTTCCGTTTCATAGTGAAACTTGTCAAGGAATAGCTGAACCATGTCAAACCAGGAGTGGATAGTACCGTCAGGGATCTGGTGGTACCAAGAGTAGGCGAGGCCAGTTAGGGACTTGTGAAATTTTTGAAGCTTCAAAGTGTTGTCCTCCCCGTAGTGCTCCAAAGAGCCAGAAAAATGGGTGAGGTGCTCGCTGGCGTTGCCCTCTTTGCCATTGAACAGGGTGAAGACGGGTTGCTTGTACTTGACAGGGTAGGGCTTGGTACCGAGGCTGCCAGAGTAGGGATCATGGCCTGACAGCTAAGAGGGGGAGTGTGGTAAGGATGACTGCTTGAGACAGCAGAGGATGGCATCAAGGTCATGCTTGGTGACATACAAAGCATGTGAGGCTTTGTGCCCTGTCGGGATGATCCTGGCACCAGAGCCCCCAAATGGTGCAACCTGAGGCATTGAGAGGATGACAATGGTAGATAGGGGTTGGTAGTGGGGAGTAACTTCTTGGGGCATGGTTTGCATAGGAGTAGTGCCAACGGCAGGCCATCAGGAAGGGACGACTAGAGCAAGCCGGGGGAATTGCTTGTGTTTAGGTTTTGGTTGGTTATGTTAGGGTTAGGCTCCATCTCAATTGAGTCATGAGTCTCTGAAGTACTGCGAGCAAAGGTAAGGCATGGCGCCACGAGCTGAGGTGCCGCGAGTCCTATTATCGAGGGCCTGGGGGACGAAGGCAGCGGTGGTCGCGACACTGCGACCTGGGCAGTGTCCAAAATTATCCCAGCCCCTGAAGGCTAGATCTGAGCAGGAGGGGCCAACCTTCGAGCTTGGGATGACACGGGTTGAGCAGCGGGCACATGGTGGGGAGCTTTGAGGCCTTGAGAAGTTGGCGATTATGAAGTCAAGACTTGGATTGGTTTTTTGCATTTCTAAAATGACAGTCATGATAGAAGACTGAGTGTCTTGGAGTTTGGTGATGGTAGGACTAAGGTGTTGGATTGTGGCATTAACGAATGCGGCTACATTGGGTGCATCCATCCTAGGGGGAGCCTGGAGTTGGTTGTTGCTGGTCTCCTCTTGGTCCTCGAGGTGATGCTCCTCTTGGATGGCTGGGTTGAGGCTTTGGCTGGTAGTCCTGCGTTGCTGAGTCATGGTTACGTCAGGCAAGGAATGAACTGCACTGTGATGCTCACCTCCCCAGCAGAGTCGCCAAAATGATGCCAAGGAAAGTGGGTTAACAGTCGACGTAGAGGTGCCACAAGGAATGCAAACCGAGTGAGATGCCAAGTAGAGTGATGTGGAACACAGCAAGGATGGAGCAAGGGCATAGACTAAGGGCTTCCCAGACAGAGCCTGAGGGTGGCAGTGCTGCGAGGGCGATGTGTGTGTGTGTGTGTGCGCGCGCATGCGTGCACAAACAGTTCTCAAAACTGAAGCATGAAATGGAAAAAAGGTTCATCATATAGCTAACACAGTTTAAACCACTACATCCCGAATTCCTCCTTAGAGTAGGGTATGGAAATGAGCCAACAATTGAAGATGACTTGATATCTATTCCAGATGAGATGGTAGTGAAAAATCAAGATGGTAAATCTCCAGAAGAAGCATTGATTGAAAAATCTTTCCTTTCATACAACAAAATGATGGTTCGATTGACTACATGAGTGAACATGCAATCTTAGCAACAACAAATGAAAATGTAGACATGCTAAATGAGAGATTAATCAAAGCTTTCTTAGGAGAAGAAAGAATCTTTTACTGCTATGACCAAGCAGTGGATAATACTAGCCATTATTACCAATAGGAGTTTTTAAATACTTTGATGCCAAATGGCCTTCCGCCTCATAGGCTAATCCTAAGAGAAAACTACCCAATCATGTTTTTAAGAGATCTTGACCCTTCAAATGGCTTATGCAATGGAACAAGGATGGTCTGTAGATCATTAGGTGAATCATTATAGCTACATAAATAACTATTGGCCAACATGTTGGGAATCAAGTGTTAATACCAAGGATACCACTTTTTTTAGCTGAAAACAAAGGGTATCCCATACGGCTATGTTGCGGTCAGCGTACATAGCCGTATTGACTAGGGCCTGGAATCCCACACCCACCTCAGAATAAATATCTTGTGGAAGCATGGGCGACCACTATTCAAGGGTAATTACATCAACGTACATAGCCCCGTTAACAAGGGCTCAAAATCCAACTTTCCACTGTTGGATATGGGGCACATCAACCCAACAAAAATCTATGTTACCATCAACGTAAACTGAACCTATAACAACTAGGAATATAAGCATCCCATGGCAGCTCTATTTTACCTTCTTGTCAAACAATTAAAATGAAAACAAAGCATGTCAAAAGGCTTTAAAAACTTATAATTGGTACAAATCAAGTATACATATACATAGAACGAAAGATAGGATATACGTAGGCACATGGCATGAGTACTTACTTGAATTGCTAACAGGGTTTTGCACTTGCTCGAATATTGGTCCTAACCCTCGTTTATCAAAACCTAAATGATATAAATCGCAATGTTATTAATACTTGACGCTAAATCATGCATACTCACTAAATTCACTTCCAAGTAAGTAAAATTACCAAAACACTCCCTGATGCTTGTATACTAGATGGGTTTTTTGGACTAAGAACTCTTTCGGGGATTTTTGGTCGAAAATCCCTTACCGACAATTAATTGAGCGCTTGAAAGCCAATTTCGCCAAAAAATAACTATTGACTTCAAAATATCCCGACACTTTAGACACTAAAGCATCTCACATTCTAAGGTTCTCACAAAATTTCTATGCTAAACTGCGTTGGTTGCTATTTTTAAATTCACTGTAAAAAATTTCACTGACAGCATCTAATAACCCCCTTCGCGACATCAAGAAAAATCTATTTTTTCCGACATCGTACATCTCTTAAAAATAAGAGAGCTTACTGTTTTGCACTCGGCCAAAATATGCTGAGCAATATCTTTAAAATTTTGGGCAATTGACCGATCTGTAATTCTAGAAACAATATATTTCATCAATAACTAGTTTTGTACATTGACCATTTTGAAGCCGAATTATGAAGAATCTCTAAGACTCAAAATTACAAAGTTGAAATAGACTTGCAGGTTTTCAGAAAGATAACAATTGCTAAAAACCAATGAATAATGAATATTGTATAGCAATTCGAAGTGGCTGATAGAAACAACATATCTCTACACTGACCAGTTTTGTTCAATGGTTATTTTGAGGTGAAAATATAACAAATCTCAGAAAACTTAAAACTACAAAGTTAAAATATACTTTCTGAGGTTTCTAGAAATATAAGAATAAAAAAGAAATCAATGAGTAATGAATTTTTAGGTAAATCGAAATAGCTACCAAAAACCAAAAATTTTTGGACTTCTACGGGGCATTGGCTTTAAGGTCATTTTTTTTATATGCATGAGATTATGAGAAAATTTAAAAGTAAAAGGTTGGACACAACAACATTTTCAGAAAAGTACAAAAACACATCAATCGGGTACATAACGAAAGGGATATTGATAGTTAAAGCTTACCGCACAATCCCCGGAACTATATATCTCTCTCTCATGCACAAAACAACAGAAGGGGAAGAGAAACATCTGGGATGGCTGATCCCATAAGCCATATATATAGGGGGCTGATCCATTGCTAGTGCTAGCAACTTAACCCAAGTTGCTAGCGCGATCTGGTCGTCCACGAGCGAGAATGGACAGCCAGATCGCGTGCCATAACAACAATTTTTTTTACCGTCCACAACATAATGTAGCGGACGGTAAATTATTGTCCTCTACATTATGTTGCGGACGGCCAAACAGCGCTAGCAACTTGTTAGTGCTAACAATGGATCAGCCCCCATATATATATATAGACGCACAAACACACACATATACCTAGACCTAGCAAAATGGTGCCCGGACCCGTTACCCGACCCGTACCCGGTCCAAAATCCCGGGTACGGGTAGCCATTTTCACTACCCGCTGAAATTGTACCCGGACCCGAACCGACCCGTAAAATCCGGGTAAGTACGGGTCGGATTGCGGGTACCCGGATTTACCCGTTTTTTTTCCTCTATAAAAGGTGTTAGTTAGGGTTTTCATTTCATTGTTCTCACTTCTCATCATTTCCGACTGGCTGGCCGCCTTCTCTCTCTCTCTGCCTTCGAACCCATCACACGCCGCCGCACTCAGCCACGCCGCCGCTCTCTGCCAGCCACGCCGACGCTCTCTACCACCCACGACGCCGCTATCTGTCAACCGCGACGCCTCTTTCACACCCACATGATCTTTCTCTCTCATCCACCAGTCAGATCTGCGACGACCACGTGATCTCGACGGCGTCCCATCGTTCCTCTCAAGCTCCACCGCCAGATCAGCCGCAACTCCGCCTCATCGACGCCGGTTTATCTCCCATCAGCTTCGACGCCGGTTTGTCTCCCATCAGCTCCGACGCCGGTTTGTCTCCCATCAGCTCCGACGCCGGTTTGTCTCCCATCAGCTCCGACGCCATGACCGAAGTGTCTATCGGCGATGATACCCACTATGACGCCTTCACTGTTGGATCTGCCGAGGAGTATAATTTGTTTACAACATATTTTTTTTTTCAGATCTACTTTAATCCTTATGGGTCGAACGAATTTGTTCTTTTACTTTGTGTTCTTAAAAGTTTCATGCACAGAACCGTGATCTTGGTGTGTGAGGAAATCTGGGAGTTGCGACTATTGTTGTGGAATTTTTGTGATAACCAAATAGAAGGAAGAAAGTTTTCTGAGAAAAATATGTAAATAAAAAAAATTATAAATTTAATAACTTACCCGCGGGATACCCTACCCGCAAGGATAGGGTACGGATCCCAGATATTCGTACCCGGGAAAATTCGGGTATAAATTACCCAACCCGGTTTTACCCGGATCCGCCCGGGTATTACCCGTATCCGCACGGATCGACCCGTTTGCCAGGTCTACATATACCCTAAAAAGGAGATTTACTAAAAAAACCCCAAAACTTTAGTCATTTTTCATAGTTCACCTAAAACTTACTAAAATTATGAAAGTCAAAACATGATTTTTTGATAAAAGTGAAAATTCGGGGTGTTACACCCTCTCCTTGGGGGCTCCCTCTTTTCACCCCTTTTGGGGACTCCCTCTCCTCACCCTTTTCCTTCCCTTGGGAGCTCCCTTGCCTTACCCCATGGAGACTCCTTCCCCTTGGCAGCTCTCTCTCCTTGGAGGCTCCTTGCCTCCCGTTGTTCTCTCATCCCCTTGGGAGCTTTATGCTCCATGACCTCTATCATTGCGCCCAAATGGCACGACACCCGTAAAAGCGTTTGAAAGCCATCTCTGTGTCATGTGCCCCCAGCACGGCACCAATTGCTATGACACGCATCGTCGCGCATGAGCGCAATTTTCAAGTCACGTGCCCCCAGAAATATGCCTATCTTCGTGACACACGTCGCCGCGCCCGAACGCTGTGACCTGATCGTTCTTGAGTGTCGTTTCCATGTCACGTACCCATGGACGATGCCCATTTCTGTAAAACCTACCTTTCCCATGTGGCGTGCAACTTATACACTTGCGCCCCGACATTCTCTCCCCCTACCACGCCCCAGCATTGATCCATCTTATCACCATACCATGTGCATCTTGCCTTAGTCGTGAAACATGCTTCGATCCACTCTCTAGAGTATGCTACATCCATCAGGGCAAGTGACTCCTCCAGGAAACTACCTCAGGGAGCTCTAAATGCTCGGCCTAAGGACTCCCTTCCCCCAAGTTAGGCTACTCTTCTAGGACACTATCTCGGCCTGTCAGGAAGGTGACTCCTCTGAGACACTACCTTGGCACGTTCCAAGTTCTCGCCATAAGAACTCACCCATGGAATAGATGACTCCTCCCGACACTATCTCTTAGGGTGTCTGCATGACTAATCTACGTTCTTCGGCACTATGGGGTCTTCATCGGCACCCCTAAGGACCATGACCCCCGCGTTACTCCAAGACAGGAGCGGGAATCTGGAGACATCTCGCCTAGTCCGCCTGACAGTCGCATGTAGGGACCCTGCCCTACCACTATCAGGTTCTCTGCTTCTCTCAACGCGCTTATAGGACTCAACAAGGGTTCTCTAGCCACACGAGCACTGTATGAGCTAGTCTTTCCAGACTGACAGAGTGATGCTATGTGGGGCAAAGTTGTGGTGTCATTAAAGCACCGGCTTTTATGGCCCCCTCAGTGAGGTGTTATTCCCAAAGAGCGCCACGTGTCACTTGATGACATTACCATCTCAACCCCTATAAATATAGGACTTGAGAATTATCTGGAGGAATTTAGAACTCATGTGCAACATTCACTTTTCACTTTAAAATTTCACAGCTAGAGAATGCAAGGGAGAGAAACATACGGGACCATAACGTTGGACCTAAGCATTAGTGCTTAGACTGTGACTGTCATCATGTACTCATCATGCGCCTTCATCCTCGCATCATTGCCATTCCTCGGATCATTACCATTCCTCGGGCTCTGTATGCGAAACTTTGGTTGCTGCCATTGTTATATCTTGTTGTGTTCCACGTGAACACTTGGCATCTAAATGGCCTGCATTCCTTGTGGCACCTCCACTTGTATTATGAGCCCACTCCATCATCTTATAAGTTATGAAAGTACAAAAACTAACTTATAATGTAGAAAAGGGTGCATGCTTATTTACTAAAGTAAGTCATTTATAGTATGATGCCAAGGAAAGTGGGTTCGTACCTATGTAGAGGTGCCACTAAGGCTGCAGTCCAAGTCAGCTTCCAAGTATGCAAAGTGAGAGACAGTGAGGGCGGTGTAAGGGAAGAGAGCAAGGCTTTCCAGACAGGTCGTGAGGAGTTGCAATGCTGCGAAGACAAGGCTGAGACGAACATGGCCGGCAGTCGACAGTCCAAGTCAGGGTCCAATGATACGGTCCAAAGTTAAGTCTAATTTTTTGTTTCTCTCTCTAAAATCCAAGAGCTCTCAAACTCTAGAGTGAGAAAGTGATTTTGTGAGAATGAAGAAGAAGTCCCTTTTTGAGTCATAAAGTGCACTATTTATAGGAAACAGTGTGCTTATGTCATAAAGTGCCACATGTCGTCCCCTGGGAGTGACACGTCACTAGGGGATCCCAAAATACCGGTTCTCCGTTAGACTGTCGGTTCCCAAATTCGCGTTGCCTGCCTCACACAGCGTCGCTCTACCTGTCTGAGAAGACTGACCACACCATGACAGCATGATCAGAGTAAGCTCGTTGCTCCAGCCACCGGTCCAAGCCCTTACTGAATCCCACGAGGTGCGTCAAGAAACATGCAGAGAGCCTGACAGTGGTGAGGGTTGCCCCTGTAGCCAACTGCCAAGCAGACTAGGCGCGATGCCCTCCGAGGACCTACTCCCGTCCCAGAGTGACCCTTGGGTCTTTGTCTTGGTGGTGTCGACGATTGACAGTAACATGAGTGGACATAGTCGCAGCTCAGTGCACGTAGTCCGCTGCGAGGGGTCCTCGTGCCGGAGCCTCCCGTGATTGTGACGGCGATGGCTTTAAGGTTATGAGCCCATCCCGGTACGAGGGCCGAAGCCCCCTTATGATTAAGACCGCGATGGCTATAAGGTTGTGAGCCCATCCCGGTACGAGGGCCGAAGCCCCCCCTGTGATTGAGACGGCGATGGCTATAAGGTTGTGAGCCCATCACGGAAGCATGTAATATGATTGTGGCGCATGGGCGCGGTGCCTACAACACGAGACAATACCTGGTGCCGGGGCAATGCTATGAAAGTGGCGCATGGGCGCGGCGACGAACGTCGTAGAGACAATACCTGGTGCCGTGGGCACATATCATGGAAGTGGCGCACGAGCGCAGCGACGAGCGTCGCGGAGACAACACTTGGTGCCGGAGCACGTGTTATGAAAGTGGTGCGACGACGAACGTCGTGAAGCAATACTTGGTGCCGGGGGCACGTATCATCGAAATGGTGCACGAGCGCGGTGAAAAACGTCGCAGAGACAATACTTGGTGCCGGGGCACGTGTTATGAAAGTAATGTGCAAACGCGACGACAAACGTCGCGGAGAAATATTTGGTGCCGGGGCACGTATCATGAGGATGGCGCGCAGGCGCTGCGACGAACGTCGCGGAGCAATACTTGGTGCCGGGGCACGTATCATGAGGATGGCGCGCAGGCGCGGCAACGAACGTCGCGGAGCAATACTTGGTGCCGGGGCACGTATCATGAGGATGGCGCTCAAGCGCGACGACGAACGTTGCAGAGACAATACTTGGTGTCGTGGGCACATATCATGGAAGTGGCGCACGAGCGCGGTGACGAGCATCGCGGAGACAATACCTGGTGCCGTGGCACATATCATGGAAATGGCGCACGAGCGCGGAGACGAACATCGCGGAGACGGCGCACGGGCGCGCGGCAACGAACGTCGCAGAGACGGCGTGCGGTGACGAACATCGCGGAGACGGCGCACGGGCGCGCGTCGGGTGTCCCAAAGATGGGATGTGAGCTGAGTGTACCTGTCATAACAAGATAATAAATGCAACATGTAGTAATGACAAAGTTGGGAGTGGTGGTATGCGGTCGTCGGCGACGGGTCATTCGGCGGTAGCGCGCGACTTTGGGCGATGGGAATCGCGGGAGCGGTCTGCGGTCACGGACGACGGACTTCACGAGGTTGATGCACGACAGACGTCGCGAGGTTGATGCACGATGGATGTCACGAGGTTGATGGACGACGGACGTCGTGAAGTTGATGCACGAGCGGATGTCGGGAGGTTGATGTACGAACGGACGTCGCGAGGTTGTTGCACGACGGACTTCGCGAGGTTGATGCACAACGGACGTCGTGAGGTTGATGTACGAACGGACGTCGAGAGGTTGATGGACGAACGGACATCGCGAGGTTGATGCACGACGGACGTCGGGAGGTTGATGTACGAACGGACGTCGAGAGGTTGATGGACGAACGGACATCGCGAGGTTGATGCACAACGGACGTCGGGAGGTTGATGCACGTCGGACGTTGCAAGGTTGATGCGTGACGGACGTTGCGAGGTTGATCTACGAACGTCCGTAAACATCGCGGAGGTGCAAAGACTCGAGAAAATAAGTACGCGCGGGAGGGGGCCAAACATTGGGGGGAAGGCCAAGGTCACCACCCCTGGGGAGGCCGAGGCCGACCCTGGCCAACGCCAATGGCCAACTCCCATGAAGGGAGGCCAAGGCTACTCCCCCCTTCGATGAACTTCGGTCGCACCGACGATAGGTGTTTCGATGAGCAATGGCGAATCCGGAAGTTGTATCATGACGAGCGTGTCAACGTGAATCGTATCTATGTGACGAACAAGGTGTCAAAGTCACGTGCAAAGCGTATGAAGTGAAAAAAGTGCGAAAAGGGGTTTGCACTGAGGGGTGAACCACCGGGGGAAAATGGCCGAGTCCAACCCCGCCTGGAGGCCGAGGCCGACCCCTCCTGGAGGCCGAGGCCGACCCCCTAGGCATGGGGAAGGCCGAGGCCGACCCCCTGGGGTTGGCCAAGGCCAAATGGCCAACTTCCATTTTCGGAGCCCAAGGCCACTTCTCCTTTTGTAAACTTTGGGCGCGCCGTCGGTAGATGTCTTGATGAGCAATGGCGAATCCGAAAGTTGCGTTACGACGAACGTGTCGACATGAATCGTACCCATGTGACGAATAAGGTACCAAGGTTACGTACAAAGCATACGAAGCGAAAAAAGTGCGGAAAGGACTTTGCGCGAAAAGTGAAGAACCGGGGGGGGGGGAAGGCCAGGGCGAACCCCCCATGGGAGGCCGAGGCCGACCCCATGGCCTTGGGGGAGGCCGAGGCTGACCCCATGTGGTTGGCCAAGGCCTTTGCCCCTTGACCCCGTTGCTTGGGTTGCGCCTTCGGTTGACATTTTTGGTGAAAATGTGTTCGGTGGTCTCGGTGTGACGATCGTGCCTAAGTCGCGCACAAGGCGCGCGGGGCGAAAAATGCACGTGAGTTGAGTGTGCACGCGCTGACCGGTTCGATGCGTTGAAAAAATGCACGTTGTATCTATCGACGTGTTTGCGTGAAGCGGGACCCCTAGTGGGCCCTTGGGTACGACCAAAATAGGTTGGGAACATAGTATTTAGCGTCTTCGGCCAACTTGTTACATAAAACTTAAATGTGATGAGTTTTAAGGCTTCAAAAATGGATTATACCATATATGTAACCCTGAGCCTGTGACCGCTTGCTGCAGTGTCCACTCATAGCCCTGCTGGACCAAAAAAAAGAATGCTACAGATCCGTCCTCCCTGATTCTTAATCTCATCACCTGAAAACCATTAATAAAGATGTGGGACATGAAAATGTAAATGTCTTACCTGCACCATGCAAGCTACCATAATTGTGAACAGTAACCGTCGCTTCCCAACCGGAATCTCCCCTCGCCAACATGGCTCGTTTCTGATGACCCCCTTGAGCACCTATCACCGCCCCTTCTTGCCCACCCCTTCTTATTCTTGGCCTAGATCGTCTCTCTTTGAAACCCAATCCCCTAGTCCTATTTGGTTGCCTCTCCTTTTTCGGTGCCACCACCGTGTCTGGCGACTGGCATCATCGGCCTCTTCTTCTCCATTGCCCGCTCTTGTCCATCTCTCCCTTGATTCCCCATTTAACCCCGAAACCTTCTCTTCAGCCTCTTCATAAACCTCAATCCCCGTGTTTGATGCCGTCGCCTCTCCAGAATCCGACGTCGCGATACTGCTTTTCACTTAGCCTGCTCTTGCTCCTGCTCCTCTCACCCCCGGTCTTCTCTTTCTTCTGATTTTCCTTCTTTCGATAAAACCTTCAACCTTGCCTCATGCCTAATCTTGCTTCCAATTGAGCCAATCCCAATTACCCTTGGGCAGCTTGGTGATACATATCTCTTCAGACGCCAAAGCTGCTGTGTCCTTGCCGTTTCGCATTCTAACTCTAGCCAGTGACCTCTACCCTTGCCGTTTATGGCTAAAAGTCCAAACAGTGACCGACATTGGAAGTATGCTGAATCTTCTTCTTTTTTTTTCTTTTTGGTAAATAAGGAGATATACCAACCGATGAAACAACAATACCACAAACACAAGTAGAGTTCAACCGATGATACAGTGGGGCACCAATCTCAGAAAACAATAGCTAACAAGTAGAGTTCAACTAAGCTATAACGTGCCACAATGGCGATAATACAAAGGAAGTAGTACAATAGCCAATTAAACTAATGGCTACAAATCAAATCAAAGCAAAAAACTATAGCAGTACATATGTAATAAGGCCGATACCATCAGGCACAAGTCAGGAAATAACATGGGTATATCTGCCTATCCACAATAGTCACCAGCATGAAAGATAGCATCAACCTGGAGAAGACACCTATAAACACAGAAGATCCAAGATAGTACTTCCCAATCCTAGTGAATCAATCAATACTTAGCAACAAATCACGTGAGAAAATTGTAAGAGTTCATTTTTGCATGGACCAATCCATCAGATGTCAACCTGGACAAATACCTGCCAATCCCAAAAAAGTACTACATCATCAGTTGAGGACATCTAGATGAAGATATCCCATCAAGCCAACCATCTGACCGATGGGATTACAAAGTACAAGGGGCATACCCCTGGGAGGGAGACCCCTCAGTCAATATAAAGACACCTCATAGACAAGCCCACAAACATATTACAACAAGAAGCATGCACTAAGGTGGGAGACCTGAGTCAACATCGAGAACACCTCACAGACAAGAGGCTAAATCGTGGAAGGCTCACTCATGCCCTTCATAATACAATGGAACACAAGTCTCGCAAAGCAAGAGCTAACAAGTAGACCTAAATTAGGCTAAAACATGCCACACTAGCATCAATACAAAAGAGGTAATGCATAACCACTGAAGCCAAAGCAACAAAAGGAAAACCTAAAGATCATTAGGTGCAGCCCAGGACAAATTCTGCCAATGCACAATAGAGACCACCATGAAGGTAACATCATTAGGTGAAGCCCCCAAGAGAGCCTAAAGATCATGCCAATCCACAATAGTTAATATAAGAATACACCATCATCAGGAGAGTACGCCACTTAAACCAAACCATCCCGCCAAGCCAATCACTTAGCCTAGCACATCATGTCAGTACTCCTTAATTTGCCGCATCTGTCAAGGTCAACGGAGGGGAACATGGAGAAAAGGTGCATCTGGCATCAACCAGAGCCTTCACACGCCAGACACCAACGAGGAAGACAACCCAAATCATAGTACAAGGGGCATACCGCAGGGAGACAGACCCCTCAGACAATATGAATAACACCTTAAAGACAAGAGGCTAAATATAGATGGCTCATATAGGTACTCAGCAAAACAAATACATAGGGCATACCCCGGAATCGCTAACAAATACAACGTACGGGGGACATATGTCGGATACGTAGCAAAGCTCAATGCATAGCTAATACATATATCTGCAAATAAGGACAACCACATGCATATCCTAGACCATATATAACAAAAGCAAGAAAACCGTAAGTAAGCACGAAGAGAATAACAGATCCCCTCAATAATGCTGAACATGGCTTCCCGCAAAGCCAAAAATATTGCTCATCTTCCTTACGGCCTTCTTCTCTCCAAAGTCTTCGTCGCGCTGGTTTCACAATTAGAACTGACCCGTCAACCTATGCATTGTCTCTTGAAAGGACAACACCACCACAATAGCCTCATGTACCTACTTCCTCCACTGCACCAAGTGACTCCCTACCCCCACCAAGTTCCTCCCTACCACCACCTCACTCCTCTGACCCCAGCTCTTCAGCACCACCTCAGCCCTTTGACCCTCTTTTCAGTCAATTAAATGATTTTTCCACCATCAATTTTGATGATTTCCTTGCCTCTAACAGTTCCTCCCTCTCAAACCAGCTCTCTTGACTATTTAACTCCGTCCAACTTCTACTCGAGTCGCAGGCTACCCTAGCCGCTACTGTCACAGCTAACCAGAAGGCTCTTCTTCACCACTTATCTAATCCTTAGAACTCTTCAAACCAACTTCTCTCAAATCAAATTGATTTCCACAATCTCTTGAATGATCTTGTCTCCAACATTTCCTCCCTTCCCCTTAACCAGACTCCAATTTTGGACCGCTTGACCCGCATGCAACAGGATCTACAACATCAGCAAGAAGCTGCTCTTCAAGCCAATCATCGCCAAGCCTATTTTTCTTTATGCATCCTGACTAAGCAGAACCGGTTTTTGGTGCATCAGATCTTCAACCAATTGCATGGTTTTTACGTACTCGGCCTGACATCTTTCCATCCCACCATAACGGAACTGAAGGCGATCAGTGGTTTTCAATCCAAACATCCCTTACAATCCTCCAATGCCGCGATCGCCTCGTGTTGTCGAAGCTGTTGAAATTCCTACTTTTGATCTTCTCCAGGTTCCGGATCCTTCTTCCTCTACCTAGGGTGGACGCCGTCGCCGTTAGATTTTATTATTTTTTTATTTTTACTTTGACGCTTTCCCCACTTTTTTATTTGAAAAGGGGGAGAACTTTCTATTGTACATGGAACACATTATTGTACTTGAATTATTGAACTGATTGTAGTAGAATCTTTTTTTGGAAATATTAAACGGTTCATAATTTTTGTTCTCTGTTGATGATTATTTTATCCAGGGGGAGTGTTATGTGTTATGATAGATTAATGTTTTGTCAATGTTTTGTCATCATCAAAAGGGAGAGATTGTTGACTTTAAAAGTCTAGATTCATTATTTTGATGATTCCCAGATTACTGCTCTAACATTAATCTAACAATGTTATTAAATATGAGTTCAAGAGCAATCACAGCATGCAATATTCTCTGGTCAAAGACTCTGGACTCTGGACTTGGACTTGGACTTGGACTTAGTTTATGTTTATTTATTTGTAATAAATCTAAAGCTAAGCCTTCTTAAAGATCCCACCAGAAAAAATCAAAGAGGACAAAAACCAAGAAGTCCTCATCTTGAAAATATTTTCATTTGAAGGAAGACTCTTTCATTCGACTGAATTCTTCAGTCTCGATTGTCCTTTATTAAACCCGTTTTACATTCAAAGGAAATCACTTCCATTTGACTAAATCCTTCAGTCTTCAGTTGTCTTATTTTAAACATGGTTTTCATTCGACTAAATTCTTCAGTCCAGATTGTCCATTAATAAACTTGGTTTTCATTTGAAGGAAAACGCTTTCATTCGATTGAATCCTTTAGTCTTCAGTTGTCTTATTTTAAACATGGTTTTCATTCGAAGGAAAACTCTCTCATTTGATTGAATTCTTCAGTCTCGATTGTCTTTTATTGAACTTTTTTTTCATTCGAAGGAAAATGCTTTCATTCGGCTGAATCCTTCAGTCTTCAATTATCTTATTTTAAACATGTATTTCATTGGAAGCAAAAGGTTTCCATTCGAATCAAAAGTTTTCGTTCGAAGCCTTTGCTTTTCATTTCACTGAATGTTTCAATGTCACCAAAATATCTATGTTCAAGATTCATTCTACCGAATTCTTCAGAGATGTCTTAACTGCAAATCCCTTCGAATGATTCTTAACATTCATTCGAATGAATCTCTATGTTATCCCATTATCTATTTTTCAATGGTCATATTCCTTTAATTATAAAAGGGATCCTTAGAGAATTTATTTTTAACTTTCCCAATCTTTAAAAAATCTCTCATTTCCTCTCAAAAAGACTCTATCAACTTATTCATACATCTTCACACTATTCCTTGAGTGAGCTCCTTGTTTGAGATCTTGAATAACAAGCTTCTTGGTTAAGTTCTTTAAGGTTTCAGATCTTCCCACCTAAGAAAGCTTAGCTCATTTGTTTTTCATTGTAATATCTACTCATTGAGGAGTGTGAGTGTATTTCAATTGTATTATTCATTTCACTTGTAATCGTTGGAAACCTTGAAGGGGTTTTAGATCTGTATTGTGGTTTGAGCTAGCACCCGAAGCTAGCTGATTAGTGAAAGGCTCTATTAGGTCTCCCATATATGGAGTGCTCGGGGACTGGACGTAGGCAGGTGGGGCGAAACCAGTATAAATTTTTGTGTCAATCTGTGATTGCTATTATCTTGTTAGCTAAATTTTTAAATTTCTTTTTTTTTTGTAATCAATTTTTAAATTTCTTATTAGAGCTATAAACACCTATTCACCCCCCCCCCCCAGTGTGTTTAAGGACCTATACATCCCACCCACTCCCATTAACCGAAATATGATTCTATAGAATCGTGATACCTATGCTCTATGGTTACATATCTACAGAACTATATACCTATATTAATACCAGAAGACATAACTGCACTAATACCAACTGTAACGACCCGAAAATGTAGAGTTCTGTCGCCCCGAATTGCCGAAGCATTAACCTACCCCATCACATCAAACCTCATTCACTGGTAGATACAATCTTTGCTAAAATGGAACTTTAAATACATTAATCCAAATTCTCCAAAATACAAGGTTACAAAAGAATTGCTTAAACTTAAACTGTTAAAACTTAGATTCTTTATAGAATGACAAGCCAACAGTGTGGACTCACGTAGGGGTCCTATCACTCAAAATAGGGTGGGCGATAGTGTTTACATTGGTCATATGTTTGTTCTACTTAGCTGTTGCTAACTCTTTTTCCATCTCTGCCTTTTAGATACTGGAGAAAATCAAGAAAAGATAGGCGAGGGCGTTGGCGAGGAAAACTTTGAGTACCCTTTTGTGCCTAAGAATCAAGGATAGTAAGTCCTTGTCCCCGAGCAATCTACAGTTGATCATAACCTGTAGAAGGAAATCAAACGAAGGGAGAGCTTTTGAGAGCTCAGTAAGCTCATTTAACAACAACCGAAGGAACCACAAAATGACTCAACCATCCATTCAATGATAATTTTTAAAATATTTCAAACAATCATAAGCAGTTTGATGATTTTTCAAAACGATTATAAAAAATCATAAACAGATACAAAACGATCATAAACAATGATAAAAAGATACCAAATTAATCATAAACAATGATAAACAGATACCAAATCGATCATAAACAGGTACCAAAATGATCATAATCAATCATAAACAGATAACAAAATAATCATAAACAATCATAAACATATACCAAATCGATCATTTGAAGATCATTTCCAAATCCATCATTTTAAGATACAATGATGATTATCCAAAGGATTTCAAAACAAGTTCAAAGATAATCTGGGGAGGGGTTTCAAACAAGCACAAATAGTTTGAGACAATCATTTTCAAAACAACTGTTTTAAAGAGTGACCGTGGCTAAGCAACCCGAACTACTGGTAAACCAATTCAATATCCATTTTACACATCACACATAACACTTCAGCGCTTTGCTTTTGGTATCCTTAAATGGATCCACTAAAGCTCAGTTGTATCAAAATCAAAACATATCATGCACACAGACAAATCACTCCAAGATTATCATTTATCAAAATTATTTAAGTCACGTCACACAAAAATGTATTTCAAAATCAAGACAAGCATTTTTACAAGATCAACAAGATCCATTTGAGGAAAATATTCTAAAAGAGTCACAAGTAGTTTGGTAACAACATGGGGAAGGGTTTCAGATAATAACAAATAGTTTAATCACAATGTGTGGAAGAGTTTCAACTCAATCCCCTTCAATCAGATATCAGGAGATTCATTTCCAATCATTTTCAAAACAATCATTGTAAGTTACAATATAATTAAAGTCAAAGATATTGGCCACGGGCAGAGGCAATGCCATTCACGCAATGCACATGAAGTTTACACATGCATGATGCCCGATAACTAGTCCTTTTCATCTATCAAGGTACTAGCTCTGCATAATTGCGCAGGTTCAGAGCTTCTTTATAACGCCTCTCCACAGAACAGATTCCCAAGTCAACACGGAAGACAACAATCATAGAATCAACAAGAAATTCAATGCTTGATATGCAATAAAAATGAGCATCAACATGAATTCAATTAATTGATTTAGGCTCGATATTAGGGTTTCAATGACCATTAAACATGTTGATATCAATTCATCAATCAGCATTCAAGAATAGCCACAAACAAATAGTAAGAGCAAATACGAACAATTAGAGAATTAAGGCACCACAATTCAGATGAAAGAATACAAACAGTTATCGAATTTGCTCAGCATGCAATAAAAGGCGAGCCTCGATAATATTTTCAAATAACCGATTCCGATTGAATGTTAGGGTTTCCTCAGAAAAAACATATCAATATCAATACATACCTTCGTGTTCGACAATGGCCATAAGTAAATCGAAAGAATACTTATGAACGCAAGTTATCAAAATCAGGGTTTGGATAGAAATCCTTACCCAGGATTTACATAGAAAAACCCTTACCAGGATCCAAAGCTAAATTATCCTAACCAAAAAATCTTTTGCTTTAACGTAAATGGAACAATCAAATGGTCAGAATACAATCTACAAAAAATTATAAACTCAATACACCCTCACACATATTTTCAGAATGAACCCTCTCACAGGGTAGGTAAAATTACCAAAATGCCCCTTAGGTGTAAAATTATAAAAAAAAAACCGGTCATATTTAAATCACCAAAACTACCTACCCGCTATTAAAATTACTAAAATATCCTTACTATATGTGACTTTACCCAAAAGTATCTTTTATAGGTAAAATTACCCAAAATACCCCATATGGGTGGCAAATTACCAAAACACCCCTCCTAATTCCCACATCGGAAAAGTCTCAAAATACATTAAAACACTATTTCAAGTACCCTGAAGTTATTTTTGGCCTAAAAAGTAATTCGGAAAATTTTTGCCCGAAAATCTCGAACCAGTGTTTGGACCAAGCGCTCAAAAGCCGATTTCGTTGAAAATAGCTATCGACCTCGAAATGGCACTAAAATTTAGAAAATGAAACATCTCAATATTATAAGGTTTCCCTAAAACTTTATTTAAAACTAACCTAAGTCTCATTCTTGTACATTGTCAGATCTTGTTTGAACTATTTATAAAACTTTGCACAAAACTGCTTAAGCTAACTCCCCACTCCCCCGCGTTGGCAATTTCCGTCACTATTCAAATTAAAACCTACACCATTACACCTAAAGCGCGCGCACACACACACACACACACACACACTCTCACACTACATCTCCTCCCTTACCACTACTGAACAGACACGCTTGTACACACACTCTACCACACCTAAACGCATAAATCCATACCAAATACACCCTAACACACATATATTCACCTACTACACACATAATTACGCACATACCATTAAACATACACACACACCTAAGACACAGGCACACTGTCACACACAAAAACACACCCTCATACCCGCGGTTTCTCTCAAACACACATCCTGACTCTAATCATCACACACATACACCATATACACACATAATTACACTTGAACACACACTTGAACATACACTGCATAGCCATGTTCATGGATGTGAACACACATACACTACACTACACATACTGATTCATGTGCACCCACTCACTAAAATCCCACTACACACACTGATTCAGGGCTACTAGTGTCACGACCCGAATCCACCGGTAAACCCGTGAGCTAGATTCATGACCTGCCACAGACCCATCCAGACAACAAATTTGGGTTCTGCCAGACCTTATTTAAACCTATACACAATTCTAGAGTCATGCATTAACTAACACCATAATATGACTTCTAAAGAGTTCCTTACAGATCTTTCCAAAATTATCTCTACTGAATTCCTTCATAATGACTGATTTAATTTATTTAAAAGCAACCTCATGGATTTAAGCTACGAAACAATTCTAAAAATAACCAGCAGTTCTATAATTTCTCAAGGAACTTAAATCAACTTCCTAACGAGCATCTCCTGCGGCTTCATTCTCATTACCCTCATAGTACTCAGGTTCATCTAGGTGATCACCTGAAAACAATTATAAAAAGGGTTGAGCTGGGGGCCCAGTAAATACACATGCCATATCCCTAAAGTAGATTTGAGGACTTCAAATATGCCATGGTTTTCCTTTTCAAAATAAGGAATTCAATGTCACCAAAATAGAATTTAACTCAACATATCTACGTACATATATGTACTTGCAGCAAAAGGATATGGGGCTCAGTATCACAGTCAAACTATCATCTCATTCCACATGTACCAAGCATGATTCAGTTACTCACATAACAATTCCATGGAATTTCATTTCAGGGCAATAAAAATAATTCAAAGCTTTCATTTTCACTGAGAACATGTATACAATATCTAACATTTTCAAATACGGTATAAGGAGGAATATGGCAGGGTACTTACCTCGCTCAATAACTGCTTCTGGTATTTGGTCAAAAGTCGGTCCTAGCTCTTATTTATCCAAACCTAAATAACAATTTAAACGGATATTATTCATTGCCGTTCGAGCATACCTAAGCATTAAGTTTTTCTCAAGTGAATGAAATTACCAACCCGCCCCTAGACTTCTGTAAAATTACCTATTTACCCCCGACCTCCAACGTACCGTTACATATCTAGATATAACCGTAAAGAATATTTCAAGAGCTAGGTGGGTTTTTCGGACAATAATGGTCGTTATAGGGATTTTCCGCTCGGAACCCTAAATTGTTCGTTAACTTGAGCTCTAACGCTCATGTTCCAAAAATATATCAAACGGCACCGGAATGCCACGAAATTTTAGACACTCAAGCATCGCAGAAATTTTAGATCACTATAAAATTTTAGGCTAAATATTTTTTTTACTATATTAAATAATTCAAAAACCTGTTTTGAAAATAAAATTGTTCGAGACATTTCCCATGCCCAGACAAATCCCAAACAATTCCACGTCGAAGGTTTCACAAAAATAAGAGAAGTTTGATTTTTGTACTTTGTCTAAATCTGCTCAGAGAGGTCTTTAAAAATAATTTAATAAATTGTTGTAATACTGAAGCGTTATGCGATATCTGATCGAGCGTTACACCGCTAATAACGCTAAAAATAGCAAACGAATTTAAAAAAAAACTTCCAAAACATTAGAAAGTACCTTATATAAAAGATTATTGTAGAAGTTTCAGACTTTAATAACTTAATTAGTATTCTAAAATACATTGAAATCTCTTGTTCGGATAAAATTAGTTAGCACGCTTCCCAAGCTAAAAAAAAATCTAAATTGTTTCATGTGTGTATATCTTGCAAAAATAATATAAGTTACTCTTTTGAGTTTTGTCCAAATAAATTTTTAGATATATGTTAAAATTTTGGAAAGAAATTATTGAAATAGAATATCTTTTAGCGACACTTTCGAATTTAAAGATTGAATCCAAGGTTTCTAGATATTATCATCTCTCTTACCAACCAAGGTACCTCCATCTGAGGCGTGATTGATAAGGCATTGATCGCCTTCGAACTGAACTTTGTGTCCACTATCGATTAGTTGACTGATACTTATCAAATTGAACTTCAAACCGTCAACCAAAGATACGTTATCGATAGATATGGAACCGGTGTCAATTTTACCTTTACCGATGATCTTCCCATTTGAGTTGTCTCCAAAGGTAACAAGCCTTCCATTTTTCGGGGTGATATGTGAGAAAAGAGAGCGGTCACCTGTCATATGTCTTGAACATCCGCTGTCGAGAATCCATTTGTTGTAATCTACCCTTGCTTTCAAGCATACCTACAACAGATTCTGGTTTCGTTCCTTTAGGTACCCACTTTTTCTTGGGTCCTGGAAGATTAGATAAACAAGATTTTGGCACCCAAACTTGTTTCATTTTATTCTTTGTAATAGAAGAGAATGACTGATTTTTAATAACATTAAGAGGACAATTTTTAATTAAGTGTCATTTCTTGTTACATACTGTACAGAGTGTGAATGGAGAGCAAGAAGCTAAATTTTTGTTAAAGAAAATTTTATAATCCTTTTGCTTCTTTGAAGGATCGTATCCGATTTCACTTTTCTCAAAAACACATCTTTATCTTCCCAAAAGAATATCCAAATTCTCTCTTCCTTGGGTAAATTTTGAAAGAGTAAAATTCAGATCTTCAATCTCCTTTTCTAAATTATTTTTTTGTATAGAAATATCTTCCAGTTGAGATTTTAAGAATTCGTTGTCAACAGGAAGTTTTACTCCTCGGAGAGATTGGATTTCAGAAGACAAAATGGAGTTTTCCTTCTTAGAAGCATTCAGATTATTTTCGAAAGAAATATTTTCAGAAATATAAAGTTCAATCTTTTCTTGAAACTCTTCTTTTTCGCCTTCCAACTCTTCAACAGTATTTATCAAAGAAAGAGCCTTATTTTTTAGATTGGCATTTTTAACTTTTAACTTTTCATAATTTTCACTGAGTTCTAGAAAAGCTGACTTGAGTTCATTATAATCAGGATTCTCAGAGATTACCTTGGAATTATCATCTTTGGCCATGAAGCAAAGTTGAGCTACTTCATCATCTTCGCTAATTTCTTTGTCACTTTCATCAGAATCATCCCAAGTCAGCAGAGCTTTTCTGGACTTGAACTTCTTTTCTTTGAAATCTCGAATGTTGCTGCTTGCAGCTTGTTCTTGAGTTGCGGACAATATTTTTTGATGTGCCCAGTTCTGCTGCATTCATAGCAGGAATCAGGATTTTCCTTTACATTCCAATCACTGTTATTTCTCTGATGTGATTGGTTTGTAGGATTTCTCCTAATCTTCCCATCTCGCTTGCTTGCAAGAAACTTCTTGAACTTTCGAGTGATGAGAGCCATTTCAGGATCAGAATCGTCGCTGCTCTCTGAAGTTTCATGAGAGGTCTCAGCTTTAAGAGCTAAGTTCTTCTTCTTTGAGGTGGTTTCTTCTTCGTCATGAATTTTCATTGTAATTTCATGAGTCATTAGAGAACCCACCAATTCTTCAAGCTTCAGCATATTCAAATCCTTTGCCTCTTGAATGGCTGTGAGTTTTGCTTCCCATCTCTTTGGAAGAGATCTGAGAACTTTTCGGACAACTTCTTTTTCTGGGTAGATTTTACCCAAAAGCTTCAGTCAATTTATAATGAATGTGAATCTGGAGTACATCTCATTTATGGACTCGTGCTCCTTCATCTTGAAGGCCTCATATTGCTGGACCAACATGTTGATCTTGGTCTCTTTTACTTGATTTGTTCCTTCATGAGTAACCTCCAACAACCTCCACATTTCTCTAGCAGTCTCACATGCTGAGACTCGATTGTACTCATTTATGTCAATGCCACATGATAATGTTCTTAGCTTTATCATCCATGGAGAAAAGTTGTGCCTCATGAGAGTCAATTTCAAGAATTCCTTTCGGAATCTTGGTTCCATCCGGTCCATCCTTCACCGAAATTATAGGACCATTTTCAACAACATACCACACGTGTGTATCCTGCCTCAGAAAACCCCTCATACGATTTTTCCAGTAGTTGTAATAGTCATTCTTCAACAAGGGTGGCCTGGTGGTTGCTGATCCTTCTTCCATAACGCGGTCTTTAGCTCTTGACGATTAAGTCACAGAAAAATACCAGAGCACACGGCTCTGATACCACTTGTAAGTCCCTAAATACACCTAGAGGGGGGTGAATAGGTGTTTTACAGCTTTGAGTATAAATTAAAAACAAAATTACAAAGTAATGACAGATATAACAGTAATAAATTTAATACAGAGATTTATACTGGTTCGGCCCCACCAGCCTACGTCCAGTCCTCGAGCACTCCACGCTAGGGAGACCTACTCGAGCCTTTCACTAATCCAACTAGCTTCGGGTGCTAGCTCAAACCGCAGTACAATTTTTGAAATCCTTCCAAGGTTTCCAACAGTTTACAAATGAAAAGAGATTTACAATTTCAATACAACAAACAAGCTCCTTCTTGAGCATATGTTACAATGAAAACTAAGACTAAGTCTTCTTAGGTGGGAAGATATATATTTTTTCAAGAACCAAACCAAGAAGCTTACAATAAACTATCTCAAGGATGAACTCACTCAACAGAGAATAGATGAGAATTAGAGAACAAGATGAGAGAGTATTTTGAGATGAGTTAGAGAGAGTATTGAAAAAGATTTTTCGAGGAGAAGATTAAATGCTCTCAAGGAACCCTTTTTATACAAGTAACGGAAGTGAACCGTTAAAAAAGGATTCGACTAAAAAGAGATTGAGTCGACTAAAAGTTTTGCTTCGACTAAAACATTTGGCTTCGACTAAAACATTTGGCTTCGACTAAAAGTTTTGGCCTCAACTAAAACATTTGACTTCGACTAAAAGTTTTGGCTTCGACTGAAACATTTAGCTTCGACTAAAAGTTTTGGCTTCGACTAAAACATTTGACTTCGACTAAAAGTTTTGGCTTCGACTGAAACATTTAGCTTCGACTAAAAGTTTTGACTTCGACTAAAACATTTTGGCTTCGACTACAAGTTTTGGCTTCGACTGAAACATTTAGCTTTGACTAAAAGTTTTGACTTCGACTAAAACATTTAGCTTCGACTAAAAGTTTTGACTTCGACTAAAATATTTTGGCTTCGACTAAAAGTAACAGATTTGGTTCTTTACTAGAATTTCTATCAGATCTTTTAAGAAAGACTTAGAAATTCTAATAAGGAAAAAATAGACTTCAAGTTCTTGCATCTTCAATGTAGTCCAAGTCTTTAAATCCCAAGTCCGAGTCCAAGTCGAAGTTTTGTCCATGTCAAGATCTTGTCTTTGTTTGATTAAGATAAATCCTGAAATATTTATCTTAATAAAATTTTCAGATTAATGTTAGAGAAGATAAGTCTAGACTCATCAAAATCAACAAGTCAATAGTGTTTGTGGGTTTGTGTAGGCAGAGGGGATGTAGGTGCAACCATGAAAAACAATGGGATGAAGGGGAAGATGTGTGTGTATATTGGATGATTGTGGAAACATGTGGGTTTTGCATGGGAGAGGAAGGACTGCCGTTAAGGCAGTCCCTGTGAGTGCTTATGTGCTTTGAATGAAATTGTGAGAGTTGTTTCATGTATATAGATGTGGGTTATGGAGTGTAGTGTGAGAAAGAAATGGATTGTATTATTATATACATGTGTGGGTATGGTGTACAGATATATAGATGCGTTGTGTGAATTTGTATGTGTGAGTATTGTATGTGAAGTGGTTTTAGGAAAGAACACTGTTGGGTTTGTATGAGGAAAGAGATGCTGCGTCATCTGACTATTCTCGTGAAGTGTGTCTTTCTGTTCAGCATAATGATATTTGGTTGTGGCATCATAGATTAGGTCATGTTCACATGGATCTAATCAAGAAACTTCTCTCGAATGACCTTGTTAGAGGCTTACCAAAATTAAGGTTTATCAAGGATAAAGTTTGTGATGCCTGTCAATATGGTAAACAGTCAAAAACATCTTTTCAAGCCAAAAATGTTGTTTCCACCTCTCGCCCTCTTCAACTCCTTCATTTAGATCTTTTTCGCCCTACGAGAAACGCCAGCCTAGGTAGAAAGTTTTATGCATTCGTCATTATTGACGATTTCTCCAGATACACCTGGGTTCTTTTTCTAACTCACAAGGATGAAGCGTTTGAAAAATTCTTCAGTCTTGTTAAGCAGCTTCAAAATGAGAAGGAGTTGAAGCTTGTAAAAATTCGAAGTGATCATGGCGGTGAATTTGAAAAAGATTTTATTCCTTTTTGTATTCAAAATGGCATTTCACATGAGTTTTCAGCTCCTCGGACACCCCAACAAAATGGGGTTATAGAGAGAAAGAATCGTACTCTACAAGAAATGGCCAGAACAATGCTTCATGAAAACTCTCTGCCAAAATATTTTTGGGCCGGAGTCGTCAGCACTTCCTGTTACGTGTTGAACAGAGTACTCATCAGACCAATTCTTGATAAAACACCTTACGAACTGTTCTCAAATCGAAAACCAAAAATCGATTATTTCAAGGTTTTCGGTTGCAAATGCTTTATTTTGAACAATCGTGAGAACTTGGGAAAGTTCGATGCGAAATCTGACGAGGGAATATTTCTTGGTTATTCATTAAAAAGTAGAGCATATAGAATCTATAACCGTAGAACTATGACAGTTGAAGAATCTATGCATGTAGTATTTGAAGAATCTAACGTTGAAAAACCAAGTAAGAATGCAGGTGATGACAGTGAAGAACTCTCCCTAGATTTGAACAACCAACTTAATGTCTCCTCAACTGAGGGGGAGTGTTCAACATCTTCTCACAATAATAGTGACGAGACTCTGCCTCTTCCAAAAAGCTGGAGATACTCCTCCAGTCATCCATTAGAACAAGTTATAGATAATGTGGAACGCAGAGTTACAACACGATCTACGGTAAATCTTTTTTGTGCGGATTTTGCTTTTCTTTCTCAAATAGAGCCTAAAAACATTTCAGAGGCTCTAAACAATTCTGAGTGGATACTTTCCATGCAAGATGAATTGAATCAATTTGAGAGAAGCGATGTTTGGTCACTAGTTCCGGCTCCTGTTCAACAAAAGGTCATTGGAACAAAGTGGGTTTTTCGAAACAAACTTGATGAAAATGGCCATATTGTTCATAACAAGGCTAGACTAGTTGCTCAAGGATACATTCAAGTCGAAGCGGTTGATTTTGATGAAACCTTTGCCCCAGTTGCTCGACTTGAAGCTATCCGAATGCTTTTGTCATTTTCATGTCATATGAACTTTAAACTTTTTCAAATGGACGTGAAAAGTGCTTTCTTGAATGGGGTAATACAGGAGGAAGTTTTTATTAAACAACCTCCCGATTTTGAAAATGAAAAATACCCCAATCATGTTTTTAAGCTGAAAAAGGCTTTGTACGGTCTTAAACAAGCTCCTCGAGCTTAGTACGATCGTCTTAGCAGCTTCCTCATTGATCATGGATTCTCTCGTGGCAAAGTCGATACTACTCTCTTTACAAAAATTCGTAATTCGCATATTTTAATAGTTCAAATATATGTTGATGTCATTATTTTTGGTGCCACTAACAATGATCTATGCCAAGAGTTTGCTGAGAATATGCACAGGGAATTTGAGATGAGCATGATGGGAGAACTTACCTTTTTCCTTGGACTTCAAATCAAGCAGTCAAAAGAAGAAATTTTTATAAGTCAGTCTAAGTACACACGGGAACTTTTGGAAAGGTTTGGCTCGGATAATGCTAAACCTAGAGGTACCCCAATTTCTCCCAGCGTTAATCTTGTCAAAGATGAAAATGGTAAAGATGTAGATAACAAACTTTATCGTGGTATGATTGGTAGTTTACTTTATCTTACTGCTTGTAGACCTGACATAATGTTTAGTGTATGCATTTGTGCCCGTTTTCAAGCATGTCCCAAAGAATCTCATATCTCTGCAGTTAAACGTATTTTTAAATATCTCTCCGGCACTTTAAACTTAGCTCTTTGGTATCCTCGTTGTTCCTCACTCGATCTGGTAGGTTTTTCCGATTCTGATTATGCGGGATGTCTTGTTGATCGTAAGAGTACTAGTGACACTTTCCAGTTCCTCGGCGATGCTTTAGTGTCGTGGCACAGTAAGAAACAGACATCTGTGGCTCTCTCCACAGCTGAAGCGGAATATGTTGTAGCTGGAAGCTGTTGTGCCCAAGTAATGTGGATGCGTCAAACTTTACAAGATTTTGGTGTCTCAATAGACCATATTCCTATTATGTGTGACAGTAGCAGTGCCATAGAAATTAGTAAAAATCATGTCCAACACTCGCGCACTAAGCACATCGATATTCGTCACCACTTTCTCCGAGACAATGTCCAGAAAGAGTTAATAGAACTCAAGAAAGTTGGCTCTGAAGATCAGCTCGCAGATATCTTTACAAAACCCTTAGCTGAATCCTTTTTTTGTTCTCTTCGTCGTCGTTTAGGAATGTGTGATCTTAGCTAAAAAAAAAAATTAACCGAAATCTTTCTCTTTGAATGTTCAGTCTTGTTTTTCCTTATGCCTCAACTGTCATTTTTTTTTGTTCTGATGATTCTCTTCTGCTTCAACAGTCATTTCAGTCGACTCAAAGTTTTTCAGTTGACTAAAAGTTTTTTCAGTCAACTAAAAGTTCTCTTTCTCTTTTTCAACCTGTTGGATTTTCAGTCGACTGAAAGTCATGTTTCAGTCGACTCAAAGTTTGTTGCCTATATATAGCCCCTTTTTTCACTTTCACTTTTTACTGTTCCCTTTTTTCACTGTTTGTCCTTCGTTTTGACAGACTCTTACTCTTCTTCTCTCTCTAGTCCACCTGTCACTCCAAGGACCCACATGGACTCCAACCCACGGCCTCGCAGTCAGTGTGGTCTTGTCATTGACTCTGACGATGAATCCGACGTGGCTCCTGCCTCTATTGTTGCTCCACCTACTGCTGCTGCTGCTCTACCGCCGCCATCCTCCCGCCGCCGCACTCGTCAAACAACAACTGCTGCTCCACGTCCTTCGTCCTCTGCACATGTCCCTCCGCCGTCTACTGCTCCGTCATCTTCAGGTACTGTTGTTCCTACTCTTCCTCCTCCTCCTCCACTTGTTGCCCCTTCCTCATCTACTCCTCCACCAACCTGTCCACCCCCTACATGCCCCTATACTTCCCCTACCGAGATACTTCACATTCCCCATTTCTTTCCGTCTGTCGACGACCAAATCACCTACTATACAAATTTCGTCAATCGGGAGGTCGTCTCCGGTCATCCAAGTGATGTCAATCTAATGACTCAACTTGGTCTTACAAGCCTTTTTGAGCGAATGGGTTGTCTCTCCATTCTCTCTCCACCTTCCATTTATTACCCTGCTCTTGTCCACATGTTCTACTCCAACATGCATTTTACTGCTCAATCTCCTACCTTTTTGACCACATATAATGGGGTCCACATCCGTCTCGATGGCACCACCTTAGCCCACATACTCGGTTTTACCAAAAAATCCTTTACCCTTGTTTTCACCCCAAACACGTGGTGTAGCACCAGCTCCTTTACCCCCTTCCAACAAACACAAACTCTTTTAGGCAACCAGTCCATTTCTTGTCCCCGCAAACCTAGTCTAGGTGACCTTTCTCCTCTTCATCGTGTCTTCCATCTTATTCTTTGTTACAATCTCTCGGCCTGTTCCGGCTCATATGCTACTTTTTCATATTTAGACATCATTGTTCTCACCCACTTCATTCGGGGTTCTCCCTTAAACATTGCGGGCATTATCATGCTCGTAATGAATGCCCAAAAAAACAAATCATCTGCTAATCTTCCTTTCGGACTCCTATTAACCCGTGTTTTTTAATATTTTCATGTCCATCTGCCTACCTCTAACTTGAAATGTATCTCTCTTCCGAGTCACCGTATTCTCGACGAAACTTCTCTTCGTCGTGCCGGTTTCGCCATTCGCTCTGACCTAACCTCTGACATTGTCCTTCTTGAGCGCATCACTGTTACCGACCCTTCCCACACCCAGTCTGTTTTGGCCCTCGCTCCTGCTTCTACTCCTGTTCCCTCCCTTGCTCCTGCAATTCCCTTAGCCGCACCTTTTGCTCCTTCCCCGTCTATCCCTTTCCCTCCTTCTACTCAGTTTATACCCCCTGCACCTACTGACCCATCTAGCTCTATCCCCTTCCCTCCTTCTGACCCTTCATCCTCGGTCCCACCTCTACCCACCCCTCCTCACCCTGCTGATCCTTTCTTCAGTAGCCCGCTTAACGACTTTTGAAATCTTAATTTTGATGAGTTCCTCTCTTCCGACAACTCTGACCTCTCTGAAACTCTTTCTCGTCTATCTACTTCAATTCAGTTAATACTTGAATCGCAAACCACCCTTGTTGCTTCTGTTGCAGCTAACCACATTGTTCTCCTTCATGAGCTTGCTGCCCTTCAGCAGTCAGTTCAACACTCTTCCGCCAAGCTTCTCTCGAACCAAATCGACTTTCACAACCTTCTCAATGACCTTACCGCTAACATTTCCTCTCTCTCTCTAAATCATACTCCACTCCTAGAAAGTTTGACTCGGATGCCGCATGATCTTCATTGTCAGCAGGACGCTGCCCTTCAGGGTCATTGTCGCCAGGCCTATCTCACCACGAGCATTCTGACCGAACAAAACCGCTATCTGGCTCATCAGATCTTCGATCAGACTCATGGCTTTTGGGTGACTCATCTGGATATCTTTCCTTCTCAACATACTGGCAATGAAGGGGAAGAATGGTTCTTTAACCCGCATCTCCCATACAACCCTCCGCCGCCGCCCTTTCCTCGTGTCGTCGAAGTCGTTGAAGTTCCCACAACCGTTCCACCGCCTGCAGATCCCTCCTCTTCTGGGCAAGGTGCTCGTCGATCTACTCCGCTGCCCGCTGATCCCTCCTCCTCTGCCCAGGGTGCTCGCCGGCATCGGCCATAGATTTTTTTTTATTTATTCTTTTGATTGTTGCACTGGCTACCCCTTTTTTGATTCGACAAAGGGGGAGACCGAGTGTTAATTGATCATTCTTTGTATGCATCTTCATTAATTCTTTTGCTGAATATTAATAGATGCTCTTTTAATTATCTCCTTGTGTGATTGTTAACTGATTAAGGAGGAGTATGTTTTTATAATGTTAGAACTAATATTGTCATCATCAAAAAGGGGGAGATTGTTGTCTTGTTGATTTTGATGATTCCAGACTTATCTTCTCTAACATTAATCTGACAACTTTATTAAGATAAACATTTCAGGATTTATCTTAATCAAACAAAGACAAGATCTTAACATGGACAAAACTTGGAATTGGACTCGGACTTGGGATTTAAAGACTTGGACTACATTGAAGATGAAAGAACTTGAAGTCTATTTTTTCCTTGTTAGAATTTCTAAGTCTTTCTTAAAAGATCTGACAGAAATTCTAGTAAAGAACCAAATCTGTTACTTTTAGTTGATGCCAAAATATTTTAGTCGAAGCTAAATGTTTTAGTTGAAGTCAAAACTTTTAGTCGAAGCTAAATGTTTCAGTCGAAGCCAAAACTTTTAGTCGAAGACAAAATGTTTTATTCGAAGTCAAAACTTTTAGTCGAAGCTAAATGTTTCAGTCGAAGCCAAAACTTTGAGTCGAAGTCAAATGTTTCAGTCGAAGCCAAAACTTTTAGTCGAAGTCAAATGTTTTAGTCGAAGCCAAATGTTTTAGTCGAAGCCAAATGTTTTAATCGAAGCAAAACTTTTAGTCGACTCAATCTCTTTTTAGTCGAATCCTTTTTTAACGGTTCACTTCCGTTAGTTGTATAAAAAGGGTTCCTTGAGAGCATTTAATTCTCTCCTCGAAAAATCTTTTTCAATACTCTCTCTAACTCATCTCAAAATACTCTCTCATCTTGTTATCTAATTATCATCTATTCTCTGTTGAGTGAGTTCATCCTTGAGATACTTTATTGTAAGCTTCTTGGTTTGGTTCTTGAAAGAATATATATCTTCACACCTAAGAAGGCTTAGTCTTAGTTTTCATTGTAACATCTGCTCAAGAAGGAGCTTGTTTGTTGTATTGAAATTGTAAATCTCTTTTCATTTGTAAACTATTGGAAACCTTGGAAGGGTTTTGGAAATTGTACTGCGGTTTGAGCTAGCACACGAAGCTAGTTGGATTAGTGAAAGGCTCGAGTAGGTCTCCCTTGCATGGAGTGCTCGAGGACTGGACGTAGGCTGGTGGGGCCGAACCAGTATAAATCTCTGTGTTAAATTTATTACTGTTATATCTGTCATTACTTTGTAATCTCATTTTTAATTTATACTCAAAGCTGTAAAACACCTATTCACCCCCCTCTAGGTGTATTTAGGGACCTACAAACACTTCACCCATAAATCATCCATCTGCTTTTCATGGCAGCCACCTCGGCTGCCTCATCAACCCCTATTTTTCTTTCATAAACACCCATGAACCCACACAGTCACATATACACGCAAAACACACACTGCACTCTCAAACACATGCACACTTACACAAGTTCACACATCTACATACATATATAAACCCATATACCCACACTTATACTCTCACAAACCCACAACAGCCGTCTCTCCCTCACAACCGTATCCCACCTAATGATCATGCCGTTTCTTTCCACGGCATCACGGCACTACCTACGCACGGCTTTACAGACACGGCAACACCATACCATGGCAGTTTATACTCTCCCTCTCCTTACACGGCAGTCCCATGGCTGTCATGGCCACATTAAGTATATATATATATAGTTGCCGCGACATCTTCATGATCTACCCAAACCCATTACTCTCTCCCTCTCATGCCGTTTTCACTTACCACCATCCTCCATTCCACGGCAGCCATGTCTGCCCATTCACGAGCCCATCATGGTGACATGGCTGTCGTTGACTCTCTTATGCGCAACAGCCTTTTTATGGTAAATCTCGGCGTCCACAACAGCCCCTCCACGGCTGTTTCTCCTTCTAAATCACTAATACTTTATAGCATAATTCAAAACTCACTCATCTTCATGAATTCATTCATTTACGTATCTATATATGATCTATATACGTGCATGTACATACGAATGTAATGAAAGTGTAGAATTCTTACCGAGAAGATTCGTCGAAAAATCTCTTGCCAAGTTTTCTTCCTCACTCCCGTATTCTGCTCGACCATTTTCAAGATGGTTTGCAAAATTCTAGGGTTGGCTGATCCCATAATGTCATACATATATACAAGGAAGAAACCCTAGCTTGAAGAAATTCATAAAAGTCCCCCAATTTTTTATTAGTTAATTTAATTTTCCCCGGCTTCTATTATTGCCAAAGAAAAGACCCAATAACTACTTACGACATTTTACGTGTTAGAAAAACTTATTAACAGGTTGTTGCGTCACTCGCTTCACTAACTGTCACTTTAAGTCATTAAAGAAAATATACTAATGCTAATCAAAAGTTCGTCACTAAAAGTTTATTTTGGTCCGAAAGAGTAATAATAATAATAATAAAACATCGGGCATTACATTCTCCCTCCTTTAAAGAATTTGGTCCCCCAAATTTATGTACCTCAGGTTTGGAACATGTGAGGGTATTTGCTTCTAACTTCGTCTTCGCGTTCCCACGTTGCCTCCTCAACCGCATGGTTTCTCCACAAGACTTTTTCCAAGGCAATTTTCTTAATCCGGTGTGTCTGCTCCTTATAATCCAACATTTGAACCAGTTGTTCGATGTAAGTGAAGTCTTCTCTAAGTTGTAAGGGCTCCAGTTGTAGTACATGTGTAGGGTCCGGGATGTACTTCCTTAGCATGGATATGTGAAACACATTATGGAAGCTGGCCAATTCCAGCGGCAGTGTTACACGGTAGGCGAGAGAACCAATTTTGTCAAGTATCTCAAAATGTCCCACATACCTAGGGCTCAATTTTCCTTTCTTCCCAAATTGTAGTACTCCGTTCATTGCTGACACTCTCAAAAATACTATGTCACCCACTTGAAATTCTAACTCCCGTCGGTGTATGTCCGCATAACTATTATGTCTGCTTTGAGCACCCCGTAATTTTTCTTTAATAATCTAGACCTTCTCCAAAGTCAATTGAACTAGCTTTGGTCCCAACAATTTCCTTTCCCCTACCTCGTCCCAACATAGTGGCAATCTGCACTTCCTACCATATAAGGCTTCGAAGGGAGCCATTGCAATACTACTCTGGTAACTGTTGTTATAAGAAAGCTTGATCAGTGGCAAATGGTCATCCCAGCTACCCTTGAAATCTAGCACGCAAGCCCGCAATAGATCTTCTAGTGTCTGGATTGTCCTTTCCGACTGTCCGTCTATTTGGGGATGAAAGGCCATGCTGAACTGTAGTCTAGTACCGAATGCATGTTGTAAGATTCCCTAGAATTTAGACACAAAGCGAGGGTCTCCTTCTGAAACGATTGAGACTGGAATGCCATGCAAACACACTATCTCCTCTAAATAGGTGGTAGCCAACTTGTCCATCGAATAGGTCATCCGGACAGGCAAGAAGTGCGCACACTTCATCAATCTGTCTACTATTACCCAAATAGTGTCATGTCCAGAACGGGTTTTTGGTAATCCGGAAACAAAATCCCTAGTTATGTGTTCCCACTTCCATTCCGGTATCGGTAATGGCTATAATGGCTCGGCGGATCTTTGGTGTTCCGCCTTCACTTGTTGGCATACTAGGCATCTGGATACAAACTTTGTATTCTCTCTCTTCATGTTTCCCCACCAGAAAGTCTCTCGAAGATCCCTGTAAATTTTTGTGCCTCCAGGATGAATCGAGTAACCTAACCTGTGAGCTTATTCTAAAATTTCCCTTTTTAAACTAGGATTTCCCGGCACGCAAATCCTATTGCCGAAATGAAGTATTCCATCTTGCAACTTGTACTCAGATTTATCTCCCTTCTTTACCTCTTCTTTATCTTAAGTAGATGTTCATTGGTCTCCTAACCTGCCTTAATTCTATCAATTAAAGTGGGTGGTACCACTAGATTGCTTAGTGAACTATCCTTGTTCGAGTCTCAAATTCTGACATCCAAGTCCAATTTCTTCATATCTTCTAATAAATGCCTCTACCTTGTGATTAGGGTGGCCATTGACGAAGACGACTTCCTGCTAAGTGCATCGGCAACTACATTTGCCTTCCCTGGGTGGTACTGGATGTTAAGGTCGTAATCCTTCAGTTGTTCTAACCATCGCCTCTGTCTCAGGTTGAGTTCCTTTTGGGTGAAGATGTACTTCAGGCTTTTATGGTCAGTAAAAATCTCACAAGATTCTCCATATAGGTAGTGTCTCTAGATCTTTAAGGCAAAAACCACCGCCGCCAGCTCTAGGTCATGGGTTGGATAATTCTTCTCATAGGGTTTTAACTGTCTAGAGGCGTAGGCAATCACCTTTCCATTTTACTTGAGTACGCACCCTAGACCCTTGTGGGAGGCATCCCTATAGATCATGAAACCTCCTGAGCCATTAGGAAGTGTAAGTATAGGGGCTGTGACTAGCCTCTTATTCAACTCTTAAAAGCTTTTCTCACAATCTTCGCTCCATTCAAACTTAACTCCCTTTTGGGTCAGGCGAGTCAAGGGTGTTGCTATACATGAGAATCCTTCCACAAATCTTCTATAATATCCAGTTAATCCTAAGAAACTCCGAACCTTCGTCACCATAGTAGGTCTGTCCCAATCGACGACAGCCTCTATCTTTTTCGGATCGACAAATATCCCTTCTTCCGACACTCCATGTCCCAAGAATGCAACCCTATCCAACCAAAATTCGCATTTTTTAAGTTTGGCATACAATTGCTTTTCTCTTAAAATTTTCAACACCGTTCTTAAATGTTGTTCGTGTTCTTCCCTTGTCTTATAATATATAAGTATGTCATCGATGAACACCACTACGAATTGGTCCAAAAAGGGTTTGAACACTTGATTCATTAAATCCATAAACACCACTGGGGCGTTAGTCAATCCAAAAGGCATAACAAAAAATTCGTAGTGCCCATATCTCGTGCAAAATGCCGTCTGGGGCACATCCTCCGCCTTGATCTTTAGTTGGTGATACCCCAAACGAAGGTCAATCTTTGAAAACCACATTGTCCCCTGTAATTGATCGAATAGGTCATCTATGCATGGCAAAGGATAACGATTCCTTATCTTCACCTTGTTTAACTCTCGATAATAGATGCATAGTCTCATTGTCCCATTGTCCCATCTTTCTTCTTAAAAAATAGTACGGGTGCACCATATGGCGATGCACTAGGGCGTACGAACCCCTTGTCTAAAAGGTCATGTAGTTGTGTCTTAAGTTCTCTCAACTCCACGGGTGCCGTACGATAGGGTGCCTTAGAGATGGAGGCAGTCCCCGGAATCAAATCAATCTTAAATTCAACTTCCCAATCAGGCGACATCCCCGGCAAGTCTTCTGAAAATACCTCAGGAAATTCTTTCACCACCGAAATGTCCTCGAGTTTTAGTTCCTTCTGCTGGGTGTCTATAACATAAGCCAAGTATCCACGACAACCTTTCCTAAGGAGTCGGTTCACTTGTAAAGCAGAAATAATAGGTAGGGGGGGGGGGGGGGGCAATACTAGATCCCTGGAAGAACAAGTGGTCTTGGCCTGGGATGCTAAAAGTCATTCTCTTATGGAAGCAATCTACAGAAGCATGCTATGTGCCAACCAATCCATCCCAAGTATAACATCGAACTCCAACATATCTAAACAAATTAAGTTCGCTGCTAGTTCTCTTCCCTTAATTTTTACTAAGCAGTTTTTGACCACTTGGTCCGCAACAATCGAGTCCCCCATTGGGGTAGCAATGCATAACGGCACCTGTAAAATTTCTAGAGGCTTGTCCAAACGCTTAATAAAAGTTCGTGATGCAAAGGAATGAGTAGCGCTAGAATCAAACAATACTTTTTTGCAAATGTGGAAGAAATAGGGATTGTACGAGTAACCACTGAGTCTGAAGCCTACGCATCCTGCTGAGTCATAGCAAACACTCTTGTCATTCCCCCTGGGCTTCGTTGCGTCATTCTTCAATTGGTTCTGAGGTCCTGCCCTGGGGCAATTCCGAGCTAGATTCCCCTCTTGGCCACATACAAAGCACTTCCTCGTTCCTCATTGGCATGGTCGTCCGGGATGGAAGTGGTTGCACCTACGGCAGGTCTGTTGGTTATTCTGTCCCCCCATTCTCTTTACAGGACGCTCATGATAGTTTGTTGGTAGATCATTCTTCTGTTGAGGTGTTGCTCTACTTCCGGACCCCTGTCTCTATTCATTCCACCGCTGAGGTTGCACTCCTCTATTTACTTCTTGAGGTTTCAAGCGCTTGGAGATGTCGCCAGACATACTGTTATTATGAGGCTCGTTATTTCTTACTCTCTTCCATTGTTGGTCCTTCATCCTGTACAAGTCTTCATTGTCCCTTTCTGCGATTAGGGCTCTGTCTACCACGTCAGTATAAGTCCATAACCTCAATGTAGATACGAGACCGAATACCGAGCCTCAGTCCATTCTCAAATTTCCTTGCTCGTTTGACTTATGTATCTACCAAGTGTGTAGCATATCGAGACAGCTTAGTGAATTCAGCCTCGTATTCTTTGATCGAACAGTTCCCCTGGGTCAGCTGTATGAAACTGATCTCCATTTGCTTCTTTATGGTCCGGGGAAAGTATTTCCCGAGAAATAATTAAATTCTTGAAGCCTTCCTACTCCATATTCGCCACTTCATCAGCCTTCATTCTTTTGGTAGCTTTCCACCATTGGTCCTTCAGCATGAATGCTGCGAATACTACCTTCTGTCGCTTGGTACAACCCAGAACCTCAAAGATGTCTTCTATATATGATATCCAGGACTCCGCCTTGAAGGGGTCAGTGGTACCAAAGAAGGATGGCAGGTCCATCCTGTTAAACTTCTCAATCGACGACCTCTCAGTTGCAATTACCTGGTGCTCCATGACTCTAGTGAGGTTCTCCACCATCCTAAACATGTCATCACCTTGAGCTCCGTTTCTTTGTGCCATTTTCTTTCAACCTATAAGGAAACTCTCATAAGAATCCTTAATTTCTAATCATAATCAATTTATCACTGTAATAATAATAATAATTTTTTTTTTGTGCAAAATTTACTTCGATGTAATTTGTTCTACATCGGTCTCTTTCCTTAACCCAAAATATGTAAGTGATTCAGTAATTCTCGTCCGTGCTAGCACGTCAATAATGAAAAAACTCAAATACAATAGAATCAGAAACATTACATAAATCAACGGGCCAACTTTATTCCCGACGGTTCCAAAGATATTGTTCTAAAATAACGAGTCCACAACGGTGGCACACAATGCTTATTTTCCTAATCTAACTACTACGGTTCCCCTTCCCCCATCCTAATCATCTGCGGGTTTAATGTAGGTTTCCCACTCTTGGATCCATTCTTGTACTTCAGCTCGAGAGAAGGTTATCTCGTCTTCATCTCCCAACCAATTTTGTAACTCTATGACCTTCTTTCCAAAGTAGTAGTTGTAATCTTTCTGCCTTTGCTCCCAACTGAGGCCGAAGCTGATCCTCATACTCTCCAGTTGGGTCTCCAGCACCTTAATCTCTTCTTTCAACCATTTTATCTCTTTTTCTGGCGGAATCATTCTCTTTCTAGAATTCACCACCTCCTCTCTAGGGCGTTTTCCCAATTTCTTGTTTCCAATATAGGATGCCTGGTTGGAATCTCTGGATCTTTCAGAGGGAATCTGACTAACCTCAATCGACAGACTATCCTTGCTCCAGTTTTCCATAGTCCTATCACAACACAAATATCATAGATAACTTCCATTAACGCAATATTTCTTAATCTACAACTCAAGGACTTGGTCGATTACCGAAAATTGCAAGAAAGCACATTAAAAACCCAATCTCTTCTTAAATATAATTCTTTTTCCTTCCTACCCTCACTGATTTTGTTGCCTAGATACATATCTATAAAATCATATAACCTAACCAGCGGAATCATTTCCTAAGCTCTAATATCCCAAAACCGTAATGCTCTGGTACCATTTTTGTCACGACCCGAAGCCATGGGTAGACCAGTGAGCTAGATTCATGACCGGCCGCAGACTCATTCAAACAACTAATTTGGGTTCTGCCAGGCCTTATTTAAACATGTACACAATTCTAGAGTCATGCATTAACTAACACCATAATATGACTTCTAAAGAGGGCCTTACATATCTTTCCAAAATTATCTCTACCAAATTCCTTCATAATGACTGCTATAATTTATTTAAAAGACACCTCATGGATTTAAGCTACGAACAATTCTAAAAATAACCAGCAATTCAATTTCTCAAGGAACTTAAATCGACTTCCTAACAAGCATCTCATGCGGCTTCATTCTCATTACCCTCATAGTACTCAGGTTCATCTAGGTGATCACCAAAATATAATTTAACTCAACATATCTACGTACATATATGTACTTGCAGCAAAACAATTCTCGAAATAGAGTATAATCAACCAAAAGATTCATCAAGAACTGTCACAGTTAATCATAACATGGTATACTACGGTCAGCGTATGGTCCCACTGACTAGGACCCAAAATCCCTCCTCCACCCGAGATAACAAAATGTGGACGCAAGGGCGAATCACGGTGCAGCAGTACTGTGCGTCAACGTATGTTCCTATTGACCAGGACCCGGAATCCACTTTCCTCCGTGCATATGGGGCTCAGTATCACAGTCAAACTATCATCTCATTCCACATGTACCAAGCATGATTCAGTTACTCACACAACAATTCCATGGCATTTCATTTCAGTTTTCCTTAAACAATTTATCATGAACACAAGGCGATAAAAATACTTCAAAGCTTTCATTTTTACTGAGAACATTTTCAAATAGGGTATAAGGAGGAATATGGCAGGGTACTTACCTCGCTCAATAACTGCTTCTGGTATTTGGTCAAAAGTCGGTCCTAGCTCTTGTCTATCAAAACCTAAATAAGAATTTACATGGATGTTATTCATTGTTATTCGAGCATACCTAAGCATTAAGTTTCTCTCAATTGAGTGAAATTACCAACCCGCCCCTAGACTTCTATAAAATTACCTATTTACCCTCGACCTCTAACGTACCGTTACATAGCTACATATAACCATAAAGAATGTTTTAAACAGCTGGGTGGGTTTTTCGGACAAGAATGGTCGTTATGGGGATTTTCCGCTCGGAACATTGTTCGTTAACTTGAGCGCGAATGCTCATGTTCCAAAAATATATCAAACGGTACCGGAATGCCACGAAATTTCAGACACTCAAGCGTCGCAGTAATTTTAGATCACTATAAAATTCTAGGCTAAAAATAATTTTGTTTACTATATTAAATAATTCAAAAACCTGTTTTAAAAATAAAATTGTTCGAGACATTTCCCACGCCCAGAAAATTCCACGTCAAAGGTTTCACAAAAATAAGGGAAGTTTCATTTTTATACTTTGTCTAAATCTGCTCAGAAGAGGTCTTTAAAAATAATTTAATAAACAGTTGTAATAGTGAAATGTTACGCGATATCCGATCGAGCGCTACGCCGCTAATAACGCTAAAAATAGCAAACGACTTTATAAAAAAAACTTCCAAAACTTTAGAAAGTACCTTATCTTAGCTATAAGATTATTGTAGAAGTTTCAAAATTTAATAACTGAATTTACTATTCTAAAATACACCGAAATCTCTTGTTCGGATAAAATTAGTTAGCACGCTTCCGAAGCTCAGAAAAATCTAAATTTTTTCCTGTGTGTATATCTTGCACAAAATAATATAAGTTACTCTTTTGAGTTTTGTCCAAATCAATAATATATGTTAAAATTTTGAAAAGAAATTATTGAAATAGGATAACTTTTAGCGACACTTTCGAGTTTAAAGATTGAAATTAAACCACGGTTTCTCCTCTCGCTACGCAGCCTCTCCTTCCTCATACATACCCAACAGTGTTCTTTCCTAAAACCACTTCACATACAATACATACACACATACAAATTCACACAACGCAGCTATATATCTATACACCATACCCACACACATATATAATAATACAATCCATTTCTTTCTCACACTACACACCATAACCCACATCTATATACATGAAACAACTCTCACAATTTCATTCAAAGCACACAGGCAATCACAGGGACTGCCCGGCAGTCCTTCCTCTCCCTTGCAAAACCCACCTGTTTCCACGATCATCCAATATACACACACATCTTGCCCTTCATCCCATTGTTTTTCATGGTTGCACCTACATCCCACTCGATATATACACTAAAGCATACACAAACCCACAAACACTTCACCCATAAATCATCCATCTGCCTTTCATGGCAGCCACCACGGCTGCCTCATCAACCCCTCTCCTTCTTTCATAAACACCCATGAACCCACACAGTCACATATACACGCAAAACACACACTGCACTCTCAAACACATGGACACTTACACAGGTTCACACATCTACATACATATATAAACCCATATACCCACACTTATACTCTCACAAACCCACAACAGCCGTCTCTCCCTCACAACCGTATCCCACCTAATGATCATGCCATTTTTTTCCACGGCATCCATAAACCCTTCAAGGCACTACCCACGCACGGCTTTACAGACACAGCAACATGGCAGTTTATTCTCTCCCTCTCCTAACACGGCAGTCCCATGGCTGCCATGGCCACATTAAGTACACATGTATATATATATATATATAGTTGCCGCGACATCTTCATGATCTACCCGAACCCATTACTCTCTCTCTCTCTCTCTCTCTCATGCCGTTTTCACTTACAGTTGCTTTCATCCCAAAACCCCAACCCCTCGCTTCTTTTATTCCCACTGCAGCCATTACCCACAACTGCGCCAAGCATAAAATCTTCCCACGCAAGGTAGCAGCTTTGCTGCTACTTCCCTTTTCTTTCATACACGGCACATTAACTCACCGTATTCATTCAACCATTAGCACCACCACTCTCCTCCATTCCACGGCAGCCATGTCTGCCCATTCACAAACCTATCATGGTGACATGGCTGTCGTCGACTCTCTTATGCGTAACAGCCTTTTTGTGGTAAATCTCGGCGTCCACAGCAGCCCCTCAACGACTGTTTCTCCTTCTAAATCACTAATACTTTATAGCATAATTCAAAACCCACTTATCTTCATGAATTCAGTCATTTACGTATCTATATATGATCTATATACACGCATGTAGATACGAATGTAATGAAAGTGTAGAATTCTTACCGAGAAGATTCGCCAGAAAAACTCTTGCCAAGTTTTCTTCCTCACTCCCGTAGTCCCGTACTCTTCTCAGCTGTTTTCCAGATGGTTTGGAAATTCTAGGGTCGGTATATATATACACACACACACAAGGAAGAAACCCTAGCTTGAAGAATTTCATAAAAGTCCCCAAAATTTTCATTAGTTAATTTAATTTTCCCTGGCTTCTATTATTGTCAAAGAAAAGACCCAATAACTACTTACGACATTTTACGCGTTAGAAAAACTTATTAACAGGTTGTTGCGTCACTCGCTTCACAAATTGTCACTATACGTCATTAAAGAAAATATACTAACGCTAATCAAGAGTTCGTCGCTAAAAGTTTATTTTGTTCCGAAAGAGTAATAATAATAATAATAATAATAATAAATTCGGGCATTACAGCTAGGGCAGCCCTGTCCTCCCCTCACATACCCCAAACTCACACTCACACACAGCCATGAACACCCCACTACCCGTGACCAAAGGCACACTGAATTCACCCTAAACACACGAACAAAACACACTAAAAGGGTAGAAGATTACCTTTGAAGAATTCTTCAATCTTTCCCTCGCCCTCTCTGATTCTTGCCCGAAATTCCCCTCACCTGTTTCTTCCTTCTCTGTTTTCTGTTCTTCCTTTCCCAGATTTCTATTTTCAATTTTTTTTCCTATTAATCTCCCAAAGATTTAAACAATCCATTAATTTATATTTTAAGTGATTAGTCATCAAATAAATAAGAAAGAGGTGGCAACAATTCTGAAAATAGATTTTCTATCCTTTTGACACCTACGTACCAAATATCCAAAATTGCAAAATAGCCCCCAAATTTTTCCATATTTACGAAATGACCCCAAAAATTTCAGAAACTACATTTTGAACCCAAAATTGTTTTATGCTTCCATACTCTACTAATACTTGAGTATTACTCCAAATTATTGCATGTTTATTTTTTTGAGCACATATGATTATTTTAAATAGCTCAAAAAGTGTGGGATATTATAATGTACCTCCATCTGATGTGTTGCATGGACATGTGTATTCTGATGTGTTACATTGACATGTGTGTTCTGATGTGTTACATTGACATGCGTGTAATATTCCGTTCTATTTCAAACTGTTTAAAATAATCATATGTGCTAAGGAAAATAAAAGCGTGATAATTTTGAACAATACTCGGATATTGGTAGAGTATGAATGCTTAAAATGATTTTGGGGTCAAAATATAATTTTGTAAAGTTTTGGGGGCATTTTGTAAATATGGAAATGTTATGGGGGCTATTTGCTATTTTGAAATTTTGGTACCAATGCGCCAAAATTTTAAAGAAAATTCTTTTAGTGGATACCACCTCCTACTTGAATTATGATGACTAATCTAATTAAATTATAAACTAATGATTAGATCTTATAAAGGGAATTTTGGGTAAGAAAAAGAAAAAAAAAAGCAAGAAACCAGATAATAGAGAAAAACAGAGGAAAGGAAATTCTTCGGGGTAATTTCTCAACCCTTTAGTGTGTATGTGTGTGCGCTTTAGTGTGTATTGTTCATGCTTAATGTGTGTTTTAGGCACTGTGCAGTGTGTGTGTTTGGGTGATTCGGGTGTGGGTTAGGGGGTGTGAGTTTGTGTGTTTTTGGCATGTATGTGGCTGTCAGCGTGTGGTCGTGTGTAGGGGCAGGGAGAGGGGAGAAGGGTTACGGATGTGTGAAATGGGTGCTTTTGTGTATGTTTGCAGTGTGTTTTCAGGTGTGGGAGTCTGTGTAATTGTGTGCGATGTCGTGTATATATGTGGTGTTAGTGTGTTTTTAGGAGGGAATTGGGATTTGTGTGTGTTGCCGAGAGTATGTGTGTTTTTTTTTTTGGAAGGGGGTGTGTGTGTGTGTTTTTTTTATAGTGAGTGAGTGAGAGAGAGATAGAGTGTGTGTGTGTGTGTGTGTGTGTTCGGTCGGTTTGGTGAGCATATGTGTGTCTGTGTGTATGATTGTGAGTTAATGTCTAGTTAGAAGCTCTGAAGTATGTGTTAGTAAATAAGGTTTGATGTGATTTGATGTGATGTGGTAGGTTAACGCTCGCGGAGTTCGGGGCGATGGAGCTCTGAATGTTTGGGTTGTTAAAGTTGGTACCAGAGCAATACTGTGTTGGGCATTTTAGAGCTTCGGTATAAGATTTTATATACACGTAACTACTGAGTATAGGTAACAGGATTATATAGAATCGTATTTCGGTTAATGAGAATGGGACAGAATGATAGTAGAGTTAAAGCGTCTGCCTTTAACTTGTAATTGCACTGCTCTTAGACACGTGATAGTATAAATCTGGTAACTGTTCATTGCACCAGTATGGTTGCACTCATAGCACTGGCAGTGAAGGTAGTACAGAGGGCTAGGACGTCCCTGATATAGAGTTTCCTCTACCTCATAGGGAGGAACAACAGCAAAATCCGGAGCCAATGGCAGCACTGTTAAACACTATGAATCAGATTCTGACCTTGATGATACCAAATCTGGCTAATCAGCAGCCAGGAGTACCAAATCCGGTCCAACCATAGCCACAACCACAAGAAGAGAGTACCCTACTTGAGTTTAATAAATAAATGGCTTAATTGCATTGTAGACCCTGAGGTTTCAAACGATTTGCAATCAGAACCCCAAACTTTAAAACTTGACATCCAAGACCCCAACGTTTGACACATGTTGCAATCTGTGGAATTTATTAACGGGAGTCACATATTCCGTTATTTGTTAAGGGTAAAATCGTCTTCTTAGGTCATTTTTAATAATTTTCCAGCAAAATTATAATCTTAACCAATCTGATGACTGAGATGTAAACACGTGTAAAGGGAGTCCCCATATGGAAGTTCAAATTAGGCACCAAACCAATTTTGGTATGAACGGTCACCTCCGAACGGTCACCCCCATATTTTAGGGTTTTCATAGCAAATTTATTGACGGATTGGAGAACGGCGGTGTGGTTGTTGGTCGAATCATTCCTAATTAGTGAAGATCGATGCCTCCAGAGTACAGACATGGTGGGAAGACTCCAAAGTATGGTATGTACCCTAGTAGTCCACTTCAAAAATCATTGTATGCATGGAACTCGTTTTAGTTCAGTTGTCGGGTTTCTGTATGTTTGCAATATGAGGATTTTAATATGCTATTTAAATGTTCATTCCTATGAGATCAATATATGTTTACGCTTTTTATGTGCATGAGATATGAGGAATTTTATTGAAACGGGAATGCATGATATCGTTAGATTTTGACTAAGTTTTTTTTTTGCCGCACTTGTGATGTTTGTGCAGATCTTGGTTCACCCTATTTTACCATTAAGTTTTACCATGGGGGCACACTTAGAGAATACCCTAAAGTTTTGTACATTGGGGGTAAGGTGGATTACATTGACTACGTAAGTACTAATACATTGTCATTATTTGAAATGGATAATCTAGGCATGATGTTGGGGTATGCTCCTCATGTTGGTTTCTACTATAAAATTCCTGAGAGGAATATACAGTGTGGGTTAGTACATATGGCAACTGATGAAGATTGTTTTGACATGTATTGCACATTGCCAAAAAACAGAGTAGCTTAGGTTTATATTAGACATCTAATCCCATGTGGATATCTACCACAGCCAGAGGTTGTCCAAGATAATGCACTCAATGTAGTTCCCAGGCCAGAACCTAAAGTAGTCACCATAACTGACACTGATGATGAGAATGATGGTAATGATGGTCAAGACCTAGGTTTAACACATGAGAATTTAGATAGTGGTAAAGATAATGAACTGCGAGGTGATGTCAATGAGAATGATAATGAGCTGAGTGGTGCTGTTAATGGTGAACAACCTGAAGTGGATGAGGTGAGAGGTGCTATTAATGGTCAACAACCTGAGGTGAATGGGGTGAGAGGGGCTCCTGTTAATGAGGAAGCAGCTAATGTGAGAGAGGCTACTGTTAATGAGGAAGCAACTGGGGTTACCGAGGTTGCTACAGATAATGAGGTTCAACCTGAGGTGGATGAGGTGAGAGGGGCTGCTGTTAATGAGGAAACCGTTGTTGTGAGAGATGCTGTTGTTAATGAGGAAACAATTGTTGTGAGAGATGCTCACTACGAGAGAAACGGTTTATGCCTACGGTACTAAATCGTTGGCATAGCTCAAAAGTACCGTAGGCATAGCCTATGCCTACGGTAGTATACCGTGGGTGCTTCTTCTGATGGCATAGACATACGCCTCCGGAAGTAAAGACATAAGCCAACGGCTGTTCCGTAGGGACATACATATGCCGAGTTTGGCTTAAGTCCCTTACGCCAACGGTTTTTAAGACTTTTGCCTACGGATATACCGTAGGCTTTTTCATTCCTATCCCTACGGTTTTCAGAACTTTTGCCTACGGATGTAACGTAGGCTCTTCTCCTTTTATGCCTACGGTTTTCAAGACTTTTACCTACAGACATACCGTAAGCCTTTTTCCCTCTGTGCCTACGGTTGCACCGAAGGCCTTTCATACATATGCCCACGATTTTTTTTTATTTTTACTTACGGAATTACCGTAGCCTTTTCTATCTATGCCTACGGTTGCACCGTAGGCCTTTAAGACATATGCCCACGATTTTTTTCATTTTTACTTACGGAATTACCATAGCCTTTTCTAACTATGCCTACGATTTTTCAGACTTTTGGCGACAAATATGTCGTTGCCTTTTTTCCACTTTGCCAACGATGTTTAAACTTTTGGCAACAGATATACCGTAGGCCTTTCCTGCTTTTCCTGGATACATATTTATCGTCACTAATTATTGCATCTAATTCATTTCACAACAGTGCACGGAATAAACATCATCGAACCATAACAATTTTATAATCCTCAAACACCTAATTGCATAGAAAAGACATCAATCTGACCATTAATTGCAATACCAATCACAAAAGATTTCACCATCATCATCCTAACAAAGATTCTAAAAGTTTTCATGTTTTACTCTAACAAATCTTAATGTCCCCGAAATAACCTAATACTAATGAAACATATAAACCAACCACACTCGAGTACAAACCACGAACAACTCAAGGAAACTCGTCTTCATTTGCATTGTTTGCTTCTTGCTCCTCGCCATCACAACCATCCTACAAAATGGGACACCAATTACTTATTATTCAAGTGATACAAAACAAGAATGTATATCATGTTTTTCATAGGCAAAAAGAACAACATAAGCTGAAAAATAAGAGGCGAAGAGTAACATCTCACTTATCAAATAACCAATCAAATAATAACTCGTCTCTCTACCTCTCCATGTCACCAATCAACTAACTAATCAAATAACAACTCTCTCTCTACCTATCCATGTCACCAATCAACTAACCATTCAAATAACAACTCATCTCTCTACCTCTCCATGTCATCAATCAAATACCTCTCCGTGTCACCAATCAAATATCCTCATAGCAAAGTGCATCATATCACTCATCAAATAGTGCCATACCTTCGAGTATACAAAATCCCATTGGCTCAGTTTGTCACTGGACCAACTCTCAAATCTAAGTTATATAAAATGTATCGCTGATTATCCCAAATTAACTCTAAAAGTCTACATTTACCAATAGATTGAAAGTTTGACACCAATGGAACTCCACCGGTTCAATTGATTCAAACCATAGGAAGTAGATGTTACCTGAGTATTTAAAGGCCTTTGAACTTGACTCTGGCTTTGCATGAAATTAGCCTCGAAGTCGTCCATCATAGACTTCATTTTGTTGAATTCTTCTAATTGAGATTTCATGCTCTTGAATACTTCTAATTCAGACTTCATCGTGTTCAGTTCGTCTAGCTGAGACTTCATTGCATCAACTTCAGCCACTTTCTCTCTCAGCACAACGAGCTCTTCCATTAAATCTGGCCCAGGATCAGCAGTAATCCTTCGACTTCTGCCAAAGGTGTTTGTAATATTGGCCCCCAAACTCATGCAACGAACTCTGCCATGGCCATCTTTACCACAAGTCCGTGAAAGTATGTCATCGCGACCAGTAGCTAGTATGTTGGGCCCATCTGGTGACGTTGCAACAGCATCTTGTTTCTTTTTTATATCATCCTAAGAGACAAAAACCCGTGAGAAAATTACCAATTTCACCAGAAACCAAAATGGGAATCAATGACCATATATAACAACAAAACTTACGATTGACTAGCTAACAATTATCTTTAAACTGAGTTCAAATATCTAAGATCAAACTAAGCCAAATCCATTCCATCCAACAAACCATAACAAGAGCAAAGCCAATCAACTCAGTTAAGCAATCAGAACATGCGTATACCAGTGGAGGCAGAAGCCATGTACACGAGAAATTAGGAGAAGAAAATTGAGGTAGCACTGTAGCAGGCCAGCAACACTGTAGCAGCAGAAATTGAGGTGTTTATGCATAGTCCAAATTGGAAGGTGTAAAACATTGAGCAACAAGCAATGACTAAAGCTAAACAGCGGCAGCCTAAACCAAACAGAAATTAGGAGAAATTGAGGTAACAACACTGTAGCAAAATAACATATGAAATGGAGCAGCTGAGCAGCAAACAGGGAAGAGCAGCCGAGCAGCAAACAGGGAAGAGAGTGAGAAATTAGGAGAGAGTCGGAGTAACAAAGCAGCAGGAGAAACAGCCGAAACAAAACAGGGAAGAGAGTGAGCTTCGGTGGAGCAACCGAGCAGCAGCCGAAACCAAACAGGGAAGAGAAACAGCTGCAGTGTAGCGTTGGCTGGAGCAGCGGACGGAGCAACAAGCTTTCGGTGACGACGGGAAAGGCGATGCAGTGCTATCGGAGCAAGGCTGTCGGCGGGAAAGAGCGATCGATCGTGCGTGAGATTCTTCAGAGTGGTGGTCGTGACATGTGAGTTGTGATTTGTGAATTTAGGTTTTGCTGTGTTAGTGTCTTGTAAAATTGAAATGTTTGCAAGACTTGGTTAAAAATATGAAAGAAAATCGACGGTCCAGCTAAAGAGATGATGGCACATCCAACAGCTATGGTCCAGAAATGCTTATCATAGAAGCAAATCCTTGTGTACACATTAGCATCCTAACGCAAACTTTGTGGATCTCGGGGGAGGAAGTAATCCCCACTTCTTCCTCTTTCAAAAGGTGGACATGCTATGACCTGAATGGAGACTCGAAGCATTCAAGAGGCAGGCAAAACAGCTAGAAGAAAGAGCTCGAACCCGAGATCAAACTACTGAAAAACCTCTAAAAAAATGAGATTTGTGAGACCTAGCCCAGGTGTGACACCGACGACTGAAAAGAAAAACTCTTTCTTTATGTTCTGGTTCAGCTTCCTTCTTTTGCAATTAGACTTGCCTGTTTGCTTGTCCATTCAAAATGAGAAGTCGACGGGATGGGACCACTGAGACCGTCTTTAATAATGATGTCGTCCGATACAAACACACGAACCAAAGCTAGGTGAACCAAGTCAATATCTAATACGATAGCATTGTTGCCCTTACAAATACCATTTAATAACACATTTAATGCTGAAATATAACTAGTTGACAGAATAAGTGTCGTTAGACAATGAAAGGATGTTGTATAGAACTTACTAGCTTTCCCTTTGCAGACTCTAGGACAGTCCCATCCTTGTGAGTGCGTGAGACTATGTACATCTCCGTTCGGGAACGAATCTTTCCATCTTTTATGTACTACCAAGTAATAAACAATAGCAAGTAAGTATACGTCACTAATCAACAAATACACATGACATACATTTGTCACGTATTAACAAAATGTTTACCAGTTCTTGCTGCTTCCTTGGCATAGACTTTGAGCCTAACGTATGCCCTATCAAGTTTCCTTTTCGGTTGTTTGAGTTGGTTGTCGACTCTTTCTGGTTTTCATTTTCACATTAGTATAGGAAGTATAAACGTCACTAAGTGTATCATGCAAATGATCATTTACCTTTGCTTCATCAGTTAACCAATAGTTAACTAATACCTCCCACTGGCTTTTGTCCACCCTCGGATCATTCAAATTACGCAGAGATTTTGCTCGATCACCCTCCACAAAGTACTTTTGCTTTAACTCATACCTCCAACATCTCCACATGTTGTCAAGCCTCTCAAATATATGCTTTTTGGCTAGTGGATGGTCTGTCGTGTAACGTTTCTGCAAGCACAATTTAAACCTCAACATGAAATAGACAATTTCCATATCAATTTCAGTAGTTGAAACATTAGCAGGTGCACTGAATTATAAACCAGAAACGGAAAAGATGATAGGTACTTAACAACAAAATGAAAGGAGTAAATATACAATCTAGAGACAGTTATACCGTAATTTCAGCCCACGCAACATCTAGATCACCTTGCGTGAAATCTCTAAAACTCGCTATATGAATAGGGAAGATATTGGACTTGCGAGCTAAGGTCCCAAGCCACGCAGTCATCTCTCTTTCAGCACCAATATACATTTGCCCATTGTTATTGTACCTCACAAACTTTTGCGTCTCCCTAGCCCAAACATTTGCGCACATCGTGGGTCCCCGCGCCTTCTTTGGAGCTGAAAATAGTATTTCACTTAGACATAAACTACGAGTTGTAACACGTGTTATATAATCAATTTTATCGAATTTTTGCCAAGTAAGCTCATAGTAATCCAATTTCATATCTAAAGTATAAAGTAATATCATAACCTGGTATGCTAGAATCATCTGTCTCCTCTTGTGCACCCTCAAATTGTGAACGATCATCCTCTGGATCCTGTGAAAACTGATCTTCGGATCGTGGTGCCTCTACCTCTTCCTGGAAGAGTCGACGTCGCCGTCCAGCCATCTGAAAATAGTCTCTACATATTTGGCATCCATTAACACAAGCAATGAGTAATACTTTAAGTAAAATTTGGAAACTAGAAATCTTTTAAACTAGTGTAGTAAAATTAAAGTTACCTCTACCACTAATTCATCTACAACTAACACCACAAATTAAGATAGATGACTTCCCGACTACTCCATTAATATGTCATATTTGTACAAAAATCTATGTACAAGTCCATAATTTATGATTGCCATAGTTCATAATTGACATCAGTTTCCTATACCAAAGACTTGCACATACTGATAAGAGAATTCAACTAGATATGGACAAACACCCGGTATTTGAGAAATATGAATCAAAGAAGAAATGCCCTTTCAATGTGCCTCGTTCCTTTTAAGAATTCAACAATGAATCTAAGAAAAATGAAAGCTTAAACAAAAAACAATTATTATGAAACTTTTATTCGCTGTCCCAATCGTCGTCCTCCTCATATGCAACCTCGTCTTCATCTTCGTCTTCTTCTTCTACTCCCGCTTCTTCTTCCTCTTCCTCTTCCTCTTCAGCATCTTCCTCCCACTCTCTTTCCTCCTCCCTGTCATTAATGAAAGTATCACCTATTCCCTTGCTCTTCAAACGACTAGACTGTCCCCTTGGCTGTCTATTTGGCCTTTCCCTTGTATGAACAAACTCTCCCTCGACATCATTCCTACCCCAGGTAATGTTGTCTGTATCTATCTCTATAGGTTGTGCAAATGAACTTGAATTCATGAGTGGCAACTCATCCTCGTTGTCAGGCTCTGCTTCGGCATTTTCACACAAATCTCGTGGCTTTGTTCTTATTACAACACGCCAACCATTATCCCTTGGATCATCAACGTAGAATACTTGTTCCACCTGAGAGGGCAATACAAATGGATCCGTTTGAAAAGCAAACCTTCTTTGGTTCACAAGAGTATACCCATAGCGATCGGTTTTAATCCCCCTGTCGCGTGATTTCACGTCGTACCATTTACACTTGAACAACACCGCCTTGCCAACTCCGTAATAATCCAGCTCTATTATGTCTTCTAGAACACCAAAGTATTCCAAAAGCTCATCTGCAGGGTTCGTATCTTTGGCTGAGGAATATCCCCGGGTCATTGCAGTCACAAATACGCCGCTGTTTTGCGTCTTACGATTCTTTTCAAGGCTCTCTGTGTGAAAGCGGTACCCATTTACTAAGTAGCCCTTGCATTTCTTGCATATATCGTTTGGACCACGTGCAAGCGCTTTTACTTCTTTAGAGGCCTCATCTTCCACGGATCTAATCTGCGATTAAGAGGAAGTTTAACTACGGCAGTCCTGAAGCATGTGCATGTACGTTATACACATATAGTTCTATGTGTGTGTGTATGTGTATACACAGAGACACACACACCATATGTATGTCTATATATTCGCATTTAGTTATTAATATATATCTAAGCGACTTACATAATCACGAAACCACGATGAAAATTCTTTCTTTTGTGCTGTATCAAGATCCCATTGCAACATCCTTTTACGCTTTCTCATCCTTAATTCGTATGTATCCCTCCAAATCCTGCATTCATGCACACATAAACACCTCGTGCTGATATGAACGCTTGTGAAAAATAGATAAACAAATTTATTCTTTATTCTTACTTGAGGTACTTCTCAACCTCATCACAATTGGATAACATATACTGATGAGCCATCTCTTTGTCGTTGGAATCAAGAGGAACGTGCGAAGGATTTCCTAAAAAGCGACCTCTTTGTTCAAATATGGATAAGTTTGACCTCTTTTGAATGTATCCATCATCATTCCTCCCAACTCGATTCCAAGAAGCATCCACATCTCCTAGGTACCTTGAGCAGAATGTAAGGCATTGTTCTGCAATATAGCCTTCTGCAATCGACTCCTCAGGACGACTTCTACATCTAATGTACCCTTTAATCTTATACATATACCTGTGTACATCGCATAAAAACACATCACCGCATCCGTATTTGCAACATTACTAGTAGAAGTACTTTATAATATGAAAATTCAAACCTTTCAAAAGGAAATATGAAAATTCAAACCTTTCAAAAGGAAACATCTGACGATATTTCACTGGACCAGCAATCCTAGCTTCTTCAGCTAAGTGAATAGGCAAATGCACCATTATATCAAAGAACGATGGAGGGAATATCGTTTCAAGGCGACATATGATTTCTGCTATCTTCTTGTTTAACCGCTCAAAGTCTTCGACTCGATAATTAGTCGAACACAAATCTCTAAAAAAATGACACAGATCAATCACAGCAGAGCAAACATGGGGAGATAGTGACCCTCTAATCGCTATCGGGAGAAGTTGTTGCATCAATATGTGACAGTCATGGCTTTTTAACCCTGAAATCTTACGCTCTTTGACATTCACACATCTAGAGATATTTGACGAATATCCATCCGGAACCTTAACATTCTTCAACACTTCAAGAACCTTTGTTTTCTCAACTTTTGACATCGTATAGCATGCAGCGGGCAATTCGTACTGCTCGCGAGATGTACCGACAGGCCTTGGATGCAATTCTGGTCTAATATTCCGATCTTGAAGGTCAAGACGAGCTTTTAAATTATCCTTTGTCTTCCCCTTTAGACTCAATAGAGTCCCAATAAGGCTATCACAAATATTTTTCTCGATGTGCATTACGTCCAAATTGTGGCGATGAAGAAGGGTCTTCCAATATGACAATTCAAAGAAAATACTTCTTTTCCTCCAATTATGTGTAGCAGCTTTGGGAACAGTGTGTTTACTTTTCTTTCCAAAAGTGACATTAATATCACTTACCATTTCAGCTATATCAAACCCAGAAGGCACCACGGGAGCTTCCCTAAACTCACATTCTCCATTGAAACTTCGTTTATCACGCCTAAATTTGTGATCCAACTCCAGAAAACAACGATGTCTCATGTAACATTGCTTACCACGTATCCGTTCTGAGCATGTACTTCCTAGGCAAACTGGACAGGCTAACTTACCTTTGGTGCTCCATCCAAATACCATGGCCAAAGCTGGAAAGTCACTTACGGTCCACAAAACAGCTGCACGCATTGTAAATGTAGTCTTTGTCGCAGCATCATACGTTTCAACCCCGACAAACAAGACCTTGAGCTCTTCAATTAATGGCCTTAGATAAATGTCAATGTCATTACCAGGGGAAGTGGGTCCAGGTATCAACAATGGCATAATGAAATGAGACTGTTTCATACACAATCCCGGGGGTAAGTTGTACACAACCACAGTCACCGGCCATATACTGTGACTCGATCCATGGGTGTAAGGATCCATACCATCAGTTGACAAGCCAAGTCTAACATTGCGAGGATCGGAGGCGAATGTTGGATGCATTTCATCAAAGTGTTTCCACGCTAGAGAGTCAGCCGGATGGCGATAGACGCCATCTTTCCGGCGTTTGGCATCATGCCATGTCATGTCTATTGCTGTTGCGGGTGACATATAGAGCCTTTGTAAACTTTGAATTAATGGGAAGTGCCGCAACTGTTTCAGAGCAACTCTTTGAATTTTTGACTTAGAAGGTCCGGCTACATCCTCATCTACCGGCTTACCTTGAACCATCTTCCACCTTGTTGCCTTACAGATTGAACAAGAGCTTTTCTTGTCGTTCTCCTTCCAATACAACATGCAATCGTTTGGACACGCATCAATCTTTTGATAACTAAATCCTAAGTCACCAATCATCTTCTTAGTTTCGTAGAAGTTATTAGGCAATTTCTCACCAACAGGAAGTATCACTTTCAACTTGGCTATCAACTTGTCAAACGACTTGTCACTCCACTTACTAATACACTTCAAATTAAAAAGCCAAACGATGAAAGACAACTTAGTCTCAGACTTGCATCCTGGATATAGTTCTTGGTTTGCTTCATTCATGTACATCTCAAATTTTGTAGCTTTGGTGCAAGGATCATCTTGAAATTGATTTCTGAAGACGTCATTTACCAGTTCGGGCATTAAATTTACTTCGGCATCAACTTCGGTAGTGGCACCCTCGTTACCAACATCATCACCAGGTGTCCGATTAGCATCGCCTTCAACCTCACCATGTTCAGTCCATACCCGATAGTGGCTTGCAAAGCCCCTCCTAACCAAATGTTCTTCCACTGTAACACGATTTTGAAATAAGCAGTTGACACACCTCGTACAAGGACACAAAATCTCTCCTGAAATTGTACCCACATTATCAAATGCAAAATCAAGAAAACTATTAACGCCTTGGTAGTACGCCGGAGATGCCCTTGAAAGGTTTAACCATTCTTTGTCCATGGTATCTTCCTTCATGCAAATTATAACCTAGTTAGAACTAATGTAATATATGCACCTATCAAAGCATGGAGAATTAATTTGGATGTTGTACGAAAATATACAAAGAGCGTGGGTTTGAGCTTGGGATTAGATTTTAACATAGTTAGAATTAATGTCATACATGCACGTATCAGTATACGCTACGGAAATACCACCGTCGCACTGATGCACCTTTAATCCTTGCTACCCCTACGGACCAACCACCACCCTAACACACAACCCCAAAAAGGCTCTGCCATACTGACGGAGGTCATATCCAGACGAAGTGTTCCATGCATTCACACAACTCATTACTCTATAAATACGGAACACAAGTGAAGGAGCAAACATATATATATGTGTTTATTTTTCTTCTTTCAATTTGTGTTTAATTGTTTAAGTCACAAAGAGTGAACGTAAAGGGACTACTATTCTTTTCTTTTGAGTTTTTTTTTTGGCTAAAATACCTTGACCCAGGTGGATACTTCTTCATCTTCTGTTTTTTGAATAGTTTAGAGATACCTTATCTGTTTTTTATTTTTTTCTCTTCACTTGATATAAGGATTTTTAGTATAGATTGGGTCAGAAAAGTAAACGCCTTTTTATCGTCCAAACTAGGAACCAAGAAGAATAAATTAAGATAAGATCTTTCTTTCTTTCTTTCTTGCCCTCGTGTGAAAGGAGAAAATTTTGAGTGTAGCAGTAATAGATATGACTTGATCTAATAGAAAAATGAGCCTAAAAGGGCGGCATAGCAAAAACATGGTAACGGAACAAGATTAAGTTAGAAAGTTTTTGGATAACACTTATTCAATACTGTTCATAATCTGGAAAAAAAGCCATTGTTAAAGCTCATTGCTGCGCGTTTCTACTAGCACTTTAGCAATTAAAGTATCAATTGAGATGTCATTAAAATCTTTTAGCAACATATGTTCAAGGATTTTGAGCAACCCTAACTGATAAACTCCAATTCTATCGGTAGACGATCATGAGAAAGGAATCACTGGTGCCCTCTTTCATAAATAACAAAATTGATGAAATTGTGGAACATCATAATTCATTTCTTACTTAACAAAATGACTTGAAAATACAGAACTACTTCACTTAGAACTCAACAGTTCCCAAGCTCTTATTTGTCTATACAGTAGATTGAGCTGAAATGATTGAAAATGATTGAGAAATTCCGGATGTGGTCAAATATGTCATGCTAGAATGTGAGTTCATGGTTCTTGCTACATTAATGAAGTGTAGTTGATGTCTGGTCAATACTTTGATGGATCAATATGCAGTTGAAAAAATTGATGATTGGCATGACCAAAGTAATGCACATGAAAGTGTCAAATTTCCCCATTAATGAATCACCCACCAACCATAAGGTCCAAAGTCCACCCAGGAATTGTACCCCCACAAAAACTGAATTGGGTCATTGTGGCCTCTCCTAGAAGATGTTCAGGTGGGACCTTAGTGTCACGGGTCCATCAAATTATCTCTTGGGAAGAAGGGGAAGGAATAAAGAGCAAAGAAGGGGGGTCTCTCTCCAGTGGAACTTTTGGGTCATTATTTTCCCTTCTTCAGTTCTTCTACTCTGCTAACGAAGATTTAACAACTTGCTTGCAAGTTTTATGTTTGCGTGCTAGTTCGGCTCGTGAAGTCTCTTGCGTAATACCAAGAGAAACCAGTGAGAAAGGCGGAGGACTATCACTACTTTGTACCAAGATCCAAGTGGCCTCCAATGAACACAAAAAGGACTTGAGCTCTTTTAAGTCTCTTAAACAGTTAACCTACTTGACAACTAGTGTATAACATCAAGACAGCTTTAAATTGACTATTGATTGTTAGATCTACCTTAAGGACCACAAAGAAGGCTACCCTAAAATTTATGGCCTGGTGCTATGGAAATCCATGGCTTTAGATTGTTACATGAACACACCCCTCTCTCTCCTCCTTTTCCTTCTGGAATTTGCAGTGACGAGAGCTTCGTGCACTGGACAACCTCTCTGGACGGCTATCTAACTACAACATGTGTTCAATTAATCCTGTAATTATAAGGATGCCATGAGTAAATTACTCCTAATGTTGTAGCTAATATGAGACACTGTAGAGGTCTAAAGTAAATGGCAGAAAATAAAAACCATCCTGCTGACAACAAAAGCACATAGCATGCCTCTTCATGGCTCTTTTCCTAAACCTAGAAAGAAAACAAAAAGGTCTAAGATTCCTTGCCCACTCCTCTACTCTTTCCTTGACAAATAGGCCCCCTTTTGCTCACACCACTGACACCCTCCCCAAGCCCCACATCCCCACAATTCACTCATCTCATCTCCACTTCCCTTGGACAAGATACGAGTGCTCAAAAAGCAGCAAACTTGAATTAGATCTCACTCATTCAATGCTCATCAATTCATCTGGGAAAAAAGTGAATCCATATTGGAGCATCTAGTTCTTCTCTCACACAAACTACTGCTCCCAAAGTTCATTTATATACACTTCCATATCACATTTACTCCCTCCATCAAAATATATAATACTAGAAAAGAAGTCTCCACCTTTAGATATTGGAAAGCCTAGAGAATATTGCCAGCTTTGAAAAGGAAGAACCTAATGCATCAGTGCTCATATGTAATCTTCTTCCATATATTCCTCCAGCTACTTTGGACCATTCTCATTGGGTTCTGCCAAGGGGCTGGTTTTAGGAATCATGGGACTTCAATTCTAAAATTAACAAACGATAGAATTGGTGTCCCTTGATATCTTCCCTCTTTTATACTATTCTCTTTTTTGCCTCTCTTTCCCCACCCCTCGCTTACTATCCAAACTTTGCCTCTTTTACGAGTACATGCATACTATACAAGGAAGACCCACTCCAAAACCAACATAAAGTCCAATTGACCATTCACGCGTTATGGTGTCATCAAACTTGGCATCCTAAATAACTACGACTAAAGAATTCAACCAAAACCTTCATAACTACACCTGACACATTCACCACACTTCAAAAACTACAACGCAATACAAATCAGCAAGCCAATAATTACTTGTAAAAAAGAATCAACCAGGACAAATGTGTTTTCCTAATAATTTGTGTGGCGGGATGGATGTGGCGGAGCAAGGATGTGACGGCGGCGCTGAGGGGTGCGATAACGTAATTAGATGCGTAGGCAAAAAAAAATTTGGTCGAATGAATTTGTACCTGTGGCAGCGCCGAAGAGAGAGGGAGGCGGAAGTGGTGGACTGCAGCGCGGCAGCGGAGGAAGGCAGTAGCAGCCAGCAGAGAAGCGGCAGCGGAGGAGGGCAACCAGAAGAGCAGCGGCGTGTGACGGGTTGCGGAGGGGCGCAACCAGAGGGGCTGCGGCGTTTGACGGGGATGCGGCTTGTTTGTGTGATGAGAGAGAGAGGTAGCGAATCTCGTTATTGATATACGTGCAAGCTAATTTTATGCCCCCTATTTCTTATCTCATAATTCCCGCTAATTTACCCTCTAATTTTTACCCATAATTTTTTCTATAAGTTTTCGTACCCGCCTAATTAATCCGCCAATTTTTACCCGCTAATTTTTTTTTTGATAAGTTTTCATGCCCGCCTAATTATCCCTCCAATTTTTACCCGCTAAATTTTTTCTGATAAGTTTTCGTGCCCGCCAATTTTACGCCAATCTCCACGATTGTGAATCGTGTCTACATGATTATAAAAAATTTATGTTTTTCATACTAATCCATGCTTCGTAATTTTATGCCCGCTATTTTTTTTTCTAAGTTTTCATGCCCACCAAATTAACCTGCTAAACTTTTTTCTAAGTTTGCATGCCCGTCTAATTAACCCGCCAATTTTTACGCCAATCTCTACGATTATGAGTCGCGGGCTTTGACCATCATGAATCATCTGGAATATAAGTCAAGAGTTTGTATAATAACACTTGTATCAACGGTCATTGTGTCCCGTTGACTTTTTGTCGGCACCCACCTCCTAACCCTTCCCCACCATCATGTCTGCCCCTCGCTCCCTTTCCTTACCACCTTTCCACCACTGCACAATCCCCTACCCGACTTCAACTACCGATCGATCAACCCCACATCTATACCCCCTACTCATCATCCACCAACACCCCCCCCCCCCACATAAAGAGAAACATAAATACCCCGTCTGCCCCTCCCCCAACTACCAGACCACTAACATCAACTTTCCTGCACGACCTAATTATTTGAAATTGCAGACTAGCCAGCCAGCATCACAGAAGAATTAAGTGCAGTGTGTTACGTGTGAGAAGGAAAGAAATGAGATTGAGGGATGAGATAACTCTCAGAATTATAGAGGTGGCTAGATTTCTATTGATGCAGTTGGATTTACCAGAATAAATTGATATACCGGCCACCATTACAATTGCGGTCGTCGAGCCTATCACCACAGTCATTGGTGATTAGTTGATGGAACTCATGGCTGGGCGATCAGTGGGTAGTGGGCATGTGCCTAGCTAGTGGAGGTAGTGAGTATTGATTGTGGTGGTATAGTACGTAGCTATTATTGTCCGTGGCATAACAAACTTGTGCCCACGGATCTTTGTTGTCGTTGGCATAACAAGACTTGTGCCCACGGGCCCTTCTGTACCGTTGGCATAATAAGACTTGTGCTCACGGACCTTTCTGTACCGTTGGCATAACAACACTTGTGCCCACGGACCTTTCTGTACCGTTGGCATAACAACACTTGTGCCCACGGACCGTTGTTACCGTTGGCATAACAACACTTATGCCCACGGGCCCTTGTGTACCGTTGGCATAACAACACTTGTGCCCACGGGCTGTTATTACCGTTGGCATAACAAGACTTGTGCCCACGGGCCCTTGTATACCGTTGGCATAACAACACTTATGCCCACGGGCCCTTCTGTACCGTTGGCATAACAACACTTGTGCCCACGGACCGTTGTTACCGTTGGCATAACAACACTTATGCCCACGGGCCCTTGTGTACCGTTGGCATAACAACACTTGTGCCCACGGACCGTTATTACCGTTGGCATAACAACACTTATGCCTACAGGCCCTTGTGTACCGTTGGCTTTTTCGTCACTATAGACCTGTTTTCTTGTAGTGGCTGCTGTTAATGAGGAAACAACTGAGGTTCCTGAGGCTGCTACAGTTAATGAGGTTCAACCTGAGTTGAATGAGGGTCAGGTTTATGAGGAAACATCTGAGGTTAGAGAGGCTGCTATGAATGAGGAAGAAGTTGAGGTGAGAGTGACTGGTACTGAGGAGGAAGACAATGGTAAAGATGGTGATCGAAATGAACATGATAGTAGGGGTGAGCAGAGTAATGAAGGAAGTGATGAACAAGATTCTAATTTTTGTGAGCAGAGTATTGAAGGCAGTGATGATGATAACCTATATGATGGCAATATTGTCACTTCCAGTGAAGAAGCCCAAACAGATTATGGCAATTCTGATGAGCTACATAGTTTATCCAGTGAGGATGATGAGACACAACAGAGAACAAGAAACAAGATAAAAAAAACCCAAGTACCCTGAGTTTGTGAAGGTTAATGAGAAAGATGATCCAATTTTTAAGTTAGGGATGAAATTTGGCTCAGTTGAGGATTTGAAGAAAGCAATTAGGCAACATGCTATATTAAATGGTAAGGATATCTTGTTTAAAAGGAGTGAGAGATATCTTTGGTGGTGGTTTGCGGTGGCGGTGGTGGGGCATGGGGGTTGCCGACGGTGGTGGTGCCCGGCCGTCGGCGGTGGCAGGCTTTGGCTGGTGGCTGCCGGCAGGCAGCGGTGGCAGTCGCCGGTCGGTAGTGGCTGCAGGCCGCCGGCGGTGGACAGTGGTGATGGGCGGTGGCTGCCGGTGGTGGGAGGGTGGTGGTGGTGGTTGTCTCAAAATAAAAATCGAAACTCATTTTTGGAGTTTTCAAAAATAATCCTGGTTTAAAAACTGATTTTTTAAACTTAAGGGAAAAAAAAAAACGAAAACTGTCCGTCAAACACGCTTATTTTTTTGCAGTTTACAAAACTGGGAAAACAAAAACTATGTCAAATAGGGCCTTAAACTGGGACTTTTTTTGTACTATTAAAACACTATAATTTTTCCAAAACTTTTTCATAAGTTTTAAAGACAAAATTTTACAAATCTGAATTTACAGAAAATATTAAAAATACATATAATTTCAGAAAATTATAAAATTTTGCCAAAAATTCTAATATAGCCTAAGGCATTATACTTTAAAATTTCACATGCTAACAGTGAGTGTACACTATCCAATACTCGCGCCGCACCTAACGCTAACTCGTGGTACATTTGTGCTTGCACAGGGTACTACCAGTTGCTCAACCCCACAAAACCCATTTCTTCTTCCTTTTTACTAGTCCTGTGCAAACCTAGAACACAGTCACTCGCTCACGGCCATTCTCTCCCTCTCTACACACACACACATATACACTTACACACATTAACACACACACACCCCATACCAACATTAACACACACACCTAGCACCGCTACTGTCGTGCACCTAGCACCGCTACTACCTCACGGCAGTATTCTCTTATTTGCCCAATACACACACATGCAACACTCACACATGCATCCACTCATACAAAATGGACGCACACAGCACTACGCGCACATAAAACACACACCTGTAAAATACAATACACACACCTACACACAAAACTCATACACAGACATACACACAAGCACACAACTTTCCCACACCCACTGTCGTTTCTCTTCTCTTTTTTTTTTTCTTTTGTTCAGCACACTATACACACACTTATATACATACACAACACACACACACACACAGATGAGCACACCCAGGCAGTATACAAACACACATAAAGATTCACACAATCTCACACTCACTCCCACAATAATACACACCCACAAGTACCCATCACACTCTCATGCACCCAATAACACACACCACCCACGCAAATATACACAAACACACCCACAGACACCGTTTATATCCACTGCCTCACGGCAGTTCTCTCTCTCCCAACAACCCATACATACACAGCCACCCTTGCATTCACCCACAGCTGTCCTTGCAGCAGCCATGGCTGCCTTTGCAACCATAGTTTTTTTTTTTCAAACCTCCACGGTACACGGTCACAGCCACCATGGCTATGACCTTCTCTCATTACCCTCACAGTTGCCATCCCCCTTAGTAACATGCAGATAGATGCCTAACTCACAGAGAAAACCTCACTGCAATATCTTCTTCTCACAACTATAAACGCACCTAGAAAAGTCCACAATATCTCACAAAACCCACACCCTTTTACACAACAGGCACACCCCACAGCCACCCCCTTCTCACGGTCCCCCCTTAATCCCACAAATCATTGAAAAAACTAGAGAGAAAGGCTAGAAAACTTACCAGGAAAAAACAACACGATCGTCGAAAAAATCTCCTTTCTTTTCTCCTTCCTTCGTTCTCTCTCTTCCTCTCAGCGTGTCTCAGAAAAAAAGGATGGGAAAAATGGGACGGCTTCTCTCTAGTAGTTGTGTGTGTGTGTGTGTGTCTATATATATATATATATATATATATATATATAAACCTAGGTTAGAAAATTACCAAAAATCCCCCAAAGTTTCGATACTTTTTCAATATTCACCCAAAACTTTCTTTTATTATGAAAAGGCCCACAATAACTATAATAAAGTAATGCACTAGAAAACTTTAACGTATTACATAACCCCGCTACACTAATTGTCGCTAAAAATTGCTAATAAATGCATCGTCGCTAACTAAAAAATTTCATCGCTAAAAAATTTCAAAAATATCGTTTACCCTAATTGTCACTAAGTACCTCAATCAATATCACTTATAATTGCCAATTACAACTTATGGTTTCTAGAACTTTTGTTGCTAAAGGTTGCCAATAAAATTTCACTGATGGAAATCGGCGCTAAATCTTTCGTATATAAGTCGTCGCTTAAAAATGAAATAACTGACTAGGCAATATCAAGGTTCGGGGTGTTACAAATTGAGCACTAACGAAAATAGGCTGTGGATCGGCCTCTGTTCCCAAGTTTACTTCTATCAACAAATCTTGTGCTTTCGTTTTCAAATCATCTAATTTAGCCGACGCCAGTTTGAGATCCTACAACCGAACTCCATCTTATCGATCTTCTTCATCGTCTTCTATACACTCAGCCCAGTCGATAGAAGATAGTTTTGCCAATCGCTTCTCTATGGCATAGATCATTAATTTTTTGAAGGTCATTTTTACCGCATCTTGTCCTAATTTAGCTTTATCTATATTTTCGGTCATTGTCGACTCTATTTTCTAGTTTTCGAAGCTTTCTTCATTTTTTTGACTATCGACAATAGAAGCACTCTCTAGCTCCCGCCGTGCACAACATCCGCTTATCCATCAACAATCGTTTTCATATCTATTTGGTAAAGACCTTCTGCTGCCAAATCCAACCATAGAATCAATGCCTCGACCATATACCAGTATTTCATCCTCGTCCAACACCAATGGCTCTATTTCCTGTTGGTAAAATTTCGCCTCTATGCAGTTTGAATCTGTCAAAAATAGCTTATCATATGCTCAAACCAACTCGGCCACCTTCTTTCCGTACTTTTCTTCTCTCCAAAATATTAGAACCTGGTGAAGGGAAGATATTATACAACCGTTGACATGTATCCAATCTCTTCCAAGCAAAGCATTAGAACTTGAGGAAGAATCAATCACAAGAAATGGAGACATCTTCGTCTTTTTCGGACTATAAGTTCTATTAGGACTACACCCTTTGGCTTCGAGACACCTCTAGAAAAATTACACGCCATAACTTCGGATGGGATTAAATCTCTCTCATCTTTGCATAGTCTTTTTAACATTCTAGTAAGCAGAATCTTTACTGCAGCGCCATTGTCAACCAATACTTTAGCCACAGGTTGGCCATCCATTAGCATGGAAATGAACGAAGGCTTCAAATGCTTTATCTTTTTCGGGTCTGGTCTGGTTAATATGACCCAATTCCCATGATCAATTACGATGCCTTTACTTGAATGATTCTACCTCACCTCGTCAAGCGTATCATGTTTCTCTTCAAGCACAAAACTATTTGGTATTGGTGTTTTACCATCCTATACATCTTCTTCCACATTCTGAAATGATTGCACTTCTTTTGCTTCAAAAGTGAGAGGAAGAATGAACATCATGTTGCACTCGATAGTTACTTCATGTTCACCAAAGAACAATTTCCTTTTTGCTTCAACTTTTTTTTCTTCCAAAGGCAGTGCCTTCTTTTTTGTCCTCTTTCTTATTTGGGACATCTATTTTTTATTCCTCGCCAACCGATGAATCTTCAGCTTGCTGAAGTCTCCTATTTGATTCAATATTCTTACCTCAGCTCCCGACCATTTTCTGGAGAACCGCTTCTTCTCTTTGTTTTTGTTGTGCAAACCCAACTGCATGCCGGTATCCAAACTCTCTTGTCCAAGTCAACTTTTTTCTCTCCAGTTGAACTTGTTTGAGATCCAGCTCTATCCGCATTATAACTGTAAATTTTCTTTGTACCCTCCTTTTTTGCATTCTGCTCAAGTCTTGATAAGTCTCTGGGAATGCAACTTTTTCTTGACCAACTGTGTGCCAATGATCATCGAGTGGCATTTTAGGTTTCAACATCCTCGGCTCTCCCCAATCTTCTTTATCATCCTGAAACTACCCCTTTGTCCAGCCGTTATGCGGTTTTTGCACTTGTAATTCTCTGACACATACATTGGGTCAAATGGTCCAAATCTTGGTTTCATCATTTCGAGCCAAAGTGGTCGGGCCTCACATTATTCTGATAAATCTCTTGATTAGCCATATTTGGCCGTCTAAAGCTCATACCTGGCTGATTCTGATAATTTAATCCTTCTTGGCCCATCTTTTGATATCCTTCATGTAATATTTTCTTACGAGTCTGATTTTCTATCGCCCGTTCCTTCTGCCACATTTTTTTTACCATTCTTTGGAAGAGCCACAACTTTGACACACTGGTTCTTCAATAGGCCCAATCTTGGATACAAATGTTCCTTACTTAATCAAACACCCTTTTAGCCTCTTCATCAGCCCATACAAACCTTTCTTTCTTCTTGCTGCTGCAACCAAAACTTTCATTCATATTAGAATCAAAACTTTCCTTTTCTAACATTACCTTCTTGTCTGCTCTTCCCCGATTAGTGTTTCTCTCCAAAGGTTTTCTTGCCTTAAAATTGTCTCCTTTTGAGCTTTCCTCGTCACTTGAGCATTCGATCGGGTCATAATCAACCAATACCGTGTTGATGTCGAGAACCATCTCTAGGAAAGGATCCATGTCCACCTCCATTACTTCTTTATCCTTATCGACAAATTTGAGAAGCCCGTTCAACTTGATCCTGCACAGTATTACGAAAGATAACGCAATTGCTAGTATTGTGACTTATGGTATTGTGCTTTCTTATCCTTTGGGGCCCTAAGAGGACCTTGGAGCTGAATGAACTTTATCTTCAGAAGGTAATCAAAGTTCTGGTCAGCTTAATTTATATCGAACGAATATCTCCTCAACGCGGGTGAAAGATTCAGCTTATTAAGTTGTTTCGAAGGTAAAATGATAAGACTTCTAACTTTGACCAGAGGTTCATAAGTGACTGGCCTCTTTCCGACCATTTCTGTAGCATCTATTTCCAAATCGACAGGATCTCAAAAGTAATTTCCCATCGACGAATTCTTCCTGACTTGCTCTTCCCTTAATAATGTCTCATATCGGGCTACCCTAGAGGATAGTTCAAAAACGTTTCTGAACTCCATCCCTTCGAACTTCTTTCTAATTTCCAGATCTAAACCGTTGAGAATCAAGTTTTTCAATTCTGATTCTGGAATTTGAAAATGACATTTATTCTTGGAAGCCTTAAATCTTTCCAAAAAACTATTTTGCTCTCTCCCTTGAAAATTGTTTTAGTCTAGCCAGATCGGCTAGAGAAATTTCTGATTTCATTTTGAAGAATTATGCATGGAACAAGTCTTCCATGTCTCTCCAGGAAAACACTGAATTTGGTGGCAGATTTGCAAACCATGAAAAGCTACCTCAGTTAGTGAATATTGAAACCATCTTAATTTGACCCATTCGTGCTGACCTAGATCTCCACACAGAAAGATAAACCTCGTGATATGTTCAATGGTCAATTGGTTCCTTTCGTCGTGGAATAGACTAAACTCTGTGACTTTCGGTCCTCTAGGTATTTCCATCTGATCGACCTCATCAGAGTATGGTTTTTTATATAAAGGCCTATCAATAGGCCTTTACCCTTGACCCATTCCCACTTGGTGGAACTCGTGGCGAGGTTGGACCCCAAACCTACAGCCCAACCGTTCCCTATCATTCGGTCGGAGGCGCCAATCGTTTCTTTGAACATGTGGTTTTCGAATCGAGTGGTCCCTTCTGGAGATCATTTGTGAGGAGGGGCGTATATACCCTTGATTCCCTGACCGTCATGGTATTGACCATTTCCATTTCGCGGAAGTTTGATGTTATTGGGCCACTTTGCATGACTATTAAGCCCGTTTACACGTATTCCATTTTTACTCGACCTTGTTTCCCCCTCATCGGCATGTATGGGAATGTGCGAGCCAGATTCATACGATTGATTCGAACTTAACCCATTAGACTGTTTTATAGCATTCTCGATCCTCATGGGGGAAGTATCCACTTCCACTGGGCCAGTTTGTTTACTGATAGGGGCTTTCCCTTTTTGCATATTCGAATCCACTATTCTAATGATAGAGGATGTCTGTTTTTGGATTTCGCCTGACAGACCTTTAATCATTTCTCTTTCAGAGGCATCTCTTTCCTCCGACAGTCATCTCACTTCGTCTACTATCTTAGAACTAGAGTGATTTTGATCACTAACCATTCTATTCAAAGCCATGTTTTGGTTTTGCATGAAGGTCATAAACTGAGACCTCATATTTGTAAACTCTTGCATTGATGAACTAACATGGTCATCAGTTGTGTCAAAGTTGGGCCATTGTGGCTAATGGTCGGCATCTCAGCATCAGGACTTACACCATCGTTGGAGCTTCCTCCATTGGCACTTCCCTGAGTTTTGAACGTTGGCGTTCATGCTATTGTAACGCCCCGAATTTTCTGAGCGTTAATGTTAAATAATCATAGTCAGAAAAACCTTAAAATATCGAAATGTCTCCCCAAGTGGTCATTCAGAGCATGTACTAATTTTATCCCATAGATACATCAATAAATGCCTTAGCAGCCTAAACATTTATGTAATCCAAATTACTCCGACACGAAGTTCCAAAACAAATTTCAAATCCACATAGGTCCTCCTATTGTACTTTCTAAAAATAACCAAACTAATGCAAAACTAAACTACTAAATACTGACTCTGATATGAAATTTGCTAGCTCTCAATCACACAGCTAGCCCTGCAATTCAGTCCCCTTTTTACTGATCACCTGAGAGAAAACAGTAAGGAAGTGAGCCAAATGCCCAGTAAGGTCGCTCAACGGACCAACCAAAAGGGATACAAAAAAATATGTCTGAAGAACGAAATTTTGGAGGTACAAAACTCTAACGGAACATATACGAGACAGAATTTTAAAGTGCCAAAATATACTTTCATAAAAAGACAGAATGTCAAAATGTCAAAAGTACATCCTTGTACAAAGACAGACGCTAGAGAGCCATTTAGAATAAGGTCACACATGACATCACTGACACATGAAACCAGGTTCAGAAAATAAGATCGCGATCTCTAGCTCATCTCACTGAGCTAGCCGACGTTCCAATCCACGTGGGTAAGTCAAAAACAGAAAAGTCACATCTACTGTGACATGGCTCATAGAACTACCCATAAGTTAAATCACTAAACAAGGCAAGGGACAAGAAGTTGCTCTGAACAATGTAAACTAATGAAAGCAGTCTTGGCTCAAACCAATTGTTACGCATCTTACGTTATACCAAGTCAGGTGACAACAATAACAACCAAACAGTAGATCTTGCAATAGTTACTACGAGATAGTTAATCACTAGTAAATTTGCAATTAACTCGAAAGACACATAACGGATCATAAAAAAAATGAACATTACAGTACCACAAATTAGAAGAACGAATATTTCAGAGAAAAAGAACCAAATAGATTTACCGAGTGACTAAACTGAAACCAAAACTTCATACTCATGTAATCAGGATTGCACAATTTCAAATCAGTGCAATAGCAAAACGGTCATAAAACCTAAGGTAATTAATTCGACGGGGACGCCAATTTCTAACTCACGACTGTCTTGGCACCAGAAAGATTGAAAATTGCCGGGTACGTGAACAACGAAAAAATGATGGCAACGAAATTCATTAGACAGGAGATGACCGGCATGCAAAGAGGTGGGATTAGATGTGGCAGAATGAATATTTGTGACAAGGTGGTGAAAAAAATATGAATAGCATGATCATCATGCAATCATATGTTCAATAATGAGTCAAAAGACTCCGACACACAACTAAACAATTATGGGTGGAAGAATTCTTCATTACTCAGTACAAGAGTTTTACACAGACGAAATGGAAAAGGGACAGAAATCTCGCACGGACATCGAGGCAACAAAAGAAGATCTGAGACTTCCAATTGACACCAAACCACAGCGAAAATACACGAGTGTCTTTGACGGCAGTAGCACTAATAATTCTTTGAATCCAACGAGAATTAAACCATTAAACAAATAAGATTGATCGGTTCAACGCTGATTCAAGTTTTAAAGTCATAAATCCTTACCTCCATTTGTGCAATTCAATCACAAAACTTTGATCTTCTGAATCAATTATATCAAAATCCCTAAAAATTAATATACCCAAAAGTTATAATTAGGGTTCCAACAATAACAAAAATTCGTATGGATTCCAACTACAAACCTCAACTCGATACCCAAAAATAAATTCTTACCTCGAATAATGATCAAACTCTCAAAAGGCTCTTCCTAGGAATTTTCTGGAGACTTTTCTGAACTTTAGTGTGCTCCTATGAATATACGTAACTATCAGACACCTAAAAGATATATATTTATATTCCTAAAACAAATAGAATTTCAAAATAACCATTACGTCCCAAACTCTCTAATTTTATTATTATTTTAATATTTTTTTAAGCATTTAAATATGAGGGGTCTAACAGCTATCACTCCTAGTCATGCCATGAGTGGCTTGAATGTTTCTTACTTCCTTCAAATTTCCACCATTGTTGGTGGTTGGAGTTTCAGTGCCATTATTGGCACCGTGTAATCTTACAGCATTACTACATGTGCTTAGCATAGTTTTCCTTTTTAGCTACCAATGTCCCACTAGGCATGCCAATGTTTGCGCTGCTGAAAAAATTCACTATCGATCGTGTACCTGTGACACAATCGATAAACAGTGCTGGATCTATTTTGCCTCTCGGGCCTGAGGACTTTGCTAAAAATGAAAACTAATTGAAGACAGGACACTGAACAAATCTACAAATGATACGCCCACTAAAATAATGAAGATTGTCTTTACAATGCAACGAATACAGGTACGGCAATGTACAGGGTTTTCTATCGATACAAGAAAGATCATCCGAGAAACTTGAAAATGAGAGAAATAGACCAGTACATGACAGACTTGGTTTTCCTAAGTCTAATTTTGTTCGTGAATTTGACAACCTTTTTCTCTGTTGTTCTTCTCTTCTTTTATACTTGCTTATCCATAACCGTCTCCCATTTGGAACTGTTCATCTTTATCTTTATTGAGAACAACTTATCATACTTCATAATCGGCCGCTTTCTGCTAACACATGTACTTTACAAGTAACCATTTTCTGTAATCTTGACAGCTGTCTATTCCAAGAATCGTCTATCAACCGTTGTTACCGATTTTCCAGCCTCGTCACCATGTTTAACCACTACTGCCGATTGTCTTGCACCTGTTAACGGTTTTTTCTCTTTGCACGATCCTTTCGAATTTTGTTTCCTGCGTGTTTTCACCAATTTGCTTGTCTTTATCACACCGCTATTAGTAACTGGCGATCCATCAGTAGCCGTAACAGATGTGCCCGTTTCCACTTACTTCTTCAGGTATTTTCCACGGTCTTTGGCATGCCACATGTCTATGCATTTATTAACTGTCATAAAAATGTTTATGCCGCCAAAAGGTATACATTTTTGTACATGAAATTGTAGTTAATTTGCTGCTGCAGTTTGTATTGGTTTTAGCGAGTAAGGCCTGACAGAACCCTTGATGGGGAGCCAAATGAGCGTGCGGCCAATCACAAACTTAATTCACCGACCCAACTATAGATTCCGGTCATGACAGAGTGCGTTGGTGGTCATTGAAGGTTTTGGGCGGGACAACGGAGTGGTGGGTGGTGGCTGATGTAGGAATAATGGTGGTTGGTGGCTTATGGGGTAGAAGGTGGGGACCGTCCATTGTGAATGAGGAAAGAGTTAGAGAGGAATGTGACTTTGCCACGTCAATACTGGAAGAAAGTTTCATCCACAAAACTAATGGATAACCGCTATATGTGGGAATTATATTTAGTCGGCTTTCGGCTATTAGGGATATTCCCGATTTCCAATATGCTAAACCATATAACATTATCTTTACGTCAATTTTTCCTTCAACTAAAAATTTACACGCAACACTTTAGCCGACCTACTTTTATCTTATGGGCTATGGGCAACATCCTCATCAATTTTTCCCTTCATGTTTGAAACCAAAAAGATAACCCTAGAGGGGGGTGAATAGGGTTTTAAGACTACCTTAAAAATTAACAAGTAAATACAACAAACTTAGAGAGGATAAGAATGACACTTGAAAAAAGTACAAACAACAAACCTCAAACACAATATCTTAAATAAGCAAACTAACCAATCTCAACACAAATGTAAAACGATAATGTAAAGAGAGAAGGGTTTAGAGATACTTGACAAAGAGATTTAAATGGTTCGGCTTGATATACCCTCAAGCCTACGTCCACCCCTTCAAGGAAGTCCCTAGAATCCACTAGTATGATCTTCGTTACGGGTCAAGATTGAACCTCTTACAATCCCTTGATGCTATGCCCACATCAAGAACAAGCTTTGACAATCCCAAAGCTCCAAAGCTTGACAACCCCAAGCTTTGATACAAGAAACTTTAGATGAAGAAATGTGTACAAGATTTCACTCTCAAGAAGTAGATGAGTACAAGTTTAAGCACTAAAACAAGAGAGATATGAGTGTATGATGACTTATGAAAGTGTATATTTCTCAAATGTAAGCTCACAATAAATGCTCTCTTGAAATGGATGAGAAAACAATGAGAACCAAGAAAGATTGAACAATTGCTTTGATCTTTAAGAATATGAAAGATAAGAGAGCTTTGAATGCAATTGATGAATCAAGACTATGCCCAAGATGAGTATTTATAGAGTTGAAAATAAATATGACCGTTTGGAGTTAGGTGGACTATTAAATGCGCCAAATGGTAAATACAGTCGACTGTAATGTGCCATTGCAGTCGACTGTATTCCCAAAGTAGCCGTTGGAAATTCAAAATTTCCAACTTGTAGTCGACTGTAATCCAATGTAGTCGACTGTAATAGGCTACTGGAAGTATTGCAGTCGACTCTATTCCAATGCAGTCGGCTGTAATCCAATGCAGTCGACTGTAATAAGCTACTGGAAGTATTGCAGTCGACTGTATTCCAATGCAGTCGACTGTAATACCTCACTGCCCAACTTGCAGTCGACTGCATTCCAATGCAGTCGACTGCATTCCAGAAAATGCAGTTTCCTTGTTTTCAAAGAATGAAAAACTTTTATGCATGCAATGGAAACTTATGGGCAAGTTCTAGGTATACAGTCATCGTAACGATCATCTCTCTATGTCTAATTTACAAAGAAGAAAATAAAACCACTGCAAAATTCTATCGACGAATTCCTTCTTTGATGCGTTCCGTTGAGAGTCTTTGACCGAGTTACTCGTCAAATAGTCCGTTTTCATGAGTATGAGATTGTTCCTATTGCTTCATCAACTCAATGCATGTTAGACAACATAAACATCAATGTTGGTTATCATCAAAACTAAATATAATCCTAGGTTAAATAACCGTATGGTTAACAATGTTTTTTAATGCAAGATATCTAGAAATATCTTTCTTAGACCACCAGTATTCATTTCCTCCTCCAACCCTCCCAGTCTTACTTGGATCACATTCCTCGTGTCTAAGAAATATGATATAAAAAGGCGACAAATGGTCATCGGTAAAAGTATTTTTGCCGCTATTGCTGAAATAGTATCGATAATCTTTTCTCGTTTCTTACATTCATTGACGCTTTTCTATTCCGGGACCCCTGACTGCAAAAGATCCTCATCCATTTCACTAAACTGTCCTATGGCAACTAAAAAGCAGAATCTAGTTGACTTTTCATTTTTTGGGGACATATTATATATACCAAAGTAGACTGAGAACTTAAGCAAGAAAGACGATACGGTGGATGACATCCCATCTCGTATGTGGCAGTATTACTCCACAACTAAAGTGCTACCAACTGCGAGTCAAAAAATCTAGCTCATTGTTAAGTATTACCAATGGCCTTTTCTCCCATCTCGTATGTAGGGGTGAGCATTTAAACCGTTAAAAACAATCCAACCGTAAAAACCGAACCAACCAATCCATTTATTTTCAAACCGATCTAAAAATCAATCGGTTTAGTTTTTTTTTTTTTTACCAAATCGTAAATCGGTTCGGTTCGAATTCTTTAAAAACCGCATAAACCGAACCAACCGTATATAATATAACATATCTATATTTTTACCTAACCCTAGTTATTTTTTACTAACACTAATTATCTAACCACTCATATAAAATAGGATAAACCCTAAATCCTTTGACGTAACACACTTTTCACTCGCCGCCTACATCTCACTAAGTGTTATTAATTATGATAAAAAAATTATTTTTTTGGAGCTTATTATTAGCATGTATAAGTTATTAATTTTTAGGCCTAATGTTGCCCAAAACTAAGTTTGACCCAAACCGATTAAACCGTTCAATCTGTTCAATCCGTAGAAACCGAACCCGTTCAACCACGGTTCTTTTTTTTTTTTCTCAAACCGAGGTCGGTTGATTCGATTTGGTATTCGGCCTCCAAACTGAACCAACCGAACCGTATTCACCCCTACTCGTATGTGGCAATATTACGCCACAACTAAGAAGTACTACCAACTACGAGTAAAAAAATCTAGCTAAAGGTGGAGTAAGTACTCCGGCTCATTTTCGATGATCAATTGACACGCAGTTTTAATGTACATCCTCCCGTCTGATTTTTGTAAAATCTAGCTAAGGAGCAAAAAGGCAACTAAGGCAAGAAGCTCATAGGGGGTACATCTATACTTCAGTGATAATTGCAGAGAATAAAGCTTATGTGCCACTTCTGTAGGAGTTTTCTAGACCGAAATGGACGAGGGTCTCAATGTGTGAGAGAATATGAAGATTACACTACCAGTAATTGAAAATGAAACCATTTTATTTTCAACATTATGTAGCACCTATATTCTTTCAGAACCATAGATATTGGGTACATCATGCTGTTGTAAATCATGATCCAAAACACACAAGATAATTCCAAGTCTTCTACATCATGACTAGTGATGACTGATCCACTAAAAGTTCTGTTCTCAGAAGTCATAGAGATGGGTCCAATCAAGACTATCTTTAATCTATGTAGGTTATATTGTGTTCAAGAAATTTCGGGCAAGATGAGAGAGAGAGAGAAAACAGCGACAGATACATAGATGCAACGAGAAAGGAGAGTGGTTGAAGCAGAAAATCTCAAGGGCTTCTTCTAAAGGCTGCTTCTCTGAAATGAGTCACAGATTTAAATTATCCATATTACAAGGGCCCCAGAGCTTGAAATGCCGAATCATAAAATTGGCATATCCACATCTCTGAACTTTACTGTTTAAAAAGCAAATGGAGATTTACAGTAAAAAATAACTCAAAAGAAAAATCTCAGACATAAAGAAGAAATATAAGAACAATAGGGTATCCTTCTAGTGATAATCTGATAATTTTGCCATGTAGCAGCTGGACACACCCCAAACTCAAAACTGTTCTTGCAGGCAATTTCATTCAAGAACAGGAATGAAAATCCAATAGAAAGCAATGCTGTCAGGATGCGGGATGCGGGCTACTTTGCAAGCCTCTTCCAATTAGACAAACTCATCATCCATGCTAGGTTTCTTCAGCTCCTGCTTTACTTTTGACAACATATAGTACATAGTAAGCTCTCATATGGCGCTCATATCGAAGTGGATCAATTATCAGGAAATCCAGTCGCAACTGTTTAAAGAATTCAGAAGAATTGTCACAATGAGTTCATGGGCAACAAAACTCTTTAAACGGTTACTGGACCAACAAGTTTGTGCCAGCAATGAATACAACATCCCACCAAGGAGTACAACCCATTCTTGTCTTCAGATTTACTGGCGGGGCACCCATCATTATTGCTAACTGGATATCTAACCCCCACCCCCAACTAAGTCCAGCCGTGGTGGGAGACTGAGCCTCCTATCGACAGCTTATATATGGTGTTCTTTCCTTGTACTCAAACAAAGGATTTGGATAGGTGCAAGCCAAAGTATGCCAAATAACCTTCTCTGGTCAAGCATAAAGAAACTTCTTCCAAGCAAAGTTCTTGCGATCTTCAGCAAAAATAAAGTTTTTTTTTTTTGGTTTGGGGGGGGGGGGGGTGGTGTATGGGTTTTAGTGGGGCTTCGTAAGATGTACTCTTTATAAAGTTGATTAATTAATACTGATCATAACTATAACAAGGACAATTAGTTTGAGGCCATCAAATACTAAAATGAAAAGCTTTGGGCTGTCAACTATCAGTTGCAATTTTGAGCTTGAAGCAGCCAGTGTACAGTTAACTGCAAAAGTGGGCAGCACAAGCTAACTGCTCCGAGCACCCCCAACTGCATGGGTCAACAGTAACTAAATCCATGTAATTGTTAATTTTATGAATCATATAATGTCGTACTTCTTTTGCTCATAAAAAGACATACCTTCACTTTGCTTCTGGAGCAGTGTGCCAAACACCATCCTCTGGACTGCAAAAACGTGACTAGCTCATCCTTTGTCGTTTGAACTGATTTAAATATGTTAAAGCTATCCTCTTTTCGCCTCTCCATTTACTAGTGCATTTTCATTTTTTCTGTAAACAGGTTTAGCACTGCTATTCTTTGACTTGTCTCTCTTATGTCCATCTTTGGCAGACCTAACAACCCTTTTGATGACCGTCTCCGAAATATTGTCTTCTGTAGATTGAAGCTTAGGGGTGCTTGAAAGCTTAAAAGGACTACTTTTATCCTTGGGCTGTTCCGTGTTCTCTTCTGCAAAACCACCTTTTTGTATGCTTAAAACTTTATTAGGTTTACTCGTATCAACAGCATTTTCTGAGGCAGCATTATCCTTGTGTTTTTCTGGACTTGGGTCTGGAAGTAGTGCTCGGTGGCTTAAGCGAAGTTGACCCTTTTCGTTGATCTGTAAAACAAGATTGTCAAATTAAGAGAAAAAAAATTATAATTTTTCAAATAACTTTGTCGAAAATCCTATGATGACTGAAAACCAAAGGATAACCATAAGGTACTTTGGTGAAGTTAAGGATGAGCAAGAAAGACGAAGAAAATTTCTCAAGGATTTAAATAGCTAACAAGGCAACTGATATACATCACAAAAATCACCATCAGAATAATTATCGTAAATATTAACTATATCCACAGGATGACAAAAGTATGGCAATAATTAGACCAGGGACCCTAGCCAAGCACAGGACTGTCGTGTATTTGTTGACAACATTATGTCCATATCAGTGGCAGTATATTAAAAGCAGGATTTTGCAAAATCACAAGTCAGGTTAGTTTGGTAGCAAACGCTCTATGGATGCATGGAAACCACCTCATATATTTTCATTTGTCAATCTTTTTATATGAATGTAACCATATATAACGATCAGTTGATCATGGATGCACTTTGCTTTTGTTCACATGCCACAATAAGATGTGCCTCTAGCTACTTTCAAACTAGGCAGTGTTAGGAACAAACAAACATCCATGGATAATAAATTTTCTTGTCGATATTTTAGTTACTTGAGGGGATTCAATCTCAGATCTGAAAGATGTCAAGTCGTTAATTATGTTCATCGTGCAAACAACCAAGACAAAAACCTCCGATTTTATTAAAGTAAACAAGGAACTAACTCAGAATGTAAAGAAAAAGATTTTTTATAATACAGGAGATTAACCCTCAAGTTTTATAACGTTTTCCAACAATAAGTGGTTCGAACAGTAAGTCTCTGAATCTATTTCCCTCTCTCACAGACATTCTGGTCTTGGATCCTTGAAAATCTTCCAACCTCCGCCCAATTTCACGTAGTCTTTGTGTTTCCTCTTGTAGAGGCTGCACCCAGGATCTCTTCGGCTTATCAGTTTGTTCTCACTGATTAAGTCCTATTTCTGTTTGGCTTATCCTCCACAAAGCTAATCACAAGCAGGAGACAAAAAACCTTTTCTTTTGGTTTTGTCTTCGAAACCTCGTTCATTACCACGTTCAGCCCATCAATTTGCAACGTCAATTTTTGAGTCCAAATTGTACAAGCTTGAACTTCTGTGAAGTTCAAAATCGCATACAAAAACGGTGATACTTCACCCACTAATTTGCCGTGAAATTTGTGTGCCCGTATGATACCAAATGGTGATGAAGTTTGAAACCTAATTGGGTCGTCCGAGACGTCCAGTATGATACCAAACACATGACTGCATACATACTTTTGTGTTGGAAATTCAAGTTTCAACAGGCGTTGTTGTGAGTACATAAACTAACTACTGCAGTTCTTTCAAAGCTTGCTTCAAGGGATTGCAACTAAAAGCCACAGGGATTGGTTCTAAACTATTCTGTACTTGACTTGGACTGACCTACTTCAAAAATCTTATTCCATACTGGACTGACAGTATTGCCATTCTAAATGCCGAACAAGATGAAACTTGGTAAGCAATTACACACAAGAACACTCTTGTATGAAGTAGTGGGTTGTTTCAATTTCATCAGAAGAGCGTCAATGAAGTAATTTGGTCTCTGAAATCTAGGTTTTTATCTTCTAAGGTTCTTGTTGTGCATAGTTTACTTTAAGCCTATTACTTCTCTCGCAGATCTTTGGTGTAGTTTCTTAGTAACAAATAGCATAAGAAGCCGTCATCCATTTTACAAGGTAAACAAACCTTCTACATTGATGCATAAATGCTTCCACGTGTAGTGCGACTATAGTGATCAAAGTTTAGCCCACATCAATTAGATGGGGCAGGGTTATCAAATGGACAGCAGACTCTTACTAAATGGATGTTGTAAAATTGAGGAAAATGTATGCAACCCAAGTAACAAATATCAAACCCACATATACTCTATAGAACTTATGTACTACTCGGCTAGCTATAGCGATTCAAATCGCAGCCAGTGGGACCTTCCACCTGACAGAGGTGAGGAAGAGGGTTTGAGAGATCATGTATTCTTTGTAACTTATGAACTACTCGGCTAGCTATAGCGATTCAAATCTCAGCTGGTGGGACCTTCCACCTGGTTAAAAACCTCCGCAGAGAAACCAAGTTTTTGACATATCGGTTCGGTTTTGGAAGCCAACAAACCAAAACCGCACCCTGAGTCAACTGTATAGCTAGGAAGCACCGACACTTAAGATAGGTTGAGGTATGGTGTCCGACACCTTGACACCTCCCCGACACCTCCAGACACCTCTCAGCGGTGTCCGAATTTATTCATTTATTTTTTAATTACCGGACACAGCGTGGACACCTCTTGAAGAAGTGTCCACGCGTATGGGGCCACAATAAAATATTTCAAACTTGTTTCGGGGACAAATCTAGGGCTTTTCAGAAATGAACTTTCAGGCCAAACCCTAATCAGATCGACTCAGCAAAACATACCTTCTTCTTTCTCTCATCTTTCTCTCTCTTCCCACCTTTTTGTTACCTAAAGCATCCAAGCTTGTCAGTCCATAGTAAGATTGAAGGATTTCAGGGAGTAAATTCCTCAATTAGAGTTAATGATTTAAGTCTAATTGATTTTGTGATTATTTAGTTGTATTTTAGGTAGGTATATTTCAGATCATTAGCTTTATTATCTAGGAGTTGTAATTAATCCCTGACTTTATGATACCTAATTGGTTCCTAAAATTAAGGATTTTCTTATTTATTATACTCGGCCTCTGATCAATGAGATATATAGACTAAAAAGTTCTCTATTTTTTCATGGCATCAGAGTTAGAACTCTGAATCTTTGCTTCCGCATTTTCGGGGCTGGATCCTTCCGCGTGGGTCATAAGCCTTCTTCTCCGACCTTCGCACAAACCAGCCACCTTCTCCTTTTCGCATCTTTGCACGTCATCAGCAACTGGTAGTGGTGCGATGACTTGCGAAATCTGTATTTCCTCCAATGACTCCTCTATTCCAGGGGTTGATGGACTCCTCACTCATGGAAATTTTTTAAAGTTCGATCCTTCCCATCACTGGACACAAGCTTAATGGGTTTAATTACCTTTAATGGTCCCAGTCAATCTTTATGTTCATTAGTGGCAAAGGCAAAGAGGACTATCTCACCGGAACCATTGAAACTCCATCAAAAGATGACCCCAGCTACAAAAAATGGAACTCTGAGAACCACGTGGTCATATATTGGCTCATCAATACGATGAATCTTGAAATTGGCCAGAATTTCATGTTTTATGGAACTGCCAAGGAAATTTAGGAGAATGTCAAGGAGACATATTCAGATAATGAGAACACTTCAGAACTCTTCGAAATCAAAGGTATTCTACATAATCTGCAACAAGGTGATGCAGTATTATAATCTTCTAACACGTTATTGGCAACAATTAGATATGTTTAAAAAAATTACATGAGATTGTCAACTTGATAAAAAGAAGTATGACAAAATTGTGGAAAAAAAAAGGATATTCAAATTGTTGCTAGGTCTCAACAAAGACCTTGATGAGGTTAGAGGAAGAATCCTTTGAACAAAACCTTTGCCTCTCTCCGTGAAGCTTTTTCAAAAGTCAGAAGAGAGGAGAGCAGGAAAAAGATCATGATGGGAAGACCAAGAATTCAAAATTCTAGTGAAAGTTCTGCTCTTGCTGCCTGTGGAACCAATAACAAGGGCAGTGACAACCAGCCTCACAAAGGAAGACCCTGGTGTGATCACTGTCGTCGTCTTGGACATATAAAGGAGAAGTGTTGGAAAATCCATGGCAAACCCGCTAATTGGAAACCAAGGAAACCTCAATCTAAAAATCGTGGTTATGTTGCCACTACAGAGGAGAAACCAATATCTGAAGATGTTGTCTTTAGCAAGGAGCAATTGGAACTTCTTCAGAACATGTTCAATCAAGCTCAAATCAATCCACCAGTTATCGGGTTAGGAACTATAGCCCAAAAAGGTATATTTCCAAGTGCTCTTAATAGCAAGGTTGAGAAAAAGCAACCCTTGGGTGATTGATCCAGGGGCTTCTGATCACATGACTGGTGATATCTCTCTATTTTCTTCTTATTCAGCATGCTCTAATAATTATAAAGTTCGTATTGCTGATAGCTCTTTGTCCACTGTGTCTGGAATGGGTTCTATTGTTATCTCACCTTCTATAACTCTTGATTCTGTCCTCTTAGTTCCCAGTTTATCTTGCAACTTATTGTCCATTAGCAAACTCACCAAAGACCTGAAATGTGTTGCTAATTTCTTCCCTACCCACTGTATTTTTTAGGATCAAGACTCGGGGAAGATGATTGGCAATGCTAAAGAGTGTGCGGGCCTCTATCTCTTAAAGGATGGCAACCTTGTGAACGAAACTCGGACAAATCAGTGTATTTCCAATTATGTTTTAATGAGTCAATCCAATAGGGATTTAATGTTTCTCTAATCATGATAATAATCCAATTATGTTATGGCACTTTAGATTGGGCCACTCCAGTTTTATGTACCTTGCAAAATTGTTCCCATCTCTTTTTAAGAATAAAAATCCGAGCTCTTTCAAATGTGAAATTTGCCAATTGGCAAAACATACTAGACATAATTTTCCTGTGCACTCATATTAACCATCTCATCCGCTTTCTATTATTCATAGTGATATTTGGAGCCCTTCTCGTATTCACAATATTTCTGGTAGGGGTGAGCATTTAAACCGTTGAAACCGATCCAACCTTGAAAACTGAACCAACCAATCCGTCTATTTCCAAATCGATCTAAAAATCAATCGGTTTGGTTTTTTTTCCCCAAACCGTACATTCGGTTCGGTCGGTTCGGTTCGAATTTTTTTGAAACCGCATAAACCGAACCAACCGTATATAATATAACATATCTATATTTTTATCTAATGCTAATTATTTTTTACTAAATCCCTTAACGTAACACACATTTTTCACTTACCGTCTACATCTCACTAAGTGTTATTAATTATGATAAAAAAATCATTTTTTTGGAGCTTATTAGTATGTATAAGTTATTAATTTTTGGACATAAACTTGTACAAAATTGAGTTTGCCCCAAACCGATTAAACTGTCCAAACCGAACCGTTCAACCCGCAGAAACCGAACCGTTCAACTACGGTTCGGTTTTTTTTTCCCAAACCAGGGTTTGTCGGTTCGGTTTGGTATTCAGCCTCCAAACCGAACCGTGCTCACCCCTAATTTCTGGTACTAGGTGGTTTGTTACTTTTGTGGATGATCATACTAGGGTAACTTAGATATTTCTAATGAAAGATAAATCTGAAGTTGTCCCTATTTTTAAAAGGGTTCATTCTATGATTCAAAATCAGTTTCAAGCCAAAATCCAGGTTTTAAGAACTGATAATGCCAAAGACTACTTTAACTCCACCTTAGGCAACTATATAATTGATTTAAATGGTATTGTTCATCAAAAGTTCTTGCATTGATACTCCTCAACAAAATGGGAGAGCTGAGAGAAAAGATCGCCATCTTCTAGAAGTAGCCCGAGCTCTCTTATTCACCTCAAATCTTCCCAAACAATTTTAGGGGGATGATATCCTTACAGCAGCCTATCTCATTAACATAATGCCATCAAAAGTGCTGAATTTTAACACTCCCATTCAGCTTCTCACTCATTCTAACCCTCTACTCATCTTATATCCAATTTACCTCTTAAAGTTTTTTGTTATTCTGCTTTTGTTTATATTCCACCAGATCTTAGGGGTAAACTAGATCCAAAGGCTGTCAAATGTTTTTTTATTGGCTATTCTTCATCGAAAAAAGGATATAAATGTTATTCTCCTGAAAAGAAGAAAGTCTACAACACTATGGATGTTACATTTTCTGAAAAATCAATCGTTCTACCCCAAAACTTCTGTTCAGGGGGAGAACTCTGCCACTAGCAAAGATGAATATCAGTTTTGGCATCTCTATAATGAGAGCCCGTTTGTGATTGATTAAAAAAAGCAGATTCTGCTTAAATCTTAATCAGTTTTCAAAAACTGATTTAATCAAAATTAATTTGCTGTTTGGCAAAAGTAATTGTAAATTAGATTAAATATATAAAAAGTGTTTGGATAAAAAGTACTTAAATCAGTTTCACTATGACAAAATGACCATAAAGGACATTCAATAAACAATTTTTATAATATCCAAGCAACGTTAACATAACTTTTATTCTTAAATAATTATAATACCCAAATAAATTATGAAAATAACTATTTTCATGTCATACAAAAGTTGTTACTTTTTATTTTAAATTAAAAACATAAAAAATCTCACGTTATTGCTTATAGTACGTAACATCCCCAAATTACAAATAAAATTTATCTTGAGCAAAAAAAAAAAAAATTTATCTATCAGAAATCGTATCACAAATAGCATCACGAATATTAGTATGGAAAAGAGGTTAGCAAAGAAGAGATAAACTCCAGGAATTATCTAATTAATTAAGGGGTATGAGAGGTCTTTTTTAAAAAAAAATAGGGATGGGATGGTAAATTACATGGTCAAACCTGATTATGGAAAAAGTGATTATTTCATAATCCTCACTTTTGAGGATTATGGATTAAATCAGTTTTTAGCTTTTGGAGATGGATTAAATCTGTTAATCTATTTTGCCAAACACCCACAAACTTGATTTAATCTAGATTAAATTAGGTTTGACCAAGATTTAATCAATCCCAAACACCCTCTGAGTCTACTGATTCCTTTCCTTTAATCTCTCACGTCAATCTTAAAAACAACAGTGAGTCTAGTTCTCAGAAGGAGAAATCTCCTCCCAATTTTTATGCCAAGAATACAAGGAAATGGAAAAATCTTGTTTATTCCAGGAAGCTAAGAGATAACACGGTAGAGCACCCAATTCTTCCTGAGCTTTACCAGGATCCTAACCCGAGTACTGTTCCTGCGAATCAAGTAATATTGAAAACTCATCCGATTCCATTTTTGTACCTTAAAATGATCTTGAGATTCCCATTGCCCAAAGGAAAGGAGTGAGGTCTTGCACCTAACATCCCATATCTCACTTTGTCTCATATGACAATCTTTCCCCAAGTTATCCGGTATTTGTTTCAAACTTGTTCCAAATTGAAATTCCAATCAGTGTACAAGGAGCCATGGCAATCCAAAATGGAGAGCTGCCATAAATGAAGAAATCAGTGCCTTAAACAGAAATGGTAAATGGGATATTTCAAGTCTTCCTGAAGGGAAACGACCAGTGGGCTGTAAATGCATCTTTAAAGTTAAGAATAATGCAGATGGGAGTATTAATAGGTATAAGGCAAGGTTAGTTGCAAAAGGTTTCACTCAAACCCATGGGAATGATTATCAAGAAGCTTTTGCTGAAGAATGCCTTCCTGAATGGTGACTTAGAAGAAGAAGTTTACATGGAAATTCCTCCTGGTTTTGAGAGTAAAGAAAATGCACATAAAGTGTGCAAACTGAAGAAAGCTCTATATGGCCTCAAGAAATCCCCTAGAGCTTGGTTTCACAAGAGTTGTAAAGAAATATAGGTACGCTCAAGGTCAATCAGACCATACCATGTTCACTAATCATTCTTCATATGGAAAGCGTACTATCCATATTGTTTATGTTGATGATATCATTCTCACAGGAGATGATTATGACGAAATGAACAAGTTGAAGACTATCTTAGCCAAAGAGATTGAGATTAAAGATCTTGGAAAGTTAAAATACTTTCTTGGCACGGAAGTAGCTCGCTCAAACAAGGGGATTTCTATTTCCCAACGGAAATACACCCTTGACTTGCTTAAGGAGACGTGCATGCTTAGCTGCAAACCTGTTAACACCCCAATGGACCCAACATGTAAACTAGGCATGAAAGAAGGGAGTACTCCTGTTGATAAAGGGAGATATCAACGCCTTGTAGGGAGACTTATCTATTTATCACACGCTAGACCTGATATTGGGTTTTATGTCAGTGTGGTAAGTCAGTTCATGAATAATCCCACGGAAGAACATCTTGATGCAGTTTACAGAATTTTGAGGTACCTAAAAATGACACCAAGCAAGGGCCTTTTCTTCAAAAAGGGATATAGAGAAAACATTGATATCTACTGTGATGCAGATTGGGCTGGATCTATTATAGACCGGAGATCCACTTTTGGTTACTGCACATATGTTCGGGGTAACCTCGTAACTTGGAGAAGTAAAAAAGCAATCCTTGGTGTTTAGAAGCAGTGCTGAGGCTGAGTTCAGGGCTATAGCACTCAGTATTTGCGAAGGGATGTGGCTTAAAAGACTTCTAGAAGAATTAAAGATTAAATGTGAAGGTTCAACAAAAGTCTTCTGTGACAATCAAGCGTATATCAATATTGCTTAAAATCATGTCCACCATGACAGCACCAAACATGTGGAGATTGATAGACATTTCATCAGAAAGAAGATTGAAGGAGGCATCATTCAAATGGTTTATACTCCTTCAAATCACCAAACAGCTGATATTCTCACAAAAGCTTTACCTAAAGTGAACTTTGACAACTTGAATTCCAAGCTAGGAATGATCAATATTTACTCCCAGCTTGAGGGGGAGTGAAGGATTTCAAGGAGTAAATTACTCAATTAGAGTTAATGATTTAAGTCTAATTGATTTTGTGATTATTTAGTTGCATTTTAGGTAGGTATATTTCAGATCATTAGCTTTATTATCTAGGATTCTAATTGTAATTAATCTCAGATTTTATGGTACCTAATTGGTTCCTAAAATTAAGGATGTAGGTTACTTTTTTTCTTATTTATACTCAGCCTCTGATCAATGAAAGATATAGAATAAAAAGTTCTCTATTTTTTCAAAGACGGGTCAAATCCTTCGACTTTTGACAAACCCATCTGGCTATATAAAACCTCTCTTTCATGTCTTTGGTCCCATATCTCTTTTCTTTCCCTTTCGTTACCGTTGACTCTAATCTTGGAACTGTTGAGACATTCAACTGCTTTCTTATTACCAACATTCTTTCTTATTACTGTTGAGACTATTCATGTTACTAGATTTCTTTCTCATTCATTTAGAACAAAATTCAGTTGCTCCAATTTATATTTATTTTTAATGTGTCTGTGTGTGTAAATAAAAATATATGTAAAAGTTTAGCGATGTCCTGCGGTGGCCAAAATCTGATTTTTTGGAAATTGCGGTGTCTGGTGTCCCAATCGGTGTCGGTGTCGGTGTCAGTGTCGGACACCATGTCCGTGTCCGTGCTACCTAGCTTTATAGCGAGTTTACATATCTAGCTAAGATCTCTCCGAAATATTGGTGACATGAATTTTCAGAGGAACTCCGCATAAATTTCCGGAGCTCTGATTTGTGCCTCACGGATGAATAGTCTTCGATTCGCTCTGGCAACACCCCCCCCCCTTCCCTCCTCCCACCCTTAAAAGAAATCTGCTTTAGTTTAATTAGGTTTCATATCTTTTAAGGGTTGTTTGACGTGTAATAGGTCATTGATATAATAGTTTCACCGTCAACTTCAAGCGTTTTTTCATGTTTGACTGCATTAAGTTATAAATTTAGTTACTTAAAGAAGAATTTCAAATTTAGTATTTGTCTTTTCAGTCACTGTATTTTTTTTCAACCGACACGACAATATTTGCATTTCTTTGGTTCCCGACAAAAAAATACTCTTCTTTTTTGTTACACTAAACCACTTAATGTGTTGGGATGAAGCCTTAGTGGATATAGCAAGTGCCCCGTGATACGCTCGCACACTAAAGGATGCGGCCTGATCGAGGTTAAACACAAAATGTTGGCCTATGATCTAGGAAACAGAATAATTGAAATGCACAACTTGATGCATTGCATGAAGTTAAGCTGAAGATGAAAGTAAGCCGAATATGGGGATGTACGTCAAACAACCATGATTACAGTATTTAGCTGATTTCAAGAAGATGACATTGTCATTTGGATGGAATAAGACTATAATTTTTTTTCATACCTGATCAAGAGTTGATTATGAATCACCAAGAAGTTTAGTAGTATTTGCAACCTTCTAATTGAGAATTCCAACCCATATAAACGAACGATTTCATATTGGCGTAACCTTAATTCTTTATTTGTTGGAATTTTCATATTATTAGCTATTGCTGTAAATATGACCTAATTTTTAGGAGTGAGCATCCTAATTGATAGCCATCCTTGTAATTTAGTTATTCCTTATCTAGAGGTCTTCCCTTCCTTATTTAGATGTCAATTAGCTATATATATAGTCTGTAAAATTCCTAATGTTAATACATGGAGAATTTCTCTCATATAATTAGATACACTTTTATGGTATCAGAGCAGTGCTCTACTGTCTCTCCTCACTGCCCTTGAATTTAGCCTACGTTGAACTACAAAGAAGGGATGTCAAGTGTGGAGAAGGATTCTTCGTCGTCCACCACCTCAGAAGCTGTCATGCAACCAGCAGCGCCACAGTCCTTCGGGGATAACTCCTCGTTGCAGATCATGATTCACAAACTGGATGGGAAGAATTTCCTACAGTGGTCACAATCTGTACTTTTGGTGATTCTAGGAAGAGGAAAGATGGGGTATATCACTGGAGAGATCCAACGTCCAGCTCTAGGAGATTCAACAAATGTCAATTGGGAACTCAACAACTCAATTGTCATGGCATGGTTGATCAACTCAATGGAGTCGCACATTAGCCGGACCTATTTGTTCATTCGGACTGCCAAGGCTATTTGGGATGCTGTCAATAAGAATTACTCTGATCTTGAGAATGCATCTCAGGTATTTGAGATTAAGAACAAATTAAAATAAATGTGTCAAGGAACCTTGGAGATGACCGAGTACTACAATGAGCTGCAGACTCTTTGGTAAGAGTTGGACATGCATTATGAAGCTGATTGGGGTGATCTTGAAGGAAATCTGAAGTTCAAAAGACACCTTGAAATGGAAAGATTGTATGAGTTCCTTACGGGCCTGAGTAGAGAGTTGGATGAAGTAAGAGGAAGGATATTGGGACGTCGGTCTTTGCCTTCCATCGATGAAGCATTTGCCGAAGTCCATCGTGAAGCTAGCAGGAAGCGTGTTATGCTTGGAGGAAAAAAAAGAGGCTGTTATTAGTAGTGAAATGCCCATGGAAACTATGGCTTTAGCCACAAAGAATAGTCCCTCCACTGACAGGTCTCGTTGAGATCACAGAAACAACTAGAGAGGAGGACGTCCGTGGTGCAGTCACTGCAATAAACCGGGCCACACCCGAGACACTGGCTGGGATATTTATGGTAAGCCATCCAACTGGAAACCTCGGGGATCAAACAAGGGAAAAGGATTTCAAGCTACTGTAGAAGAAAAGAGTGAAGACACTCGGGCTAGCAGTGATAAGAATGGGATCTACTTCACCAAGGCCCAACTACAGCAACTACAGAAACTCTCGAGTCAGCCAACCGTGGGTAACCAAAACACTACAACCAGTTACTATGCACAAGGTACTGCACTTCATGCTCAATATAATTGCCCTTGGCTTGATTCTGGGGCCTCAGACCATATGACAGGTAACTCATCACTATTTTACTCATATACTCCTTGCTGTGGAAATTTTAGAGTAAAAATAGCCGATGGAACATTCTCTAATGTTACTGGGAAAGGGTCAATGTTGCTGTCAAAAAATATTATTCTGCACTCGATTTTGCATGTTTTGAATTTGGCGTGTAATTTGATCTCTATGAGCAAGATGACCCACGATCTTAATTGCACTACTAAATTTTCTACATCTATTGTGGAATTTTGCTCAAACCTGCTTTCTCAAGCGAGACCGCTAGCGTCCAAGGCTTAAGAATGAGGGGTTGTTATCAAACGACCATGGTCCCAGTTTAAGGATTGGGTATGTGCATCCTCAGAGAGAAATTTAGCAATATATACTCCGGATTTGAGGAGACTCAGCTGGAAGCCCCCACAACTTTTTCAGATTCTTTCCAGAAATCCTTTCAAAACATGGAAAGGAGGTCGAGATCCCAACATATAAACTACAACAGAATTTTGCCAATGCAACATTTCATCCTCAACATCTTAAGTAAAATATTCCGCTCCTTGAACACCATTAATGTTTTGAGGACCAATCGAATCTAATTTTAGCCCCCAAGATTGTTCTCTATCAGGTTTTAGCCCCTCAGACCGTTTTCTACTGCAAATCAACTGTTTGATTTGCAGTTTGATATGCAGTAGGTGTGTAACTGACTTGCCAGGTCAGCATTAATCCTCTGTGAGTGAACCTCTCTGCTCTCATCACTTTGCACATTAGGCACGTGAACATGAGCGTGAGATCCACGCGCCATATCAGTGCCTTCCTTTCCAGCCATGGATGCTTGCTTATTGCTCTCCAGGTTTCCGTCATGAGCCACTGCTGCAATATTCTCCTGGAGTAACAACCTAGTTTGCCGCAATTCAGCATTTTCTTGAGATGCTTTCTGTAACATCTCCTTCAATTCCTTTATAGTACTTGTTACTCGATCGGAACCCGAACTGGATACTTGCATCTGTTCAGGCCAAAGGTCACTGACATCCTGTACAGGTTTTTTCCCTCGGTTAACCTTTAAAGGCACAGGAGGTATTTGCCGTGCAGACGTTGCAACTCGTTGATGAGTCGGACTTCACCGCTGACCAACAAAATCGTCAGTAAAGGAATCCTTTGGTGGTCCCCGGAGGCGATCCGAACGCCGCATTTGATCCAAGTGAAGATGCCGAGCTAGTCTCTTTAGATCAAGAAAGGTCATGTCAAAACCCTAATTCTAAAGAGAAGGTGGAGTCACTCTCTTATTCTCAAGATCGGAAATACAAATGGCAATTCAGTAAAGTGATCATATAAAGACTAGATAAGAAAAAAACCTTAAGTTCTATTATATCGATCAAAGCCTCTGTAGCCTCTTCCTCGCAGTATTCATCACAATTTGCATCTTCGTCAAAATTTTCAGATTGCAAAACTCTTAGCTTTGATTTACTCTAGAGGTAGAAGCTTTCTTCAGATTCATTTATTGCTTCACACGCGCGCTCGCACTAGCAGCTTATTCTTTTATAAGAATTTGCTAATCAGATAGTTGAAAGTGGGGGTAATTATAGGGGAGGTGATTCGATTGAATATGCTGTTTGTTCCTGATGCCACTGTACAAAACAAAATGTTTAGTTGAAAAAGTTTCTAATCCAAGCTGTATAACAACAAACAACTTATTCTAGAGTAGCTGTGCGGGAGAAAGTATATGTATGTATATAACATTAGCTTCAAGAACAATTTTTTGAATATAGTTCAATACTTAGTAAGCTCGAATTGACAAATTAATCTTAAATTTGCAAGTATACTACTTATTCATCAGCAACCTAAGAAAACGCAATCAGAACTCGTTCAACTTGCTTTTAGGGATTATTACATTTTTCTCCCTCCTCCTAGTTTGCCCGTTTACTGAAATCAGTCTATGTAGTTACAATTTCTTGAAAACCGTCCGTGTACTACGCTCCATTTCAGCCCCTTTTATTGTTTTTCCAGTTAAGTTCAGGACTAAATTTTTGATTTCATGCTTCTAAAGCAAAAATTGGAAATGCCATGCACGTGAAACTCCCCAAATTCAAGAAGAGGGAGAGACTAAATGGATGGGCTGTGATCTATCAAAACATGAATAGTCTCACAGCTACAACAGCCACCAGCAACCCAGCCAAACTTACCACCACCCGCTACACCTCCACACCATCAACAACACCGGAACCTGCCGCCACCGGTGGAACCCATAGCCTCCCATTACCCCCACCGAAACCACCAAAGCACCGCCAAATTCCATCAACAAAATCACATGTACTCACCACACCGCTGCACCCACCACCACAGTCACAGCCACAGCACATCCTGTCGAACCCACCACCACACCACAACCACACACTGCTTCACCCACCACCACGCTACAGTGTTGCACCTACCACATCACCACACTGCCGTATTCACCACCACACCACACTGCCACATGCACCATATCGTTGTACTTACCACCACATCACAGCCACACCACACCTTGCCCCACCTTCAACACACCACAGCTACTACCCCAATCGGAACCACCACTGCACGATAACCATCCCATCAACTTCGCACTTTTTAGATCAGGCTAGGCCTCTCCGACGGATCTTGGCCTGCGGCCTTGGATGCGTTAGTGATTGGCAAATACGGGAGTTTTTTGCTGGTTCTCGGCCTTAGTGGTGGTGGGTGTCGCTCAGGAGGAAGTAGGGCACTGTTTTTAATTGACTTAAATACCCCTAAATATGTAACAAAAATGTTAACTTAGGAGTAAATTGATGACTGAGCATAATTCAAAGATTATCTACAAGAAATTAGGGGGTTCAGGGACTGATTTCATAGTCGGGTAAAGTTTATACAACTGTTTATGTGATAATTCATGTCTACAAGTCGTTTATCTGCAAGAAAATTTCTATAAGAGAACAAAAAAAGGATAGAAACTTGTGATGAAATTATTCAATTTAGCTTATGGTTAAAATACCATAGGTACGGAACTTAAAATAATAAGGACCAGAAGAAAAGAATAAATTTATCTCATTTCTCTAAAGGTAGTTAATATACTGTGAAGAAAGTTAGAGCTCCAGCAGAAAACTATATAAGGTACATTTTTCTTGGTCATGGCAATTTATGCGCTTCTCCAGAAGGAAACGTCATTGTAGCTCTTTTAGACACAGGTAAAACGAGAGACCGTCCTTTCACCGTCAGTGCCCTTTTTCAGCTGTTCTACGTTATTATATGTATTAAAAATAAGACATGATATGAGGGAGATTTTTACCATTATTTTTGCCATAACTAACACTAAGGTAACTATTAAGGTTACCTCATTATCATAGTTAGCATGATACTACCACTTATAAATAGCTTTAAACATATGTATTTTCTTTCCCTAATTAGAAACAAACATCTAGTGATATCTATATCATGCATTCAGATAACTTACTTATCTTTCTATTTGATTCTTGAGATACCACATTTTAGCTCCCCGAGCATTGCTAGGGTACTATGTTAGTTGAAGACAATAGACGAGAATAAATACATAGTAATTGGTATAGGACGGAACAACCTCTTCCCTACTCCAATTTTATTGCTTTCAATACACCAACATAAGACAATACATAGAGACCCTATAAATAGCTTTACGTTGCTTCTAGACTAGAAGAACCCAAAAGCATTTAAGGGCAGAGAGGTAATTTTGCACAGAAGGGAATTGTGCTACTTGAGCAATGGATTCCTAGTTTGATAAGCATCACAGTTCCTCTTTTGAATGACCCCAGAAAAAGGTCCAAAGGTGATCAAACATAGCCGTTAAAGTTGCTAAAAGAGTTGACCGGCACTTTGGCCACTATTTTGAGGACCAGCCTAGTTGATTTGTCGTTTCGTAACTGACCGTGCCCCTTAGGGCGTAGAGCTTCTCGATACCTTTCCAACGGCACATTGAGAACCTCAATCCGAACCCAAATGAAAAACCTATACATGTTTCTGTGAAACAGTGCACAATGGTAAAGTCAAACTTGCTCCAAATGCTACAATTGCTTCCCAATTACTCTCCTATCATCTTGCATCGTTCCTAGAGGTCTTCAATCAATGTAATTGAGATCCTCTCCTCTTGGATCAATAGCAACATGATTTTTTTCTTGACATGAGACAAATGAAATAGCATTGAGTGAAATAGAGATTCGTACAAACTGAATAAGAACTAAAATCTACAACAAGTAATTTCTAGAATGTGAAAATACCGTTTTCATGCTATAAGTACCATAATGCACAACTTCTCTTATCAAAAGAGGAATGACATCTTCATTGTCCTTGGCCGAGGGGATGAGTAGTGTCCTAGCCGGTGGGGATGGATTGAGCTTGGGATGTTAGTATTGAAAAAGGAAGTCACAGATATTTTGCGGAAAAGTTCGGAAAAATTATTGAACAGAAAGAAAAAAGATTCTACTGGGGCAAAAAGATTTTATAGGTCAAAAGGTCTATCTATATGATTAGAACTCCGCATCCAAGTTATTGTAGTATATAGTTCTAATGAATACCTTCGTATCCAATCAAGGGATAATATATCTAGTCATATTAGACAAATGATAAATAGCATGTATGCATGCTGATAGGGAGTAAATCTACATCTAGTACCACAACCATAGCTGATTTCCCTAAGGATCTTTGGCCGTTTGCCAACGCATCATTGGTCGTCCACATGAGCATAATGGAACTAGATCTCTCTCGCTCTTCACAAGTTTTACGTCTGCTGCTAATACTAACAGCTTGGAGTTCACCATAATATCCCCTCAGTAGTCCCCTATTAATTCTATGCTCGGGAGTAGGATCATCATCTCCAGTCTTATATTCTTCAGGAATTCGGCAAGCCCCGCGATTCAAAGATCTGACCGTAGTAGGTGGCATTCTTACGGGATTCAATGTTGTCGTATGCTCAATAAAACGAATTAAACAATAAAATAGCAACACTTTTTTGATGGATCATACTGCATGCACATGGTCAATTTCAGATGCTCGAATAATGTTCCATCCTCCTTTTTTCTGTTGCCATGGCATAACTGACGCCACAAGATGCCGTGACAATGCAGATATATGTAGCTTAGGTGTGCGCATATATAAATAGGGGGTTGATCCACATCTATTCACAATGCATCTTTGCCGTCCACGTTGCAAAATGGACGGCTGAGATGCTTTTTCTTTTACAATTTTGCACGCCCCTCATAGGGGCGGTTAGTGATTATGCCATATATGCCTTTCAATCCCAAAATCTAAAGGGTCTCTCTCTGTTGTACTCTGTACTGTACAACTCTACCAGACTCTCTGTGTCTCTCCATCTGGCACAAGGCACAAGGCACAGGGCAGCAATAACGCTGATGGACGACGATGCTCGACGGATGCCGCTGCTAAACGGACGACACCAACGAATGATGCCGCTGACAGACGTTGCCGACGTTGACGCCGTCGACGCCACTACTGTCCTTCGCGACGCCTAAGCTGCAGCCGCCGCAACAGTCCTTTGTCTGGCTTCATCTTTATCGGCACCAGCATCCCCGCCACAGCTACCATCTACAATCACCACCACTTAGAACACATTCTTCACCGTAATCGAGCAAACACTCCACCGCCATAGTTAAGTTCAGTTTTTCGTCTTCTCTCATGTCTCTTGTATATATACAATTTGGTCGTTACTTGAGCATAAAAAAAGAGTGATTGAATTAGAACTTTTGTATTATGAACACTTCGAATCGAACTCGAATTTGTCAGGAATGTGGAACCTGAGATGATGATATCGAATGAAGTTTCTTTAACATATATGGTGCAGAGCCTGGTGGTGGATGTTGGGGTTGGACGTTTGACTGTTGGAACCGTGTCGAGTGACTGCTCAAACGGTAGTGGTTGACTGTTGGCACGGTGTTTGTTGTCTAGGGAATGGTGGTAGGTGGACAGTGATCATTGAACACTGGCGGTTGTTGGCTGTGGGAGTGATGGTTGCTGGCTATGGCGATGATGGGGAGACAGAGAGAGTGGTGGTGGTGTGGTGGTGGGGGGGGGGGGAGGGTACATGTAAAAAAATAAAAAGATGAGGAAGATAAAAGGGGCAAAAATGGTATAGATACTGACCGCCCCTCACTGGGGCAGTTACGCGAGATGATTAAAAAAAGGGATCACAGCCATCCACTAGGTGATGTGGACAACCAGATCAAAGCTGTGGAAAATGGGGGCTTTTTCCAGCGCTATATGTGGATCAGCCTCCATATAAATAATAAGAGTAGTTCAAAAAAAATTATCCAGGGGAAGCTAGCTCCATCAAAAATATACAGCCTCTAAATGTGTGTAAAAGAAACGGAAGCATCGTTCTAATGAAACCAAAAGAATACTTATGCTGTTACTGCAAATTAAAGGGATAGAAAGATCCTAACCTCAATGAGCTTGACATCAACATGGTCTCCAACCTTGAAAGCCTGTAATTGGTCCGAGGAAAGTGATAACTATACCATGACCTCCACAAATCGGTAGAAGGAACAAAAGATAAGTGATCTTACATCCTCTGCCTTTGCCAACCAACTCGAACTCAACTCACTAATATGACAAAGTCCCTGCAGCAAAATAAAACAATGTTGTAACTTTGAAAATTCTAATCCATATCTCTCTCTCCCACCACGCCTTAATTTTTAACAAGTTTCAAGTAATAAGTGCAAAGAAATGATGTCAACGTATGGCAAGACAATAAATTATATAGATAATATTGCATCGATAGTACTGTTCTTTTCCAAGTATTAAGTGACGCTGAGAAGGAATGAATATTCGGTACGTCATTCTAGGGTTTTGCAAACATTAAAGATTCTGTTTACTAAATTTAGAAATTTGCAATAGGCAAATCTGACTTAGGCAAGAAGGAGCTGCAACACATACAAATTTATATCACTTTAGCATGTTAAGCATATATCTGGTATAGCACCTGCTATGTACAACATGCATGAAACATATATACCTCTCGGCCAGGTGCTATCTCCACAAAAGCTCCATAAGGAGCAATTGATTTGATCTCACAATTCCTGATCAGAGAGAAATCATCTAATCAGACAGGAGCAAGGATGTTGAAACCAGCAGGACACAAAAATGTTGCAGAAATCACTCTTACAAGCAAGTAAACTGTAATTACATAAGTTTACCCAGCTAGAAACCGGAAAATCTAGCCAATAAATTTTCTCTGTAACTCAATATATGCATGCCTGTATAAGGAGAGAAAACGAGACCTATATATGTCCCCCACAGTTGGAACCATGGTCAAACTCATAATAATCGCTTTAGACTTTTCTAAGCTTGTCAAATCTCTTGCAGTTATTTTCACCTGCAAGAGCAATATATGTGTAAGCCGTGATATGAGAACATCAAAACTAAAGGCACTAGAGGATAACAGGCTCTTCATAGCTTACAATTCCATTGTCTTGTGTGTCAATAGCTTCTACTCCAGTTTCTTCAATGATACTTTTCACCTTCTTACCACCAGAACCAATAATAAGATTTATTCTTTCCGGCTTGACCTACAGCAAATAAGCTTCTAGGTAAGGAGCAATCAAGGTCCTAGTTTTCAAGACAAAAAGAACGGTGTCTACAGAAGAAAAACAGACCTTCATGACATGAATCAGGGGAGCATACTTTGAAAGGCTTTTTGAAGGGGTCGGTGAACATTTCAACATCTCAGCTAAGAACAGAAAAACGAGATGAAACATTAAGTAGCTTCACCTATTAAAAGTTACGGATATGCATAACATAACTTCCTATTATACAAATAGCACAATAGGTCCAAATCTCAGCACATGACAAGACTTCCTAGACATAAAACGAGACGTCAAGATCTCTGATTGAAAAGTCGAGCATTTTGCATGAAAACGTTATCAATTAATTGGACTGAAACCACATTATTTTAAGCAACAGAGGAGAAACTTCTAAAAAGGGCATGGTCATCAGGGTCATCCCCGATACGAGTAACGACCAAGTAAGACTGTTGTTTTCTATCTATTCAATTTGAATATATGCACGTGAAAGCGTGTTCACCACCCACTCCGACGATTTGAATAACATCTTCTATGTCATTTAACATGTATTTTCACATGTCATAGTTAGGTGATGGCGCACTTTACCAAGAATATACTTTCGCCCATCTCTTGCTTGTTGGAGAGCCTGCTTCATGATTGCCAAAGTAATCCCTCCTACCTGTCATAGAAGAATTTAGCACTGTGAACATACATAGCTACCAGAAGTAACTGGCTGGTGGTCAAGAACAAAAACTCCTCGCATGTGTATGCCTGGATACACTCATCTTAGACAGAAACTATCATTAAATTGATGGCACATAACCTTTATATCCATCTGGAAAGCAGTTATACCATCCTCATTTCCAGCAACCTGCAGCATTAAAGAACTGAATGAATTTATTCATCTCTCTCCAGTCTTTTGGCTCTTCCATGCAAACACTACCAGCAGTAGTTTAATACATAAGGAGGAAGCACATCGTCTGTAAATTTTCAAACTGCAATCAAAAGAAAACAGAGCACACTAGATAAGAGATGCATGAAATGCCAGTTGACCTTGAAATCCATATCTCCAGATGCATCTTCGGATCCAGTTATGTCGGATAGGATAAGTGGGGTTCCATCTCCCCCAAATTCCTTTGTATCCAAAACCATACCCATTGCTATACCTGCAATATAGCACTTAAGCGGAACCCCAGCATCTTCTAATGCTAAGCATCCTCCACAAACAGAAGCCATACTGCCACATCAAGATACCAAATTTGAAGGTGCAAGTGTTAGACTTCACTTCATAAGTAAATGTCATAGGGAAATACAAGATATTAAGTGCATAAATTCTACAACCATGTGCGAACAATGTTCTGGGCTAAATAAAACAACATGAAGTCAACAAGATTTTGTCGTCGAGTTACTAAAACGGCAAATACTGCTTCACCTTGACGAGCCATTGCTTTCAGTAATAGTGCTCTCCACACGTATAGTGTAAGGAAAATTATCTTCAGACGGCAATATAGGTTCAAGAGCTCTCTCAGCAAGCATACCATGACCAATTTCTCTTCTACTGGGTGCTCCCATCCGCCCAACTTCCCCCACACATGACGGAGGAAATGAATACTGAACAATTAAGCAAAAATAGTCAGTTGAATAAAAAAAATTCCAGAAATAAAGAAATTCTATTTCTTGCAAGCACAGCAGATGGGTTAGAAGAATAAACTGAGATATAGTATCTACATTCAACCAAGTATATAGGGGGTGATGTGGAAAATTGTAAAGTACAGGGTTGCTTTGGTACATGAAGGACAAGAGAGCAATAATGACCCACTATCATCACGGCTGTTACAAAAGTGATCACCAACTTATGTCAAACGCATTAAATTCCAAAAGGGCGGGGACCCGCGGGGGGCGAGGAACCACTGCGGGTGCCTCCCTGATGCAGCTGGGTTGCGCATTAGGTTTGGGCGAAAACATCCCACTTCTTTCAATAAAATTTGAATTAAGGGCGCGTCCAGGAAACCTATCGAGGATCAAAATGAAAATTTGCAACCTTTTTTCCAGAGTGAAATCTAATTGCAGATTTTATAAGAGAAGAGGCGGGCACGGCTAGGGCTTTGACAACAGAGACAGCAGCGATCAAGAAGAAGCAGAGAAGAAGAAGGAGAAGCGAGTAGCAAAAACGTTAAGAGGTGGCAGCGGTGAAGGGCGCCGGCAGGGGGCAGCAAAGACCGTGGCAGGTAGCAGCGGCGATGATCCAGCATTCCGCTAAGCTTTCCGATCAACAACCGTCATTAGTAAATTCATTTGGTGGTTGTGGGCTTGTTGTTACACGTGAATAGTACTGCAGTGGACTCGTTACAGCCGCATGTGTTGTGAAATCTTGGCCTAATTTATATAACCCCACAATCCCAAAATGTTAATAAAGGAACACATTTTTTTTGTTAACTGGTACACTAACCCAACTAAATTAACTGTTTCAGAATTCACCAACGTATTATCTTGCTCCAACTATTTTCGGCACATATTCAATACTTCTGTTACTTACACTACTAATATTGACTAATTTCTTAAAAAAACTTGACGTATCCCAGCTGTACCCTACCCTGCTTTTTCAGAAAATGATGTATCAGTGTTTCCGCACCCTGTCTTATCTACACCCATACCCCCATCCGTGCTTTTTAGCCAAGTCAAATCACTGGGAAACATTGAAACCCCAAACCCTCGTCTCACTATCTTTTTTTCTGTTTGATCCTTGTCTTGCACATTCAATTGTCAGTCCACCCATAACCGCCAAGTAAAATAATCCTGCCCAGTTGAGTAAGCAGGTCTACATATGTCACCCACTTCAAACTCACTTATTTGGTTCGTGAATATTGGATACAATAAAGCCATTTAGCACCCATTCAACGCCCCAGTGAAGACTTCAACCTTCATTAACATATTTTCTCTCACTTGTTGGCAGTTAGGTTAAGGGTCCGCACCTCTACACCTGGAAAATCCAATTGCCCTCCGGTCAAATCCCTCCAACGATAACTATTTGATAAATTTTGATGATAACAAGAATTCTGATATTGTGAGATTTCAGCAAAATTCCAGCAACATTGGCCCTGCCCTTCTTCCTCCTCCTTGCTTGATTTCATGTGGTATTCGGTTGCTGATAGTAGGTGGCATCGCTTATATTGGGGAGTGTTGGAGTATTTTAATAAAAATACCTTTTATCTATTATGCAAAAAAATCTTTTCAAGCAATAATTACTTTGTTATTATTGGACCGTTACAAGTATTAAGTAATATTTTGCTTTATGTCTCTTTTATTGGTCCATAAGTGTCATTACAAAGTTTATGACAATAGTTATTTGCATAATAATAACTTATTATAAATATTTATTGTGTCACTTAATTAGACATATATATAAAGGTCATTCTTCTAGTTCTTGCAAGAAGAGATTTTTGTGTTTTTGTTACAAGCTCTTTCATTTTCTAGTCAACATATGGTAGAGCTTGTGTCTAAAGAGACTTGATCCTTTACATTTTTCTACTCACATATCGATGTTTTTCTTAACTACAAGTCCTATTGCAAAGACAAGTGTACAAAAGTTTATGATTTCGTGATCATGTTCTCTTAAGAGTGTGAGAACAATTGTCATAGTTTTGTTGGGCAAAGAAGGGTGTTGGGTGAAGCTTCAACTTCTCTCAAGTGGTGCAAACTTAGAGAAGTTACAGCAAATAAGAGCTGGGCTGTTGTATCCTGGAGGCGGCGCGTTAGAACCTATTGCACCGGTATACTCCGTAGGGGCGCGAACCGTCTTAAAGAGAGCGACCTAGTCCGCGTCTCAACCCAATACTAGTATACTTGTTTCGAAGGTGTTCAAGGTTGATCCTTCGAACCCTTGATGGTACCTCGCATGGTAAGAACAACCCCCCGTTTCTAAGAGGATTGAGGTAAAAGTGTTTCTCGTACTCACAACTAAGAGGTAAAAATGTTCTTGTGATTTTATTTACTCAATTGTGAGCTTGCATAGAAATTATATTAATTTTTAGAAACGATTTCCAACAGGGAGGAGGGGGGGATGGGGGGGAGAGAGAGGGAGAGAGAGAGAGAGAGGGAGAGGGGGGGAGAGAGAGAGAGAGAGAGATGCAGAGCAGGTGCAGGTTCCTTTGAAGTTTACGAGCGGAGGGCTAAGAGAGGTGTAACAGTTTCAGGATATGATTAGTCGTTGGTCTATTTTTTGAATACTTGATGGTTTTGACTTTTGAGGCTGTTTTTGGTTTATTTCCGTTAGGAGGTTGTCTTCTGGTTATTTTGCATTAGTAAGTATAATACTTTTCAAACTCATGTCATCGTTTTTAGTGAGGAGCTACAAAAGGGTGACCGGATTAGGTTTTCAGTCGATCTTTGGACAATATTTTGAGACTTCTTAGAGAGAAAAGGATCTAGGGCTTCCTCAGCAGCTAGTACTGCTGCTAATTGAGATTTTGGTGATCTAAGCTACTAACTCTGTTCTCTGTTGCTTTCTTTACTGTTTCCTTCTCTATTGCTTTCCTTACTGTTTCCTTCTCTTTCCAAATCCCTGAGAAGCTCCGTTAGCCTGTATAGCAAGAACAATGTTCACACAGAAGCAAAGGAACGAGCTTATGGTATTGGAGATAGCCCGTCAAGGGGTTGCCCTAACACAAGATATGTGCTTCTTGCGAGAGGAGGAACCGGTAATGGTCGTGAGCCAGGAAAAAGTCGACCTGCGCAACACCCTGAAGCGCTGCAAGGAGATTTTGGCGATCGCTCTGATGTGAATTCATTCGAGATAGAAGGTATAAATCCACTCCATGATGAAGCCGAGGGACGGCCACAGCCTAGGGTTACACCTAGGGATCACCCTATCCCTAACTTTGGAGATCGGCAAGCAGGGGCAAACTTCAGAGATTGAGACCGTGACTATGAAATAGGCATGAAAGTCGAGATGCCTGAATTCGATGGCAAAGGGCCTCCTGAGAATTTATTAGCTTGGTTGAAAAGCATTGATAACTCTTTCGAGTGGAAGACACTGCCTGAGGATTGGAAGGTAGTTTTTGGAAAAACGAAGCTTAAAGGAGCACCTCCTCTATGGCGGGATCGTCTAACAGATCCTAGAGCCCTAGCTGGTTTAGGGATGAGTTTCTACTGCTCGAATACAAGCAATTGTTTGCGATGTACCAAACTATTCGTCAAAAAGACACCACAGTTGATGAATATCACGGATACATTCAACAAATAATCCTTGCGTAATGGGTTGGCTGAACCAGAGGAGATAACAATTCTTGATATGCGTTGGGGCTGAAAATTCAGATTAGGTATCATCAAGTTGCTGCTCAAGTTTGGTTCGTTGATGAAGCATACTTTTTGGCCCATAAGGTGGAGGTACATCTGCCGAGAATGACACATTCAAATGACGTTGGGTACGGCAATAGGAAAATCGACAGAACACTCGTTCAACACCGAATTATGGCAGGAATATGGTGCAGAAGAGGGCATTAAGTTTTAGTGCCGGAAAGCTGAATTATCGGGCAGAAACAACGTTCCCCAAATAGGTCAGTGGTGTTTTACTTGTGGGGACTCTGATCATTTTTCATACGGCTGCACTAAAAGGAGTAGAGATCATAGAACCAAACCAACAAGAAGATAGAATTTCGTGTGATTCCCATAGCAAAGACCAGAAGGAAGCGCAGCTTAGTCCAGTAATAAGTGAGATGCTTGTGGTTTGACATGCAATGGTATCCCAATTTGATAATGAGGATGAAACTGAAGATATGCAGAGCAAAAGCATCTCTCGGACTCGATTTTTATGCAACGTAAGGTATATATTGTTGCAATTGATGATGGATATACTGATAATTTGATTTCTAGTCAAATGGTTACAAAGTTAAATCTTCCCCCTGAGAAAGACCCAATAGCATAGAATGTGGCATGGTTTAAAAGATAAGCAGAGTCTCCTATTACTAAAAGGTGCTTAGTCAATTTCAACATGCGTACTAAATATTCAGATTCTGTTTGGTGTAACATTACACCTATGATGTTGCTCATGTGTTGCTTAGAAGACCTTGATTGTGGGACATAAATGGTGAGCACCAAACGCGCGAATATTGTAACTTTTTGGAAGTGTGGGAAAAAATTAACATTGAATCCTCCTGTTGAACCAAAAACAAAGGCTGTTAACACCTTGACACGGCGACGATTCGTCAAAGCTACTAAGGAGACTAATCTAGTATATGGTCTTCTCCCACAAATCTTAGCATCGCAGGAGTCGATCCTAGAAGAACAAACCCACCTCACTAACGAATGAGTCCATCTAGAGGTGTCAAACGGGCCGGGCGGGCCCGCGCCAGAAACGGACCGAGCCAGCCCGGCCCTTTTGGTGAACAATGACGGCTCTGGCCCACAGGGCCAAGGGCCTAGGCCAGGCTGAGATATTCTCCAAAAAAGCCAGGCCCGGCCCGGCCCTAATAAAGCCCGGGTCAGGCCCGATCCAAAGCCCCAAAATGGCCCAGCCCTAAAAAGCCCCGACACGGCCCTTTTTTTTGGCCCGGTTCAAATAGCCCAGGTCTTGCCCGGAACCGGGCCGACCTTGCACCGGCCTGAAAATTATGAAGAAAAAAAAAAATTTCCCTCCAACGGCTATAATTTCTGAAAATTCCACCTTTGCTACCCCCAACATCTATAAACGGCTAGTTTGGGGAGTATTTTCGTCCAACAACTCTTTTATGCACTTTTACATTTTTATCCTCCCCAACAACTACAAAAGACAAGTTTTTAGAGGTATTTTGTGAACTTTGGAAAATCTATAAATTCACCCCTCTTCTTCACATATTTCACACCAATCTTCTCACTCTCTCTTATCCAAATTCTAAAAGCTTTCCAACCATTCTTATTTGTTACTAAGTACTAACCCTCTCCAATTTTCAATTAGAAGTATTATTTAATTATGTAGCACTTTTATTCTTTTCCATTTAATTACTCTTCCCAGTTTTATTTTTCATTCTTGTCAAACAGTTTTAGCGTCAAATATGTCAAGATTGATTAGATCACGTAGCAAAAAATGCCCAGCACCACCACAAGCACCAGAATTTCAAGATCCACCACTAATGGGTATAGATATCCAAAATTTAATTCATTTTAACCAAAACATTCCAGATTTTGAATATACACCTTCACAAGATACCCAGCGTTTTAGTGAAGAACGCAACTTGGTTGGCGACACTACTACTCCAGGACAGAATTTTATCCCGATGAGTGGTCATCATAATGAAGGACCGAGCAATCCTGCCTCTAGTCCGCCAGAAGTCCAAAAGGGGGGGAAAGAAGAAAGTTCTGTGTTGGAATCATTTTGATGAGATTGCACTTGATGGCGTTCGAAAAGCTAAGTATTGTGGAAAACTATTTTCATCTGGTAGTGGCAATGGACATCCTAATAGGCATTACCCGACATGTGCACTTAATCAAGGCCAACTACTCAAGCGCAATATCTTTTGATGGTAAGTTATTTATTGGGTTAATTGTACAAATTACCCTTATGGTTTGGACGTGTTGCAAAAAGACCCTTAAAGTTACAAAAAAAAGACACGAGATCGTAAAAGTGTTGCAACCGTCCAAAAAATCGTTCAAACTAACGGCATGTGATGTTCACGCTCCTGAAGAGTGCATTTGGTTGAGATTAATTTAACGAAATGACGAAAAATGCCCTTTATTTCTTCTTCCCTCCCCAAATTCTAATTTTCTTTCCAACTCCAATCAACTAAACCCTAACCACCGCCCATTTCTGCCGCCACCACCCAGCCTCATCACAATCGCCGCCGCAACAGCCACTTGCTCCACCCAATCGCCTACAGCCATCAGCCCCCTCAAGCCAAAAACCCTAGCCGCCACCCTCACCAAGCCCCATCCACCACCACTACCACCCATTTCTGCCACCACCCCTATTTCTGCCACCATTGCGCAGCCTCATCGCAATCGTCGCAGTCGCGGCCGCAGCCACCAGATGCACCCAATCGCCTACCGCCATCAGCCCCCTCAAGCCATAACCCTAGTCGCCACCCTCACCAAGCCCCATCTACCACCACCACCGCCCAGCCCCGTGCACCTACAAGGCCGTTTATTTTCCTTTGGCTTGTTTTTATGGGATTTTGCACCGCCTTATTATCTATTGTAGCTTTAAGTATGAATTTATTGATGGTTTATTAGTTGGTGTTTCACTCTTTCACGAAGGTGGAATGTGCTCGGAACTTATATAAACATGCCCATAGATGAAATATACAAAGAAATTTGGCGGTGTCCCGCAAGAATCTAAAATTTAATATTTTGGATATTGCGGGTGTTCGGTGTTCCTCTTGGTGCCAGGTTCCAACACCGACTGGGACATCAAACTCGTTAGAATTGAGCACTTCTCAGCCCGGGGCAAATTATGCAGGGCAGATGCAGATTCCTTTGAAGGTATACGAGCGCAGGGGTAAAAGAAGTTTACCGGTTTCAGGATATGGCTAGCTGTTGGTTCATTCTAAATGTTTAATGGTTTAGATGGCGGTTTTTGGTTTATTTCAGTAGGAAGTTCTCTTGGGGTTACTTTGCATTAGTAAGCAACGTACTTTTGGAACTTATGTCATAGTTTTACTTAGGGGTTACAAGGGTGACGGGATTAAGGTTTTGAGTCAGTTTCTGGATAATATTTCGAGACTTCTTAGAGAGAACAGCCGTCTACTTCAGTTTTGGGTATTTTAATCTACTTTCTATTTTCTCTATTGCTTCTTGTACTGCTTCCTTCTCTCACAATCTGGCTGCACTAGAGAGAGAGAGACGCGCTGGAAGTGGTGGTTGGTGGAGTTGGCACTGGGTACAGCAACATTTCTTGATCCTATTCGCCATACAACACCAATTACTACCCCCACCAATTTTGAGTGTCTTACTTTCTACATCGGTGTGTCCAAAAATGTATGTCAAGTCAATGTAATAAAAGTACAATGGTATGAGACTTTACTATATTTCTTGGGAAACAATGTATTTAATGTGCTTCTTTATTGTGCTTCTATGGGCAATTTTCGAACATAGGTCACAATTATGCTAGGAAGCACTGACACCCCATATGGGTCGAGGTATGGTGTCCGACAACTACCGACACCCCGACACCTTACCCACACGTCCGGATACCTTTCCACAGTGTCCGATTTTGTTTATTTATTTCGACACCTCTCTGCGGTGTCCGATTTTATTTATTTATTTATTTATTATAGGACACCGTGTCGGACACCTCTTAGTGTCCACAAGTATGAGGCCAGAATACAATATTTCAAACTTATTTCGAGGTCAATGTATAATAATTGACAAATCCGGGACTTTTTTTATAAATGAACTTTTGAGCCAAACCCTATCGACCCAAACCTTTTGCCTTCTGAGTCTTCTTCTATGCAACTATGCTCTACCTAACCAAGAGAAAAGAAAACGAAGAAGTCGAACAGTCTCCGAAAGCATCCAAGCATCCAACCTTATCAGTCCAAAGGAAGATAAATCAACATATCCGAGCTCATTCACAGACCGATCTGGCTATATAAGACCTCTGCTTCATGCCTTTGGTCCCGTCTCTTTTTTCCTTCTTTCTTGTTACTCTTGAGACTATTTCATGTTACTGTCCTTCTTTCTCATCCATTTCGAATGAAATTCAGCAGCTCCAATTGATGTTTATTTTTTAAGTATATATTAAATTTAGTCAATGCGTATATCTACACATATAATAAGAAAATATTAAAAAATTCAGAGGTATCCTTCGGTGTCCAAAATCTGGTTTTCTGCAAATTGCAGTGTCGCGGTCAGTGTTGGTGTGGGACGCGGTGTCCGTTTTCATGCAACTAGCAATTATGAGTAGGCACACAGGGGCGGACCTACCCTTTCACGAGGGGGGGGCTAATGTACCCCCTCAACTTTCGGGGAAAAAAAATTTCATTTCACAACCACAGGTCTACGACTCCTCTCTCTTCTCTGTGCAACACAGGTCTACGACTCTCTCTCTTCTCTCTCACAGTGACAGACTCACCCTCACCCACTCGGCCACTCCCAAATCGCAGACGGCAGCAGCCAGCAGTCTGCCCTACGCTCTCACTTTCACCCAGACGGCCAGGCACCAACTCACCGACGGCGACAGGCAACGCCGGAAGGCGACGCAAAGGTAGGGCTATCTCTCTGGCCTCAGCTCAATCTCTCCTCTCATTTACTTCAGGACAGCCGACAAATTGGAGAGAAGACCGCCGACCGGCCTTCTTGTTCCAGATCTGACAGAAGACCGGCGAAGGCGAGGCGGGCAATTGTGTATGCAGTCAAGGTGCATCATAGTTCAGGAACTTTGTTACAATTTTGTGTATACAGTCAAGGTGCTTACAATTTGCTGTTATATAGACTCTGAGTCTGTGTTACATCGTAATTCAGGAACTTGATTGTGTATGCAGTCAAATAGTGCTCAGCCTATAGTAAACTCTGATCTGGTCTTCGTCCAAAATCAATTGCATGCTGATGCTATTGGCCAGTTTACATGGTATCCTAGGTGGAATGGCGTTAAGCTTTACGGTGATTAAGTCTTCTTGATGTTGATTAATTCTACTTGCATATTTCTTAAGAAAAGCAACGATTAGATTTTGTCTGTGACGAAAGAGATGCTTAGCCTGTAGTACACTATGAGATGCTTAGCATATCATACTATTTTTCACTTAAGAAAAGCAACAATTCCTAATTCCTAATTGCATAAATCTATGTTTTTTGTTGATTTTTTCAAGATATTTATGCTTGATCTGGAGATTGTTTGGTTATTTAGTTTTAAAATTGGGAGGCGGAAATGTACTGTTGTGTTGGAATGTGATGTTGTGTTGACATTGGGAGGTTGATCTTGAGTTTGAGCTTGGGAGGTTGATCTTGAGCTTGTACTGTTGTGTTGAGATGTGATTTAGTTTTAAAATTGAGAGGTTGATCTTGAGCTTTTAGTGCTGATGCCAAGGAAAGTGGGTTCGTACTTACGTGGAGGTGCCACAAAGGCTGCAGTCCGAGTCAGCTTCCAAGTATGTAAAGTGAGAGACAGCAAGGGTGGAACAAGGGCAGAGACCAAGGGCTTCCCAGACAGAGCTTGAGGGTGGCAGTGCTGCGAGGGCGATAGCGCAGGATGAATATACGACGACAGTCACAGTCCGATGCTTAGGTCCAAAGTCAGGGTGTTGTATGTTTCTCTCTCTAGGATTCTAGAGTGAGAAAGTGAAAAATGTTCTGAAAATGTCCAAATGTTCTCCTGTTATGTCCTCCCCAAATGAATTCTCAAGACCTCTATTTATAGAGATTGAGATGATGATGTCATTAACCGACACGTGGCGCTCCCTGGGAGTGACACGTCACCAGGGGGTCCACGGGTGCCGGTGCTCCACGGACTGTCGAATCGCATATTCATCCGGCCTGCCCCGCACAGCGTCGCTCTGTCTGTCTGGAAAGACTGGTTCCCACCGCATCGGTGTGGCCAGAGAACCCCCTTGATCTAGCCTCCAATCCAAGCCCTTGCGGAGTCCCACAGGCCTGGCAGCGGTGGGGAAGACCCGACGCCCAACTGCCAGGTGAACTAGGCGCGATGCCCTCCGAAGACCTGCTCCCGTCTCGGAGTGACCCGGGGGTCATAGTCCCTAGGGGTGCCGACGCAAGCCCCCAGTGCCGGAGCACGTAGGCCAGTCACGCAAGCACCCTGACGGAGATAGTGTCCCGGAGGAGTCGTCTATTCCGCAAGCCAAGGTAGCATCCCAGAGGAGCCGTCTACCCGGCCGGCCAAGGTAGCATCCCGGAGGAGTCGCCTATCCCCGCGGGTGAGTCCTTGTGCCGGAGCACTCGGAGCATGTCAAGGTAGCATCCCGGAGGAGCCGTCTACCCGACTGGCCGAGGTAGCATCCCGGAGGAGCCGTCTACCTGGCGGAAGGGGAGTTGAAGAGCTCCCTGGCAGAGATAGTGTCCCGGAGGAGTCGCCTATCCCCGCGGGTGATGTACACTCCGGAGAGTGGGTTGAAGCATGTTCCATGACCAAGGCAAGTTGCGCATGGTGTGATGAATGAGTGTGGTGCCCGGGGGCATGATGACATGATTGTGGCGCATGGGCGCGATGAAGTGAGTAAGGTGCCGGGAGCACGTATATGTCAATGGCGCGGCGCATGGGCGCGACGGAGTGCGTAAGGTGCCGGGGGCATGTTTGTGTCAATGGTGGCGCATGGGTGCGACATAGTGCGTAAGGTGCCGGGGGCACGTTGGTGTCAATGGTGGCGCATGGGCGCGACATAGTGCGTATAGTGTCGGGGGCACGGTAGTGTGACAGAGAGCCTAGGGGCACGGCTGTATCAGCGGCGCGGCGCACGGGCGCGGCGAAGTGTTGGAGTGTGACGCCCGGACGTCGGTGACGGGGGTCACGGAGACGACGTCCGGGCGACGGATGATGAGCGTCGTGGAGTTGTGTCTGGGCGACGGGGTCGCGGAGTTGTGTCCGGGCGACGGGGGTCGCGGAGTTGTGTCCGGGCGACGGGGGTCGCGGAGTTGATGTACGAACGTCCGTAAGGTGATGCACGACGGACGTCGCGAGGTTGATGTACGAACGTCCGTAAGGTGATGCACGACGGACGTCGCGAGGTTGATGTACGAACGGACGTCGGGAGGTTGTTGCAGGACGGACGTCGCGAGGTTGATGTACGAACGTCCGTAAGGTGATGCACGACGGACGTCGCGAGGTTGATGTACGAACGTCCGTAAGGTGATGCACGACGGACGTCGCGAGGTTGACGTCCGGACGACGGGCGAAGGGCGTCGCGAAGGATGCAAGGCCTCTTGAAGAGAAGTGAAGGTGCTAAGGATAGAGGCCAAAGGCCAACCCTTCGGGAAGGCCGAGGCCGACCCCAAGGGGGAGGCCAAGGCCAACTTCCTTGGGCAAGTGTCATGGCGCGTCGTTGGGCGACGGGTGAAGTGTCATGAGGCTTGGTCACGTTACTTGAGCGTGCATGCTTTGACCGGTTGCGAGCGTTGAAAATGTATGTTGCTTGTGCGGACGTGTCATGCAAAGTGGGACCGTAGTGGGCCTTTGGGTGCGGCCAGAATGGGTTGGGAACAAGTGCTATGTTGGAATGTTATTTAGTTTTAGAATTAGAAGGTTGATCTTGAGCTTGAAATGTACTGTTATTTTTTACTTATAAAAAAATGTAGTGACTTTTGATATATTTTTTGCACCCCCTAAAGTGAAATCCTGCTTCGGCCGATGTACGCACATTATATAATGTGGCTCCTCCATATTTGTGTTCTGTGAAATAAGAGATCTAAAATGGGACGGAGAGTAACACTGTTTTTAAATCCTTCATACGATTATCTGAGATTGCAAGATTGCAACTGAGGTTGTATCCACATAAACAAAGAGGCTTCAAGGGGTCTATGATACGTAAACAAAGATAACTTCAAGGGGGCCAGCTCCTTCAAACACAACTGAATAGTAGAGAGCATAGGACTAAGAACGAAGCCGGAGTTGTCATGACCTCTTGAAACTCTCTAAACCTCAACCTTCACACCCTGTTGCCCCGCTGTCTTCCAGTAGTCTCACACAAAGCTGGAACTAAATGGTTAGGATATGAGTCATATTTTATAAGTTTCTCATTCTACCCCAAGAGAGAGGGAGGAAGCAAGTGGGCCATGAGAGAAAATGAGTTGGAGGATGACTAAATGTGGAGAGAGAAATAGAAAAGAAAAGTATAAAGTGGGTCAACATGGAAAAACACATACAGAATCTTTCTTAATTTGGAAAGTGATCAATTTACAGCCTAAAAAGAAATATGATCAAGTCTTTAGGGACGGAGGGCGTATTTATATAGTATATAGAGCTTTACAATAGGACGCCAAAATAATATCATATATCACTTTATATTTGGGAGTCTCTTAAAAATTCATTAACTTAATTGAAGTAGACAGAACGTAGATTTTATCAGTAATTAAAAGAGAAAAGCCGAAATTAACAAAACTTCTCGCAACAAAAGCAGTTCTACTTCTACTTGGCTTAGGTTGAAAATTCAAATTTAAGGTCACACAAACATAAAAGCTGGAGTGAAAAGCTAAGTGCATATACCTGAAGATAGAATCTCTTCAACTCTTCTACATCAACAAGGTTGTCTATTCTTTGTGCCATTTGTTTGTCACCAAGCGTAACCACTGCTAAAGACTGTTAGAAAAAGGAAATACAAAAATAAGGGCATTACAAACATTTCAACTAGAATGCATCCCTGAAAAACAATTCAACTTACTATGACTAGAACACAGTTGGGAAGAGCAAATGTGATCCCAAATAATTTTACTTATTGCTTATCTTCACCGGGTCACCAGGTAATATTATGCCACTCAGCTTTTGGGATCTCAATTAGATGAAATTGCCATTAGCATGATAAAGAAAAAGTGATTACGACGAAGCATGAAAACATATACTTCCTACGTCCCTCAATAAATGAGCTCCTACCATCTGCTTGAACAAGGCGAAAGGTCAAAACTTCAACTCCTTGGGATTTACCAAAATATGTGATTGCTTTCCAAATGTAGATTAGAAACATTTCACTCCTCCAGCCCTTCAGTGCGCTAATCAAATGGCAAAGTATTTAGCATCACAATTCTATTTAGGCCGACCTCCTTTCATCAGATTTCACCTTTTTCTTCTTTCCTTTTTCTTTTTCTTCCTTCATTCATGCATCTGCACATCTTTCAGCCAAAATTCTGTTTCTCAATCACTCTATGCCCCTTTCCTCTCTTTGTTTCTCTAATTCGGCATAAAGTTGCATTTTTTTTCCTGCATTTGTTGGTTTGATTTGGAGTGACCTGATCTGCAGTAGTTTTGTAACCGGTAAGTTTGGATGCAATTTTGAGTTTAATTTTTCCGGCTACTTGGGGTTTCGTTGGTGGCTCCTCTGGTTGACTTAAGTGGCGTATGCAAACGAAATTGGTTTCGCCAAGGTGGACTGGGTGCTCGATGAGGCGGATTTGGTGTTTGATAAGGCGCGCAACTAGGCAGACTTTTTTATGATTAGGCCACTGATTGGAATGTTGGCAATGAATCCTTAATTTTTCAAGGGTTTTCAAGTACTATATTTTTCTAATTATTCTACGATGGTACTTACCGACAACCATAGCCTTTCTACTCGATCTTTTTGGATTATAAATTTTTCAGGGATTGATCAGGAAGATGCAATGATGGTGCAGCAGCAATCTTATCTCGTGATTAAGTGGTAAGTTTAGTATTGGTTTTGTAACTTTCCATTGTTTTACACCTTTTGAATATGACTTTATATTGGAGATTTGTGGTCTTGAGTTTAGAGCCTGGAACTGTATGCATATCATGGATCAAGGGCCATCAAGTTGGTGTAGAGAGTCTTCTTAAAACATATTTAATTAAAAGGCCAGTTGACACTGTTACTAAAAGTTGAAACGGTAAATTAGGAAAACCAACACCAGAAGACCATTTCTTTAAAGTTTGTTTACAGTTAAAGCATTAACCTATTTAGTGCTGGAGGGAGTATGACAGTTATATTGTTGATCGGGTTTCCTCAAAAGCTATATGGAAGGGGAAGCAATAGAGGGATCATTGCCTGTAATATCAGGATAGAGTTATATCCTAGTCATGTTCCAGTCCTAGTATCTACAACCTGAAGTCAATTCACACAGGTACATTTTACACGGCATAACTACCCAAAAAGCATTAAAACGTTAGGAAAAACACAAAACTATTGAGGACACTGGATGGGGAACAGGGAAAAGATGCAAAAAGAAAAGTTTGGCAAGTACCCATAACCAAACTACAAAGACAAACTAACATACCTTGACAACATTTTATAACTGCAATTTTCACAAATACAACCATTTAACACAGTGCATATTTCAACTATTGACTATAATGAACGCAGTGAGACAGAGAAGAGAAAATAGCTAATATATTACTGCTTGATGAAAGCTAGTAACTTGACACACAAGACTGAATAGATACATCGCAAACACGTGAAGAAAAACTCAACCAGAATTGGTACCCATAGTTATTCACATGATAGAGGCAACATTGCACTCCAAGGACAGCAGTCATAGAATAGAAGATGGCTAGTGGAGATTTCCTATAGAAGTACCTAATAACATCTATTGGCTAACCACCACATGTAAGTCTTTCACAACAAGAAAAGCAATCGACAAACCTGTGTTTCCCCACGTGTAAAAAGAGCACTTCCATGTGCTCTAGGAAGTAATCCACATTGTGAATTAATTAGGCGTATCTCATTCGATGTTCGGCCGTCGCTTCTTTTTCCTCCCTAGACACAATAAACAGAAAATTAAATTCACTGAGCATAACATCAGACTATTCAATGTGAAAGAATGATATCCTGTTGTTATAGATCGCTTGAAATTTAGTTACTGGTGAGTAGAGAAATATTTAACAAGAAGGCAGAAATATTGGGCCACGTGTAATATACTCCAGCACAGAGCGCCACACAAAGAAAAACACCCATTCCCCAGCTCAGCGTAAAAAAATTCAAATAAGTCGCAGGGAAGGAAAAAGGACAGCCTTGCCTAATCACAAGGATATAAAACTGCTCCAGCAGCATTCGGCCTCCCAAATAGCCAGTATGGTAGTGTGCTCACTGCTTATCGTATACGCTTCAGTATATATCCAGTTTTATGTATTTAAGACGACAATCCGCGCCTTTTCAGTTTTAACCATCTAAAGTCACATTTTTAAGGTCTGGTTTCGTTCTTCAGTTTCACTAAATCATTTAAGAGCAAACTCAGCAACCTCTATCAAACACAAAATACAACTACACCAGTAATTACTAATCTAGTGACATTGCATGGAAATCGAATCAGCATATTCACTAAAAAGGCCCCTAAAACCTCATTAACGGTTTTGACCCCACCCGACTTCATTTCCAAAAGAGATCACAAACTTGTTATCCCATAATATGAATTGAAAAGAAAAAAACCATCACAATTTTTTTAGGGAAAAAAAAGGGAGCACAATGCCCACTGGAATTCAAGCACTTATACCTCCACAATACGTTTCCGCAGGTACTTGGATGTAACATCCTTAAACACCAACTTCACATCTACCTCCGAGAACAGCTACAGGAAACAAATAGATGGTTCAATTTAATTATGTCATAAGCCCTGAAGGAGAGATAGTAGTATAAGCATGCAAAATTCATTGACCAATTCATATAATTCAAATTAGAAGCTATACAACCAGTATTTTATCAGTGAGAATTAAGGTAAGTACGGTCCTACTTTTGGCTACAAAGAAAAAGAAGGCAACAGTAAAACATTATGCTACACACATTAACTAATCTCATGACCAGAAAGCAACAACTAAAAGGTTTTGCAATGTCGAAGCGCTTGAACAAAGCAAATAATGAAAATCAAGACCCAGTGTTAAAGCGCCATGATAACACTATCCTGTGGACCAAAACTGCCTTTCTTGATCTGCCTGGGAGATAAAGTGATGTCAATCTTAGGCAGAGGAGGATCTCTTGTCGAATGAATGAATTAAAGATTGAACTATTTTGTAGGTGTATAAAAGAATTTGCTTAATCAATCACAGGGTATTTAGTACTGGAACTCTTAACATGAAGTAAATATTGACTATTGGACTCTTCATCTAAAATATTCTCCCTTCTCTATATCCCTTGTTTTCCCTTCCCCTTCTCTATCTGGTTCTGCACCAAGGAGTTTAGAGCATATGGGACCCAATAGAGGAGCAGCACTGATTGTCGCGGTTTTCTGTGTCACAGCTCAATTAACTAGGTCGCCCAGTACGCCATCTATTTCTCCTGGACATGTAATGAGCTTAATATAGTAGTCACTACTCACCATAGTCCCTTCGGATCCAAAAATTTGCGGTTCAGACCATCCCTTTCTTCCGGATCTACCCCCACGTTCTCACGTTAGAGACTTTAATTTTAGGAAATGCCTAAAGCCCAAAAAAAGAGACCATGGGCACTTATGCAAAAGCACAAGTCATTCTACAATTTGAAGTCCTTTAGTGAGAATACTGGTAGAATATTTTCACCCAGTTATAAACTCCCTCCAAGTAGTAGATCCTAAATGTCTCGCTCAAGAATTTGGAGGACATCTATGAGGCGGGGCCTTACGATACAGATAACACGACTTGGGCCACTTGGAGCACAGATAGGTGCTAGGAAAGATGGCAAGGCATTTTCCCACGAGATATCACCATGAACAGTCCAGGCACCAACCTAATAATTACGACCACATCACGTGCAATTTGCTAAAAATAGACAATTGTCCCTGCAAGGTGGTATTGACAGGTATCGAAAGAAACTTAAAGCATTAAGGGGATACCAATCACCTAGTAAAATAGATGAGAAAACAGTCACAAACACCAAGACAAATACCTTCACACAAACTTTAAGAAATGAAACATGATAAATATGCATCAACTTGAGGACAACGCTTAAACAGTGGAGAAACTTCTGACGAAATATCCTGAGTAACAGTCAACAAGTTTAGCAAAAGGTGAAGAAACGAAGTCATGGAAGAAGCCAATCAAGACTTCGCTGAAACATTGGAGGAAACCTACAACAAAACATCAGAGATTGAGAACTTCATCGGCAACCAGAGGACAGTGACGGTTGGAATAGCCAACTCTTCCCTGTTGCTTTTAGGGGTAATAACAACCGCAATTGTGGAGTTCGTGCTAAGAGGGCCATACAAACTTAGGCAGATTGCCCCTCACTGTCTCTACTGTACCTTAAGCATAAACTGGGTGGTTGAAGAACCATCAGCAGGTTCTTGTTCAGCAAGTTGAACCGTTGGAAGACTACAGCAGTCGACATAGGAGGTTAACAGCCTTCAGGTGCATCCTTTCAAGTCGTGCAGATAGAAATCATGGAGACACGACAAGCATTACACGAACCATTCTGAAGCGCGTTGATAAGCTTTTTAAGAGCATGTTCATGTGCTATGATGAAGTTTAAGCCAGATCTACAAACACTACTTTTAAGGTAGCGTGGGTTGATAAGACCTTTCAATATAAAATAGGTTTTTGTTTACCATGAGATGGGCATTGATTCTGAGAGGTATGCTGCACTGTCCACCCATAAATGCTATTGTCATGTTTCACCGTTGCTGCTTAATATGTAGTTATAACAAATCTGTGAGAGCTTTTAGCTGCACCTTTAAAAACAGCTGCACAGTATTCTTACGAACCCTGTCAACACAATAGATGGATAAAGAGCATAACCATCATTCTCCCCCTCAGCTCCAAAAGCAAGCCCTCCGCTCCTATACATAACGAGTTTGATGAGGCAGGAACGGGTCTGCTTTCATGTTGCCTTTGGTGGCCAATAAGTCATCAGGGCTCTTCTATTGGCCTAACATACTAAGGTTTCAAGACATGACTCCAACAACCTTCCAGATTAATTGGCACCCACGAGATATCAGCACACACTTACGCAATTTTTCAGTCAGTTGATGAATGCTATAAGATCACAACTTATACTAAATCTAGAACACCACTAGAAAACAAGAACTTTCTAGAACATCTGTTATAAACTTCAAACACAACCAGGCAAGAAATTTGCAGTAAGATGAAATAACATAATCAAATAAGCAAAATAAAGAAACAAGAATTGAATTAGGAAAGATATTTAAAAGTCTCTACAATGATTTGTTCAATCCAAGAACTCCAAAAAGTAGGACTATTCGAAATATTCATACTGCCAATTCCGTAAGAAAAATTAGGCATTTGGACTAAAACAACCTGCAACTCACCAAAAATGAAAATGAGAAACACTATATGAGTGAATGAACTTCTATGTTTATAGTTATCGTTGATTAGAGGGATGCAAATTCTTTTGCTTTGATCAATGGTGATGCAGTTCAATCAAGTTATTCTTTAGGAGATTTAGTCATTGACAAATTGACTTACGAGAAGGTTACCATAATAAATCCATGGTGGGTAACATGACATCTTCCATTTTACTAAACAGGTGCTTTTTTCTCATAATCGGAAAATATACATTTCATGTTTGTCATTTAACCATTTACCAAAACAATGGCTTTAAGTCCAACTAATGAAATTTTTTAAAAGTTTTTGGCGGAGAAGTGATGATTTCAGTTTTGTTTATAACAGATTAGGAACTAGGCTCTTTAGTTAAGCGATAATATTTTTGAGCTTCATTAAATTTAAGAAATTCTTTTGGGGGACATTTTGGCATTTCACCCATAAAGTTAAGAAAAGAGCTGCGGATTACCAGCGGAATGGATTTTCTTGAAACCGGCTTGATGTGAACATCCCCTTCATCAATCTCGCCATCCACAACCACTTCTTCATCCTCATCTTCATCCTCAAACAAATCTGGTACCGTTTCAGCAGTTACAAAAGCTTCATTCTTGCAGACATACCCGTCCTCTGAAAGTATTGTTATGACTTTTTCTTCCAAAGAAGAAAGTGCCTTTCTTCTTGGTATCTTGTTCTTGATTTGTAGAACTTTCTCCAAATCAGCACCAGCAATTTCCTGAAAATGATAGATACCAACATGCCAAAATGTATAAATAGCGACTATTTTTTAAGCCAAAGGAAACTTCCAACAAGGATGAACGATTACTATATTAGAAAAAGGAACTGGTAGGGAAAACATAGTGTCAAACTAAAACTTGCACTAGGTATGTTTCAGTTGTGCAGCGTAAGCACAATGTACTTCAGTTTTATTTGCCTCTTTCGTATATAACTAAAAAAATCAATACGGGACCGAAAAAACTTGTTGATGTAGGACGGACCTTAATAAGGGGTACTTAAGGCTGTCCTACAATCAAGGATGGCGAGCTAGGGCTTAGGTTAATAGGATATTGAACTGAGAAGCTAGGATTAGGGTTTAGGAACAAAAAGGATGCGCTTAATTGGCTAATTTAGGGCTAGTCTCACTAAGGCCTTCTAGGAGTCTCACTTCTAAGAAAAATCAGTGGAGTCCTACCATTGAATAAGAGAAAGCAAATTGCTCAACTCTCCTTAATAGTTCCTACAATGTTTGTTTATATACAGAAAACAAAAGGGACCTTTCCTACTAATTACAGGATTGCTATATCCTGAAACCTTCTGGATGACTAAAACTAAGCATAAAATTTGATAACAAAAGGACTTTAAGTATATACGAATAACAAAAGGACTTAGAAACATCTATATCTGCCCTCAGTATGCCAAAATTTGCCCCATCAGTCTTACTTGTATAGCTATAGAGCCAACTAAAACATTTATAGGCGCATTTTAGTGTTTTTGATCTGTACTTTTACAACCAAAAACAACGTGTCTTCAAAGCACTGACTTAATCTCTTGTTTCCCTATCTCCCTCCCTCCCTCCCTCCAAATCATTTTTGGCCCCATGTCTAACCTTATTAAATGGGAAATGTGCCGTCTAGAAATGTCTCGAGAAGTGAACAACAGCAGCAAAATAACTTTTACCTTTGTTATTTCTAAAGGCAAGTAGCTGGTAGCCACTTGATGTGACAAGTAATAAGTAACAATTCACTGTTGCTTATGGTATTTCATATATTGAACAAATGGTTATTCTCTTTACATCATAATTGAGTATAACATATATTGAACAAATGGTTATACTCTTTACACAATTATTTATTCAAGCCGCTCCCAACCTAGATTCTTTTAGGTGCTTACGCTCCCTCACTCCCGTTTTTGCTCCCGGCCCCACCCCCGCTCCCACTTCATGCAACTAAGTATTAGACTACATATACGGCAAAATTGTTTATTCTCCAACTTATGCTGCTTTTAAAATGTTTATATACTATTTCCTACAACTCTGAAATACTGATCCGTATCTAAACAATATGCAATATTATACGACGGATGCAAAATTCAGATTTTGATACACAATATGTATCTCATATTTTGGCAACTATGACTATAAGGAACAGACGACATTAGAGCATCTGCACCGGTGTACGACAGTGAAGGAAAATGCTTTCCAATCACGGATTCCAATGCAGGATAGGGAGAACGATGCAAGATCCATATGCATACTTCAACGTGTTTATACAGTTCAGGAGGAGATAATCTGATAGCATCAACCATTTTTGTTTTCCCGCACTTCTTAACCAAAGTCTCTAGTTCATTGCAAATGGTCCGCACAGCATCCTGAAATTGTGTAGAAGCAGAAGTTCAGTCACACGTAGATTATGATCTCAACATATATTGAGACTGCTTAACAAACTATAGTAGCAAAAATACTTCTAAAGATAATTATAACAGCAACAGCATAGCCTGGGTGATGATTTTGAACTCGAGCAGAAAAGAAGAGGTTTTTTTTTTTTTTTTTTTTTTTTTGTGGGGTGGGGGGAACAATCTCAATTTATCAGCAGAAACCAACAAAACAGTCATACTGTTAACACTGGGTGAGAAGCGTGTTGTTTTAATTGGTGGAGTATGGGCTCTTTGGAAGATATTCTTGCATAGTTTTCAAACAAAAATCTTTTCCTATTGTGTCTGCAGGTATACATACAGGTTGTTTGGTTCCGTCATCTGCATCAGCTCAAGGTTTTCAGCTCTATGAGCCGATGACTACGATGATTGTGGGTGAGAGTGTTTTATGTTTTTGAGCGTCCCGCTATTGTTCTACTTTATTGGCGTTCTAACAGCTACGTCATCAATTGGGCCACATCTTGGGCTTCCTATTCTGCCAAGCAGTACCATCACTTCAACTATTCGGAGAAGACCATTTCTCAGCGGAGGAGAGATGATGGGAATCCAGATGGGCTGGGTGCACCACAAAAGAGTACACAGATCAATGACAAGCGTAGGCACAAATAGGGACGGACTTGAAATATATTAGAATCGATGAACTAGATTTAGATGTAATGAGTCGTGAGATTTGATTTAGTCCTCTGACTGAGGAATCCCAGTCATTTTTCAGAAATCTCTAGATTAGGATTTAATTAACTTCGCATTTTAGTGTTTTTTGAATTGTCCCAAATAAGGACCATTCATGTACTAAGTTAATTAGTAGTTGATTCCTGTTCTGTTTCTGTTTCTCCCTCCTCCGAGAGTTATCTCACATTTCTGTCTGTCCCTCCTCTGGAAGCTCTACTCCCCAAATCTATCCCCACGTGTACCACATCACTAATCCTGGCAACACATAACTTTCTTGGTTCTGGACAACATTTGTCACAAGTGTATCAGCGGGGAGGGGTGGAAGAAAGGGAGATAAAGAAAGAGAACACATACACGTACGCAAACAGAGAGTTGGGAAAGAGAGTAATAACCCCCAGTAGATTTGAGCCTCTCCAAAGAAAATACGATGAACTTTTATTAGATTATTATTATTATTGGTACTTGTAATTATGTAGGAAGTTCATAACCTGATTATTGGACCTATAGAAATTTCCAAGTAAAAAATCCTATATTTTACTTTCTCCAACATTGTGAGAAATATTAAAACCGAGATACTAGGTCTAACAGCGCCACACCAAAAGGGTATGAACACTGAAGAAAGTAAGAACATGATAGCGAAAACACAAGCATTGTTAACTGCAATAACCAACCTGACCAACTTCCACTGCTTGAAGCAACTTTTCTTCTGGAAGAAAATCACAATAACCCTACAATGAAGAAGTTCAGTAACATCAAAGACTAGAAACGGCGAGAAGATCCGTAGTTGATCTGAATACATCCACAACTGACAAAAGAAATTATGAGTATTGTTCTTTAAAGTGTACTTTACTTAACTGCAGCAAAAAAGATAATAGCGCGAGCCCCTGAGATGGGGTGCATTTATTTCCTGCAATGACTTGGCAACATGTATATAGCCAGATAACACCGACTCACATCTTCTTAGTTTGTTTAAAAAAATATCTCGAAAAAAAAATTTGTGAGTTCCACAAAATTGTTCATTACACATGACATAAAGAGTCACATATGGCCTGTTCACCAATGCTGAGGACAGCAACCTATCAGATGAGTTTAACTGAAGACTATGACCACATTCTGTATTACATATTTACATGATGCAGCAATTTACATCATTGCCAAAATTCAACATCAACTAGAATCATGACCTTAATGCATCGAAACACTAAAGCACTGTAGGTACTGGAACCAGATATATGAATCTCTCTATTGCGCTAATTTCAGCTATTCACTTGAACAATTTTCTTACAGACCATTACATGAGATATAGCATATAGAACATTGTTAGACAGCAAAATCTCTGCTGCGCAAAATCAGCTTTCTTATACACAAAGAAGCTGCACAAAAGTTGATCAGAGACCTTTGACCAAGAACTAGGAGTGAAAATTTGCATCTTAGGCTTTCTTTTATGACAAGTATTGCACCTTAAGTTGGCAATAGACAATTCTTCCGCCTTAAAACACCTCCTATTTCTTCACCCCAACAACGCTACAAAAAAGGTAACTAGACAAGAATTCCAAGTCTTCTCTTTCACCTCTTCCTGTTTTGAAGACATCAACACGTCAAGCACCTTAGGCTTGACCCGAAGAATCCCGACCACCTAAGGAATAAATCTAAGTTGGCTCATAGAAAACATAGGTAGAGGAACTGACAGGCTACAGAAGAGGATTCATTTCTATACACAACCCCAGTTCCATGTGTTCTTTTATAATTTCGCAACCTTACATCATTTTCGTACATTGACGAGATTTACACACAATGTAGACATCATTGTTCTTCCTTTGTTCTCTTTATCACTCCAACCCAGATTGCTTGTTAAGAAAAATGCAGGTACAAGCGTGAGTGCAGTGGGTTACTTTGAAACTGTTACACTAGAGGGGTGTGGATTGAGTCCAACCTTTTAATTGTTATAAATTGGAAGTGACGTACAGAAAGGTCACTTTAGTCGTTCTTCATTTTCCGTTAGTCATTGGATGGACAATTTGATGCACGGAACATTTTACTTCCTCAACCTGAAGGTACTGAGTGTAATAATGACAAAAATCGCCATCAAATGTCTCACTTCTAATGCTCAAACATGAAGCACAGGAGGTTTCAGATTGGTAGGTGAAATAAAAAGAAACAGAAGCATACCAACATAAAGTTCCCAAGCTTCTGAATGAAGGACCTCATTGTAGTCCAAGCACAAATGAAAGGCGTGGTTAATCCAAGAATCCCAAGAGGTAGAGGTAAGCACCCGCTCATCCCAAAAATGTGAGATAGTTTGTGTTTTGAGTAGTCCATAAATTATGTTATTCTGGTCCTGAGTTACTTTCCTATTTGGTCTAAGCTTTGCAACTATATCATAGGTATAATCTCATGACTGCTCGAGCAATTGATTAATCAATTTGCAGACAACATAGAGATCATTTTTCAGATAATGGGGATTAAAAAGATATGATTGACAACGCAATGGTATTCGTGCTCTGGAAACTGTATCCATGAGCTCGTGCCCACAAGGTAGGCGAAAGGAGTTACCTCAATCATTAATACTGCACTGTCTGTGCCTGCTAGTAACATATCTAACTTTGACTCTTCCATCTCTTTGGTTGTTGGGTTCACAATAAATTTATCACCAACAAGACCAACTCGAACTCCTGCAATAGCTTTTGAGTTTGGCAGTTCTGAAAGAGCTCTGTTGTATTCAAAATATTGTGGTCTAGAATGAGTATCTGAAAAGATCAATGGTATATGCAAGTGTATGTACACAAGGGGAGCAAAGACAACCAACTTACACTGCAATGCCAGCTGCTGTGACTGCCAAAGAATCTGGAGAATGCAAGCCATCATAGCTCAAAACCTGCACACAGACGGGAGAATAGGAGAACCTTATTAATATGAGATATAAACTTAGAAAGAGGTATGTAACTGACCAAGCTCAGGTCATGCGACAGTGGGTAATTGCACACGCTTGGACGTGCAACAGTAAGTGTAAAGTATAAATGATCTGAATCATACAACTAAGAAGGCAGTCAAGTGAAAATTCGTTTTACGAATTATGTTTCTCAGGTTCGCAGCTGCTCAGTGCTGTTCTGTTAGCCGAGCTGACCGATATATTCTGGCCAAGTCCCAACTGCTAGCTTGCTTTGCAGGAATGAGATGTATACCAGTCTATATGGATTGGGCTATTCCTTCTCTGCAGGACTTTTTGTCTGGAGATTGCAGTTTTTCTCCCTCCTTAGGCTTTGGAATTTTGTCAGGCTTCCTGGCTTGCTTTATTACTGTTCTTATGTTGTCATTATGTCAGGGTGTGCTAGCTAGTTGCTCTTTTATAACTCTGGCTTGCTGTATAATACTAACGCCGTCCCAGAATAATCGCTCAGTTTTCCTTTTTGGGCAGTCCCAAAAATATTGCTCACTTTCCAAATTAGGAAAGATTTTGTTCCTGTTTTTTCATTTATGCGCTTCCTCAAAATTTATTTACTAACTCTCTATCTCTCTCTCTCTTCGCATTTACTCGCTCCAACCAAACCCATTCTATCTCTCTTTCATCCAGACTCGTACGCTCCCCTCTCAGGCTCTCACCATCCACCTGATCCCTCCACGATACGACCACCGCCGTCGCCGACCCCTTCCTACCACCACCACGTCTTCCTTAACCATTACACAAATTCCAACAAGGACTGAGCAGGGAAACTCCATCCTGGTTAACCTCATATCCGTCAACCTCGTCATCGAATCTGGATTAAATCATTGTGACAATGCCAATCCTCTGACAACAGAACTGATCTGAAAAGAAACCATTTACTGCTAAGGCTTTCAAATAGGCGTGATTGGGCGTTCGACTAGGCGTGTTTCCGGCATTCGACTAGGCGAGCGAGTGGCTACTTGCCGTGATCGGCATTTGACTAGGCGTGGTCGGGCTTTTAAATAGGCGAGCGAGTGGCTTTGAGGCATACAATCAACCTAATGCAGGAGCTTCGGATGCCTTGGTTTTTCTTATTTGTTCGTGACTAGAGTGGTTTGTTGCGCTGGAATCCTGCCAAATCTCTGTTTGATTCTTGCTGTTGAAGTTGGAGGCGACGTAAAAAAGCTGGGATGATGGGTCAGATCAGATTGTACATTTCAGAGAGAGGATATATATTTACGCTTTTGATGTGTACTTAGACATGTATATATGTGAGCGTATATTTTCATGTCCACAGAGAGAGAAGATGGGATCGAGAATTCAGAGGGTGGGAGGCAGACGGATGAGATGCAGAGAAGGAGAAAGAAAAGTGGAAAAGAGATGAAGGGTAAAGATGAAAGTAGAGGAAATTTGACGACTTTGTTAAACTGCGTGCAAGTCAAATGTGATTTAATACTCTGGACGGAGGGATTATAATGTTGTTAGGGTTTTTACATGGAGCCAAAAAAAAATGGAAGAAAAATGAATTATTCGTCAAAAGATAAGCAGAGTGATGGAATGCTGGTAATTCTCTCATTAACAATGTCCTTTCTTTTCTTCTACAATTTCTGTCGCTTCCACTTTTTCTGATTGATAGGCTATTGGGCTTTCTTATATTGAGCCTGGAGTGGGTCAAGGCTGCTGGCCCAGCTGCAGAAGGTGTATGCAACAGCCAGAGGTGAATAGAAAACAATTATACCAGAAAGGTACATCACAAAAGGACATTTGTCTTGTTCAGAACAGTTACAGTAACCATATGTTCAGATATACTACTGAAGACACAGTCATCCAAGTTTTCCCACTGCAAATGAAACGAAAGTTGTAGTAGCATAAATTAAGTAGGTCCCAGGCGTGGGAATCTACTTTCATAACCTTTTAGTACAACAATATTCCACATAGATACTTCACTGCTCAAGTATCTACTATATCAAAACTGTTGAGTGAAAAGGGAAGCAGCATGAGCCATGTCATCTTTAAGAAGATGAAAACGTTCTGAGCATGTAAAAATATAGTAAGAAGGGGTGAAGAAAAATAAGCTTTCAAAACCGACAGATAAGAACATACCCAGGATAGTATCTGAGTTTCATGGTAGAAACCTTTGGGCATGGTTGGTCGCAAAGGCCTATCAATCAATCTACAAATGAGCACCTGCAAGCATATATATATATAGAGAGAGAGGGGGGGGGAGAGAGAGTTAAGCCCTTGAGATCTTACAATAAAGCATCAGCGCATTTATAAATTGTAAAATAGCTAGCTAATTTCTTTTCTGCAGCACGGAGTTGCAAGCACTTTTGTCCTCAAAATACCTTACATTTCATAAATTTGACTAGCTGCTTCTTAGCGTACTTTCTTTATCATCAATTTTAGATGCTTATATAAAAATGGAAAAGGATGACAGTCAGAAAAATTAATAGCACATGGACATATGCATCTCATGCCTCGCAAAAATAAAGCGGGTGGGAGAGAGGATTAAGAGAGAGAGAGAGACAGCTCAGACTGTGGAACTAATTCTAAATCATCAGGAGCCCTGTGCCTTTGCATGATGTGTGTGCGCAATCCCACACAAGAGGTGGGAGCATGGTGAAAGAAAACTAGAGAAACTTACCAATTTTATATATCATATATAAAGAGGAGTTCGATTTAAGTTGCTAATAACAAGGAAGAATCTGGTCAATTAACCAGAATAGACACCCAAAGACATTTCAGAACCGATATTCTATAGTTAAAATGTTTTCCATGGATAGACGGCAGAAATAGAGTTGCTCATCACACCTGAGCTTCGAATGGAGTTGTTTAGGTTCTGGAATTGCATCTGTAGCTGGGGCTTTTGTGTAGAAGGTTAAAAGGTGCAAGAAATCGCTTCAAGGGAGGGTCATCGAGGTAATGGAACTGAAAATAGTGATGGAAGTGAATAAGTTTCTCAAAGTTGAAGAACTTTGACCTCTTAACATCACATGGTGGTCACAGAACAACCGTTTCCTGATGAAATTTTTCTTTTAAAAGTAGAAATGAATTCTAAAAATTTAAATCCAGGTTCCTAAACTTGCAGCTAAATTGTCTCTCGATTATGTCAGGTCTAAGGCTATAGGTGCAATCTAAGGATGCTATATATAACAGCCTAATACTCTAGTAATAACATTATACTCTAAGAAACTGTTTACTGGGATTATTCCGGTTGGTACTCTTTGGTCACAATATTTATTTGCAAGAGTTAGTTTTCTTTTTTACTCTTGATTGCAGTTAAAAATGAAAGAAGGCCCAATCAGGATTTCCAAAGAAGCTCCAGTCTATTAAATGACAAGAGCAGTCACATAAGAAAGAAAAATGACAGAAGCAATTTGCATCAGTAGTTATTTGATTAACCAGGACAGCACTCAAATGGTGGGCCTAATACCTCGTGATCTTTTGCCCTCCCTTCTCTTTTAAAAAATCCTCCACTGAGTAACACGAAAGAGGAAATAAAAACAGGAAATATAATATCAGTAATCTGTTTGTAATACCAGCAAATAAATAGAACGCCAAAAAGTACAAGGAATACCTAGTTCGACCAGCTGCTGAAAACCGCTCTTGATAATTTACAAAAAGCGGGAAGAAATCGGAAGGCTCACTTGGAACATCAGCCAAGCAAACAGATGTGTAGACAATCTACAAGAACAAAAACAATTAACCTTTTCCCCCATAAAAATAACGAACCAATTTCATCTACCCAAACACCAACACACCAGAATTACTAATCATAAATAAGATTTTACTAAAGGTACATTTTACAGGAAATAAAGCTGGAGTTTGAAAAGTTAACACTAACTAAAAGACCACTGTTACTCCAGAAATAAAGTGTTGATTGAAGTACTAAACGTTGTTTAAGCTTGAAGGCATAAAAAGACTATCTAAGTTTTTCCAATCTATTGTGAATAGTACGGAAAGATCTAATACTACTTTGCTTGCGACATTTAATATACAAGTGCTCATGTTAACATAAGATATATAAGTATTACTCCAGAAATGAAATACAATGAAAAACCAAGTATGTCGTTGCCACTGACGTACAAGAAAGAATGAGTGTGTAATACAAGGAAAATTAGTCACTTGACTTTTTTGGATATAAGTGCTCTCAGCATTTTCTTCTCCTTGCAACTTCCAAGGTTTTCGTTTAGTTGGCTTTGCTTAGTCTCATAAATATGAAAATCGTCAATGGATATTACTCAAAAATAGATTAATTTATCATAGGTCAGTTCAATAGAAAGTACTCCCTCCGTCCCACATAAATTAATCGACTTTTTTTTTGGCATGCAGATTAAGGGTTTAGGTCATATGTTGTGTGTTTCCCATTCTACCCTTCAGAGAGAGGAGGGGAAGAAAGCGGGCCAGGAGAGAAAATGAGTCGGAGTGTTAAATGTGGAGAGAGAAATAGAATAAAAAGTGTAAGTGGGCCAGGAGAGAGAAAATGAGTTGGTGGAGGGTTAAATGTGGAGAGAGAAATAGTATTAAAAAAAAGTGTAAAAAGGGTAAATATGTAAAAATACTTATGGAATCTTTCTTAATTTGGAAAGTGATCAATTTTTGTGGGACGGCCCAAAAAAGAAATATGATCAATTTTTGTGGGACGGAGGCAGTAATAGAAAAGACAAATCCCTAGGAGACCAGAAAGATTCTCCTTCCTAAACTTCTCAAGTAATACTCGCTCTAAAACGAATCGTGTTCACAAATATATCTCAAAAACCATTTCCCACAGAGTACTTTATTGAAGATGGCCAATTCCTTTAACTCCAAGCCCCAAAACCGAACTTCAAAGAATACAACACTTTGATTGACGAGATCATAAGCCTTTTCTATATCTCATTTGCATAGAATACCCAGAATTCCAGCTCAAGTTCTAGAATACACCCATTTGAGCCCAAACCCTCCCTCCCTCCCCCCGCTCCCTCCCTCGCTTCACATGATTTGTGATTTTGCATATAGCATTTATATTCCCAATTGGCCACATGGCGCAAAACAAAAAAAAGTTTACACCTAATGTCAAATTCACATTATTTTTTCTCTATATGCAATACTAGGCTAATAACTTTTTGCCACTAATGTAGTTGGTGTGTAGAATTAGCAATAGCGTGTTAATTTACCAAAACAAAAGAGTCATCCCTGTCTTTTATGTTTTACCACAACTCCACAAGACACCCAAATACCAAAATTTTCACACACATTATCATGACACTAGATCTGGAAAGCCGCAGATTCAGGTTATTTAAGAAATCTTCATCCAAACAAACTCTTAGCAACGCATCAAGAATTTGCCTACCCCCGATAACGGCACTTTGGGTCGTTTATGTAACCCTAGCAATCACTTTCTATAGTCTCCAAGCGAGTACCTTCCAAGCAATTTTTAAAATGCTTCCAACTAAACTAATAGGACGAAACCAAGGAAGCATTAACATGTCATATAGGTTGAGTTATCGTGTCCAACACCTACCAACAACCCCACACTTCACTGACCACGCCGGACACGTGTCAGACAGTCAGACACCTCTTAGAGGTATCCGATCGTTTTTTCCTTTAATTATCGGACAATTCTTGAAGAAGTTTCGACACGTACCGGACCACAATGTAATACTTCAAGTTATTTTGAGGGTGTAATAGTTGGAAAATCTTGGGCCTCTTTAGAAATTAGTTTTAAGCCAAACCCTAAAGTTAGATCAAAAAATTTATCTATTTTTCTATGCGGCTGCTGATTGGTGCTGCTAGGTCTGCCTAACCAAGAGGATTTTGAAGACGAAGGAGACAGAGGACTGAGCATTGAAGAGGACCAGACAAGAGTACCCCTTCTTCTTTCTTTCTCATATCTTTCATTTTTTCCTTCTTTCTTATTACCGAGGCCTCTATCAGACATGATGACGTCTTCTTTCTCATCCCTTTTGAAAGAAATTCAGCTGCTTCCATTTGATGTTTATTTTTGCTAGTTAATCAATTTCAGAAATGGATGCAAATGAAACTAGTAGTGCAGCAGAAGGGTGTTTGGGATTGATTTTGAAGTGATCAAGCCGTTTTAAAGAGTTAAAAAACTGATTTGTTGAGTGATTGGCAAAAAAAGAAAGTGTTTTAAACATCACGTCAAAAATAGAAAAAGTGTTTAAAACCATAAGCGGTGTTACTTGTTTTAAACACTTTTGGAGAAACAGGTTTGACAAAGAAAAGTACTAGATTACCCTCACATTATTTACAAAAGGACATTGAATGCCCTTTTGAGACCATTCGTTCTACGGCTCCTCTAGGGAAGAGAGAGCTATTTTTTTTCATACACATTTTTATTTTGACTTCAAACTTTATTGTTGGTGAGTTTATTTTTTTTCAGTAATCATTCTTATGAGTATTTATAGCGGATACAATGATACAAAAGGGTAAGAGAATTAACCACAATGTAGTTTGCTGATAAAATATAGAGAATCTTGCATGGGTTAAACGATAACAGAATTTATCTCTTGGATACCATGTTGATCATTTTCTAACATTAAAACTGTTGAAATCAGTATTTACCCAAACACTTATCATAGTTTTCAACAAGAGTTTTGCAACTTTTGCCAAACAGTTACTGGCTATGCGTAAATTTGATTACAAATGTTTTTAAAGATTGTTTCTGTTTTAATAGAAAAAAGTGTTTTCTAGAATCGATCCCAGACGGGCTCTAAGTGCAGGTAGTACAGATGACCCATTGAAACCTGCTTCTCTTTTCCCTATTTGCATCACTTTGTAAGACTTTGTACCGAAGTACTATCTTCTGAACTATGTGCCGTAGTGTTCTGGATTTAAGCATGGCTTTTATTTCAGTTACTTGTTTTGTGGTTGTTAATTAGTGTTTACTATTTTAGATGTGACATGTACATGAATTTATTAAGCATATATACATATATATTAAAAGTACATGGCATTCAGGCTTCTCTCAAAAGTGCCGCATTCGTAGGAAGACTGAAGCACCACGATCACATTCTCCTTAACCACCTGCGAACAATGTTGGAAAAATGACGTATTAAAGACATGTGGACTTGGGACCTTATCCCCGACCATATTTCTCAGGGGTCAGAATCAATGAAATTAAGCCTATCCAGAAAAGGTCTACTCTGGGACCCTTCTTGAAAAAGCTTCTCATAAAATCCATAATGGCTGGCACCACTTCTTATTTCGTGGAATACTCCAACGAATCCACAGTTATCTTACTTATGTGATTCGACAATTGATGAGCACTTGCCATTTTGTGAAGAAAGTTGGTGTTTCTATTTCCCACCTCCAACCACTGATCTCTAGACTTTTTGCTTCCAGCTGGTTTCCTCAACCACAGATCTCTAGACATTAGTCTCCAGCTGGTTTCATTCGCGACAGACCAAAGGTTGGCCTCTGCTTTCAGCTCTGCACGTCTGCCAAATTCCCCAAGCTCGAAGAGGCACTCTCCCTCCAGAATATCAAGCTCATGAATGTCAGACAACACTATCGCCTCGACCCGAAACTTCTTCATTCCATTTGCTAAGGTCAACTTTCAGCAATTTGAGTTTGCGTCCCAACCAAAAACTAGGATTTCCTTCCACCGAGTAACTTTTCCATCAAAACCCCACCAATTCAAAAAACGAGGTTTTGGGAGCCAAGATTTCATGAATTTAAGGGTATTTCCCAAGTCCCCCACCATCAAGCAACAGTCGAACATAATAGGAGACAACAAGCGGCAGACAAGATTGAGTAACACTAGCACCAAAAAAGGAAGCCTGACCAGAATTAGGAAGAGGATTGGCGAATTTGAAAAATTTTAACTGTGCTGATTTTTTTTTACACGTGACCAATAACCAAAAGCAGACTTCTCTACAAATGAAAGCAAAGGACCAGCAACTGGACAACTACGACATTCTAGAGAATTGTGACTCTCGCGCATTATAGTCCTGGGCGCGAGGTGTTAACAGAGAGTAACACTAGCACCACAAAAAGAAGCCTGACCCGACTTGGGAAAAGAATTTGAAATCTGAAAATCAACTTGTCAAAGTGCGACAGATCCCGCAGACTTCTCAACACATATAGAAAGCAAAGGACCAGCGGCTGGACTACTACAACGCACCAGAGGAGCGTGACTCCCACATAATCATCCTTGTTGGAAATTCAGAATTGATGGAAATCCCAAGATTTCTGGGACAGATTTATATTTCCAAGTATAGGAGATTAGCTATAAATTAGTAGCTGTAAATTAGTCAAATCTTCCTAGATTAGCAACATATCAAACTTTCCTAGAATAGCAATATGTCAAACCTTCCTAGAATAGCGATACCTTGTTGTATAAAGGTCTTGTACTGAATCATTTTGAGAGTATAGAATTCCAGAATTTTCCTCATGGTATCAGAGCTTTAGGCTCTTTTCTGGGATCTGAAACCTCGACACACAGGCCTTCATTGCCAAGATGTCTTCCATGTCTTACACAACTGAGAGAACTCCCAGTGCCCAATCCGAAGAGGTGACACTCAATCAAACAGTAGGAGAATTACAAAACATTCAATCTGCCTACAGATTGAATGGCAAAAATTATATGAAGTGGTCTCAATTGGTGCGGACTTTTTTGAAAGGAAAGGGAAAATTGAGTCATCTCCTTGGCACTGGGCCCAAGAAGGGAGATCCCAGATTTGATGCTTGGGATGAAGAAGACTCCATGGTCATGTCTTGGCTATGGAATTCCATGTTGCCAGAAATTAGTGATACGTTTATGTTTCTACCAACGTCTAAAGAAATATGGGAAGCCGCACAACAGACCTATTCTAAGGTCAAGGATGCTGCTCGAGTCTTTGAGATTAAGAGTAAAATCTCGGACACCAAACAAGGAGATCGCTCAGTCACTGAGTACGCGAATCTCTTGAAGAATCTATGGCAAGAGATGGATCATTATAGGTGCATTGAGATGAAGTGCAGCGATGATGCAGCTGTGTTAAAGAACTTCATTGAAAAGGATCGAACTTATGATTTTCTCGCCGGTTTAAATATTGAGTTTGATCAAGTGAGAATTCAGATTTTGGGAAAAGAGGAGTTACCCTCATTGAATGAGACCATCTCCATCATCAATGCTGAAGAAAGTCGAAGGGGAGTGATGCTTTATGCTCAACCAGTTGAAGAATCAGCAATGTTGGGGAAAATTATTGACAAGAACCTGAAGTTTAATGCTGAAAAAACATCAGCCTCCCATACTGTAAATTCAGAAGCTGGGCGAATGGAGTCTCGGCCATTAAACAAGGATAAAATGTGGTGTACTTACTGTAAAAAGCCTCGTCATACCAAAGAGCAATGCTGGAAGCTTCATGGAAAACCACCAAGTTCTCATTGGAATGCAGGACCTAGAAGTGAAAAATTGCGAAGCCAGGTGCACATGACTCAATCTAGGGAAGACATGTCCCATGCTGATGTAAATTCCAGCGGCGGAGAGGAGAATGGATTCAACAAAGAAGACATAGGAAGGCTCAGATCACTCCTTGATTCATTAGAGAAGTCTAAAGGTACTTGTTCCTTGGCACAATCAGGTAAGCTTCATTCCTCGTATGCTTTAAGTGCCTCTAGTTCAGATTTTTCAAATTCCTGGGTTATTGATTCCGGGGCAACTGATCATATGACCCATTCTTCACACAAATTCCTCACTTACCATCCCTGTCCTAGCAACAGAAAAATAGCCATTGCTGATGGATCCCTGGCCACTGTTGCCGGCCAAGGAAACATCGTCCTAAGTCCATCCATTACCCTAAAAAACGTGCTACATGTACCTAAGTTATCTACAAATCTTGTGTCTATACATCAACTAGTAAAGGATCTAAACTGTAGTGTGGTGTTTTCTCGTACTTCTTGTGTATTTCAGGACCAAGTTACGAGGAGGATGATTGGACATGCTAGGGTAAGACATGGTCTTTATTATCTTGAGTTACCTAGTGGCCAAGTGAATAATGGGAACAACTCACCTCTCTCGTTTCTCTCCAGCAATCCTCATTCCAACAAAGACCGAATTTGGCTTCATCATCTTCGACTTGGACACCCTTCCTTTAGCATTCTTAGTGTCATGTTTCCATATTTGTTCAAAAATGTCGATGCAAATGATTATCACTGTGATGTTTGTGAATTTGCAAAGCACCGACGTGTTTCCTTTCCTTTGAGTAATAAGAGAACTACAGTTCCTTTTTCTTTGATCCACAGTGACATCTGGGGTCCATCTCGAGTCCCCAACATTTCAGGGGCTCGTTGGTTTGTCTCATTCATTGATGATTGCACTCGGGTTTCATGGATTTATTTGCTAAAACAAAAATCTGATGTGAGCAACATTTTTCCTATTTTTCATACAATGGTCAAAGCTCAATTTAACGTTGGAATTAAGAGGTTGAGGACAGATAATGCTAGAGACTACTTTAATCAAATTTTGTCTCCATACTTTCTAAAGGAGGGAATCATTCATGAATCATCATGTGTTGACACACCCCAACAAAATGGGGTTGCCGAAAGAAAAAATGGTCATCTTTTAGCCTCTGTTCGTGCACTTTTGTTCCAAAAGAATGTTCCAAAAATCTTTTGGGGGGAAGCTGTCCTCACTGCTGCTCACCTAATAAATCGTATCCCATCTCGAGTCTTGGGTTTTAAAAGTCCAATGGAGGTGTTTTCTCAGTATTTTCCAGACTTCAATGTGTCAACTAAGTTAGATCCTAAAGTTTTCGGATGTGTCTCATTTGTTCATGTTCACTCCAGTGGTCGGAGCAAACTAGATCCTAGAGCTGTCAAGTGTGTCTTCATAGGATATTCACCTACTCAGAAAGGATATAAGTGCTACGATCCTACCACTCGTAAAACTTATGTTTCAGCCGATGTCACATTTGTTGAAGAAGAAAGTTACTTTTCTAGTCCTTATCTTCAGGGGGATACATCATCTATGGAAGATAAGGATCTGTTTTTGAGAGAACCATCAATGTTAGTTAAAACATCTCCTGTGCAAACTAAATCCACTCCTGAAGTAGAACTCATTTCTAGAGGGGATTCTGAAGCCAAACCAATTGAATCATTTCCAAATCTTTTCGAAGAACCATCGAGGCCAATAAACCCTACACTTACAATGCCACTAAAGGTCTACTCAAGAAGAATTAAGCCCGTGATCAATCCTGTGCAAGTTCAAGAAACTGAATCGTCACTTGGGAATGAGGTAAGTTCTTCAACTGGGGTACCACCTACTATCCTTGATTTAGATCTGCCCATAGCCACAAGAAAGGGTGTCAGAAAGTGCACACAACATCCTTTATCCAATTTTCTGTCCTTTGAAAAATTATCAACTTCACACAAAAGCTTTATTGCTCATCTAAACACTATAGCCATCCCACAAACATTATCTGAGGCACTTGGTAAAGAGGAATGGAAGCATGCAATGAGAATAGAGATGGAGGCCTTGGAGAAGAATAAAACATGGGAACTAGTAGAATTACCAACTGGGAAGAGACCAGTAGGGTGCAAATGGGTCTTCACAGTGAAGTATAAGTCCGATGGATCCATTGAAAGGTACAAAGCGAGACTAGTAGCCAAGGGATATACACAAGCCTATGGGGTGGATTATCAGGAGACATTTGCTCCAGTGGCGAAGATGAATACAGTTAGGGTGTTGTTATCTCTAGCAGCAAACTATGATTGGACTTTAGAACAGTTTGATGTGAAGAATGCCTTTTTACATGGAGACCTTGAGGAGGAAATCTATATGGAAGTTCCACCTGGCTTTGGCATAAATCTGGGTAAAAACAAAGTGTGCAGACTAAGAAAGGCATTGTATGGGCTCAAACAATCTCCTCGGGCATGGTTTGGAAGATTTACTAAAGCAATGTTGAATATGAAGTACAAACAGAGCCAGGGCGATCATACATTATTTATCAAGCATTCAGCTTCAGGGGGAGTTACGGTGTTGATAGTTTATGTTGATGATATTATAGTAACTGGAAATGATTCAGATGAAAAGGAAGCTCTTCGCAAGTATTTAGCAAAAGAATTTGAAATAAAGGATCTTGGAAAATTAAAGTACTTCTTAGGAATAGAAGTAGCTCGGTCCAAGGAAGGAATCTTTGTTTCACAGCAGAAATATGTTCTTGATCTGCTAGAAGAAACAGGTAAACTCGGTTGTAGACCATCGGACACGCCTATTGAGCCAAATCATAGATTGGCAGAGTTCATGGAAGGAGAACCAACAGACAAAGGCATGTACCAACGGCTTGTTGGGAAACTAATCTATCTGTCACACACGCGGCCTGATATTGCATACGCCGTGAGTGTGGTGAGTCAGTTCATGCAAAACCCTAAGGATGTCCATCTCCATGCAGTATACCAGATCTTACAATATCTGAAAGGCAGCCCAGGAAGAGGGATTCTTTTTAGAAAGGGCACAAATATGGAACTAGAAGCATATACAGATGCTGATTATGCTGGCTCTCTTACTGACAGAAGATCAACTTCTGGGTATTGTACCTTTCTTGGTGGAAATTTAGTAACCTGGAGGAGTAAGAAACAACCAGTTGTGGCAAGATCTAGTTCAGAGGCAGAGTTTCGTTCGATGGCACAAGGTATTTGTGAGTTGTTATGGCTCAAGATTATCCTCAATGACTTGAAGATTAAATTAGAGACCCCAATGAAGCTTTATTGTGACAACAAGTCTGCAATCAACATTGCGCATAATCCGGTTCAGCATGACAGAACTAAACACGTGGAAGTTGACCGACATTTCATAAAGGAGAAGCTTGAAAGTGGATTGATTTGCACTCCCTACATATCTACGGAGGGCCAATTAGCAGACATCTTGACTAAAGGATTGGCAAGTTCAGCATTTTACAGGATTGTGAGCAAGCTAGGGATGGAAAATATCTACTCCCCAGCTTGAGGGGGAGTGTTGGAAATTCAGAATTGATGGAAATCCCAAGATTTCTGGGACTGATTTATATTTCCAAGTATAGGAGATTAGCTGTAAATTAGTAGCTGTAAATTAGTGAAATCTTCCTAGATTAGCAACATGTCAAACTTTCCTAGAATAGCAATATGTCAAACCTTCCTAGAATAGCGATACGTTGTTGTATAAAGGTCTTGTACTGAATCATTTTGAGAGTATAGAATTCCAGAATTTTCCTCAATCCTCTCAACAATAGGATTTGGCAACTCGGGCGCTGAGGCGTTAACAGAAGCCTCCAAGATGCACGACGACGCCACCTCTAACCAAATGGGGACAACAATTCTTTACCCCTTTTGTTGCAAGGTTAACCAACGCCCGAACATTGCCACCAGATTTTACATATATCTGGGCCAAACCGAGACCGGGGATCGCTGCTCTAACCTCGTCACTCTGTAAGAAGCAGCCACACTTTTCCCCCTATTTTTGCCAGACATTCTAAACCCAAAGGTAGGTAAGCCCACCGTACTAATCCACAAAAACCCGCCCTGTTACAACCGATCACTGGATCATCTGTCCAGAAGCAAGATAGCACCATTAAAAACCAACCTATGTGGATTTAAGATCCTCAAAGCTTCTGCCTGAGATGGAAATTCATATTAACAGATACGCAGTTGAAACCTGTGACCCAAACACCACCTACCATCTTCTGCCTAAGATTCACCCACCTTTGCATCTCTGGGCGCGACGGATTAAAGGTTGACATCCTCAACTCTCCCGACCAAACACCTACTCAGAAAGCTCAGCCATCCATCACAGGCTTCATCATTTACTATGATACGCACGGATAATATTGTAGAAACCCCACCAGAACTCTGAATATCCAGACATGGAGGAATTTGAGCAGCTTCAAGAAAAGACTTCGGAGGTGGAGAGGAAGAAGGGGCTTAGGGGCCTTAGCAAGCAAAAGTCCGAGTCTTTTCTGCCACAGAACTCCACCCACTCGACGATTTATCTCCGGTAGCAAGACACACCTGCTCCAACCTCCCAGCTGTCTTCACTATACGACTGCAAATTGATAGAGTAGGCACGATTCTTGGCCCAGATCTTCTTGGCAAAACCCCTTTTATGCTTCATCGAGACCCTTACAAAACCACAAAATCACATCTTGACATAGTCGCATCTCCCTCCTCACCCCTCTACCTCTGTCTACCAGACGGAATTTGCCTTCCTTCTCCGGGCCATCGTCGATCAAATCAAACGTCTACTAGCTGATCCAAAATATAAGGCCCCGTACGTTTAGAGTTTTTATTTTCCGTTTTTGTAATGATTACGAAAAGAATGCCTTTTTTCGTGTACTTTTACCATTTTTTGTATTTGTATCGGATCCAAAAATCGAAACAGTGTAGAAAAAGTGAAAACACCTCAAAGGTGTTTTCACCTTTTCTCAATCGGCCGCAACTCGTGTCAGATTGTTTCAAAGAAAATGTTTGAAAACTGGGCATGGTTTCCACTGTTCAGCCGTTTCTCTTAGAGCCTCTATGACCCCTACAAAAAGAGTCACGTCATAGCTCTCCTCTCCCCTTCCCTCTCTGCCTGTGGTTCATTTCTTATCCCCTTAGTTTCAATGAGCAGATCCCCAACTACAACTCACTCCATTTCTCAAGCTGCCGAAGTAACTGTGGAAGCTGCTCCGGTGTCATTTATTCCCCTTAGCTGCCGAAGACCCAGTACAGAGAAGACGGAGACACCGCCTCCAGTTCAGCTACACATTTCATGGGTGCCCAAGCTTTTTATATGCAGAAAGCAACAAATGTCCTTTCTTGGACACCACTGCCGCACGGCAGTGGGCACCATGGCCGTGAGTTTGTAGTTGCAGTAATATGACAAAGTGCAGGGGAAGGGGAAGCTGTGTGGCTGTTGGGTGGTGTGCGTGTGTGAGTGAAATACATAAATGAGTGTTGGTGTGTGCTCTGCGTTGTGCGTGTAGTGCTGTGTATATAATGTGTGTGTGTGCCTGTTGAGAGTGGGTGCGTGAGGCTGCCTTGAAGATAGCTTGTGTGTGCATGTGTTTAAGTGTGTGCATTGGTGTGTAACGTGGGTGTGCAAGTGCTCGTATGCGACTGGATGAAGCTGCCGTGAAGCAGCTGGGTATGGAAGTGTGCAAGAGTCGGGTGTGCAGGTGTGGCAGTGTGTGTGTGTGTCTAAAATGGGTGAAGCAGTGAGTGGAAGTGAGTTTGAGTGTGTATTTTCACCTGTGAGGTACATGTGTGCAAATGTATGGTTATATTATATGCGGGTGAGGTGAAAGCAGGAAGAGGGAGACCACTGAAGTGTGTGCAAAGGTGTGTACCTGAAGTGTGTAGTTGTATGCATGTGTGTGTAGAGTGTTGTGTACATATATGTGGGTGAGTGTGTGCAGTGGGTTATGAAGAGGTGAAGAAGAAGATGGAGTTGATGGGTTTGTTGCTGTGTCTTGGATGTGTGAATGGAGGGTGTTAATGAGAAGATATAGAGGGTATAAAAATAATTTGGTAGGTTAAAGGTAGGGTTAAAATGGGAAAATATGGGTACAAATAGTGTAGAAAATGCTAAACATACAAGAATGGATCCAAAAAGGTTATTGAAAATGAAAATGAAAATGGTAAACGTACAAGATTAACTGAAAAAAGTAAAAACGAAAAACTGAAAAAAATGATAAAAGTACACGATCAAATTTTGGAACTGAATACAAGAATATGAAAAACAAAAACAGAAAACTAAAAGCCTAAACGTACGGGGCCTAAGCTTCTACATTGTGACTTCCTATGTAGTAGCGCTTTTGATATCACCAAATAAACTAAATAAGTTCTTCCCCCATTTTGAGGGGCCTAAAGATATATTTAATTAATTGTCTGTTTAATACAAGTTATTTCTTGTAATTAAGATGATCAGATTGATACACAATGCAATCAAGTACTACTACAATCATTCTTAGGTAGTTGCTGTTTCCGCTTCCTATTTTGCTTATCCACAATCACACATCTTCTTCGCACTGTCTGAGTGAATATCAGACTACAGCTGTCAAGCTCCCTCCATCCCTCCCTAATCCCTTGGTGACTTCTCCTCTCACAACAGAACCAACAACAGAGTTGTATGTTTACACCATAAGCCTATCAAGATTGTTTTGATGACAACAATGGCTTTATATCGACATAATGATAATTACGCATATCCATTCTGTTTCTAAGCTTGTTCTGTGGATGCACACACTTTGGAAGTGGATTGGAATCCACTAAGAGCTCAATGGTGATATCTTCCCAAGATTTGCCAAGGAGGGATTCAAGACTAGATTTAGGTTTTCAATTTTAAATCTTAAATAACAAGTCTCAAATTTGCTCACATAGGTCCCCGAATTGATCTCTAGCCTTTATTTGGACACACCATCATTCCAACCTGAGATTAGAGTCAAAACATTTTCAAAAACAACCGATGACCACTGGTGCATCTCGTAGATGTGACCAAAACTTTCTGGTGCATTTTTTGGCCGGCTGCAACAGACATGGTTTGAGATAATGTGTCCCAACGGCTAGTCATCAGGTACAACCTTGGCCCATCACCTGCAGCCGATGAGCAACCTTGGAGAGAGATTCAAACCTTTCAAAATTGTATCCCTCATTTCTCTTCCCTGATACATACTAATCATTGGAACATCCTACCTAACACGAAAACATTCTTTGTTATTAGCCAGCATCGGTACTTTGATAATCCCTTCTTACACATTCTTTTGAGTATCTAAGCTTTCCCTTTTGAGATCAATCTTAGTGCTATAGTTTAAAGGTCTCTCATACTTTAGTATACAAGCCTTTTAGAGAGAGATCCTTAGACTTCCATGAGCAACAACCTATAATCTCAGTGTGAACATCAATACACTTTGGTTGTTTGTTAGTGGATCCCTACATTCTTAGGTGACTTGCAATCGGACAAGGCAAGCAGGTGGCGGCTACCAAGTAATGACTCGCGACTGTAAACTGCTTATTGCGTTAGGCTTGATCTTTCAAGTGGATTTGGAGACTGCGGGAGCTTTAGGAAGCAACGGACACGGATGTAGGCAAGAGGGGCTGTTCATTCTTGGGTTTCTCGTTTGATCTATTATCTGTACCTTAGTTGCAGGAAACTCCTAATATGGTGACGTTTCTCTCTCGGAAACTCGCTTTTGCGATCCCAAGTTAGGAGCTCCAAGGGATCTCGTCCCTAGCTAACATGGGAACTCGATCCCATTAGCTGGATAGAGATGCATGGAACAAGTGAGAGAATACCTGAAAATCAGGCCCTTTTCAACTCAATTCCTTGTTTCTCTCTTCCTTCAAGTCCTTAAAGCCTCATTGTTTGTTGTTGCTGGCTATGTAAATGATAATACTCTTTACGCATTTATTTATTCAAGCCGCTCCCATCCTCAGATTCTTCTTGGTGCTTACGCTCCCCCGCCCCCACCCCCGCCCCCGCTTTGTGCAACTAAGATCTGTACAATATCTCTTTATCATTTCTTTATATCTTGCTTCCTTTAGCTAGATCTAACAAAGAAAAGTAAGGTTTGCCACCTAAAGATGGGATTTTTGGTTTTGATCAAGAAATTTTTCATTCGAAGCTGTTACCTTTCCCTCCCCCCCCCCCCCCCCTCGGGGCGCCCATCTTCCCCTTCTTTCCTTTATAGGGCATCGGAAGGAACAGGTTTGGAGAACCGAAGTGGGCTGGGAGAATTCGACTTATGAACATTCATGTTTTCCTTTTTCTAAAGATGAGGACTATTCAAATTTTAGCGAAAGAGAACGTGATACGACTCCTAAAGGATATAAAGTAAGAGATTAGATACATCTCGATCTGATTTCAATACAAGCTAGCAGCTTTGAACACTACAAGCTTTCCTTCATCAAGAGGATAAGCGCTCATGAGAATACCAGTTTAATAATGTGAAGCTCGCTGAGCAAAACAATTGGCTTTGGAACCACGCTTGCTGCTCTTCTCTTTCCTGCTTGTCCCATGATTTCTTTAGCTTTGTGTCAAGCTTGAAGCACGTTATTCTAGATCCATCTACACTGTAATGTTGCCTTCGTTACGATATAATATTCTGAACCGTACCGCCCTTATGTTGTGATATACATTCCATGCATTGTTGCTTGAGAAATAACTGGTGATGGCTTATTTCTTCTTTTGATATGTAAATTTTGATTGGTTGGTTGATTGGTTGGCGGGCTCTTCTTCTATGTGGTAAGTCACACAAATTCCTTGTGCCGCCAAGGCCGCCGTGTGGCAGTCCTAAATAGAATCAGATTCAATAACCAATACAAACTTAAATCATCACCTGAACTATTATATAAGCGTTCCTATTCACAATATTGTACTCTTTATAGTAGTTTATGAGTCAATGGAACAGATTACACACACATTACTGCAAAAAACAACATTGCACGAAACAGGTAAAAGATGGTATCAATGTAGCAACAAACCGACAACAAACCTGCAACAATTAATATTTAGATGTAAGAAAATAGAGCTATAGTTTTACTATCGAAATCAAAAAAAGTCAATTGCTCAAGCCACACGCATAGTGCACAAGAAAATAAATACATAGTCAAGCCAAGACTTACAGTTTCTCCATCTGTTACTGTAACAGAACCACTAGCTTGTCTCCCTATATGACCGGTCTCAACCAATATCTGCAAATTGCAAAAGACGTTAAACATCCTTACAAAGGTGCATAATAAAGTTTAAATGCATTTGCAATGCACCAAGGGCAGTTCCAAAAATATAAGGGACAGAGATGGGCATGATCACTTTACCCCTCCCCCTTTCCCCAACCCCCACCCCCACACATTTTAAAACTTCTCATACTTCATGGGATGGTTTGTAAAATTATTAGGTTTACCCATCCAAATTATTTTTTCCCTAGCTTCTGCAATGTAAAAGATCAGCAAAAGATGTGCCACTCTACGACCAACTGCAAATCATTTTGAACTTTTTGGTTACAAAGTGGCATTATTACAACTTGTGGTCCTTTGTCAACATATGCAGCTCAGTACCATAACAAAGAAGATTATACATTGGGAAAGAAATTGCTGCCCAGTGGATGATCTCTCAGATGCTTCCATGCGCATGGAACAAAGCTGGTGTATCCCTACTATCTCCTTTATAACATTATTATTATGTCCACTACACTTTTGAGTCTTTCATCACACATACCTTGCATAGAGCCCAATAATACTGCTTACTTTGTTCCAAAGGGCCAGGTCGATGTGAATCAAAAAATGATTAAGACTTTCCTTTTTTGATCTATTACAGCAGTTACATTCGCTAGCAAGATGAATCCCAATTGTCACCGTAATTCCTATAACTTTAATTAATCTAAATTCCTGTGTCACATATCTAAATATCTTCCATCAACCGCGATAATAAATCCCGTATCCCTCGTGTCCATGGAAAAGTTACTAATATAAAGGCTATTTCGGGCATTAGAAAATATATTTCCTGGAAGAGAGCATTGGGAATCTTACGAATGGGTTTATCCAGTGAAATTGCAGCCCTTTCTTTCTTTTTCTTCCCCTGTCATATTTTTTAACTTCCTCTTTTTTAGGTGGAGTAGAAAGGCATAGGGATGTCCATGGACTCCTCAGCCCTCCAGCCCGACCCTGAGATTAGGGCTGGATCAAAAAATCAGCCCGTCCCAGCCCATCATTTTGAACCAGTTCTCGACTTGAGCCAGAGTCAACCCCAGCAGGGCCGGGCCAGCCCTACACGTGGCACAATCTCTGCTGTTTATATCGCTTTATCATCCCAACCGTCCATTACAAACCAAACCCTACTCACCTATCCCTGATACCTTCTCCTCACCAGCCGTCTCTTGTAGGCTCGCTTCACCTATGTCTCAATCTCCTCACCACCACTCAGCTCCAGGCACCGGCCACCACCACCACCTTTCCAACCACTACTACCACCGGCCATTTAGGAATCTTGTCGCTGTCCAGTTGTGGGCCACCACCACTCACCATCATCAGCCATCACCACCACCCTTCTAGCCAAGCCAAGGCAGCGCTGCTCCACCTTGCCAGGAAAAACAGAAAGGGTTCGTTTGACAAAAAAAAAAATTTGGTTTTCAGTTTTTAAAGAGCAGTTTTTTAAAGAGCAGTTTAATTTTTTTTTTTTATAAAAGCAAGTGGGTGTTTGATAACCCCTTTTTTTTTTGAGTTTTTTTTTTTTGGTGTTTGGTAACCCTTTTTATTTTGACTTTTTTTTTTTGGTGGTTTGCGGTGGCGGTGGTAGCGGTGGTGGCCGGCGGCCGGAGCGGCGGTGGTCGCCGGCGGCCGGAGGTGGCTGCCGGCGGTGGCAGCCGGCAGTCTCCGGCGTCGGGTGGTGGCTGCTGGCGGTGGCAGCCGGCAGTCTCCGGCGGTGGTCACCGGCGGCCGGAAGTGGCTGCCGGCAGTCTCCGGCAGTGGTCGCCTGAGGTGGCTGCCGGCGGTGGGAGGGTGGTGGTGGTGGTCGAAGAAAAAAAAACCAGTTTCTGGAGTTTTTTTTTTTACTCTTCAGTTTAAAAACTGGTTTTTAAAATTGAAAAAAAATGGTTGCCAAACGCTCCTTTTTTTCAGTTTTTAAAAACTGAAAAAAAAAGAGCAAAAAAATTTTGTCAAACTGGCCCTAAACATGTACCTAGGGGAAGTGCCTTTGGGGATATCTTTGTCATGACTCTACTTCACATATCCCAACGGTATAAGACGTGCATACAAACAAAAAAGTGCTAGAACTTGTACCTATTCCAACGACAACTGTGGGGAAAGAGGAAAAATGTCACCGGTATATCCTCGCCCAAAGTCTTAAAAACTTTTAGCAAAGAGGGGGAAAAGCCAACGGTATATCCGTCAAACAAGCCTTAAAAACCGTAGGCACAGAGGGAGAAAAGGCCGAGGGTATAGCCGAAGGCAAAAGTTTTAAGAACCCTTGGCGTGACTTATGCCAAACTCAGCATACGTATGACCCTACGGAACAGCCATGGGCGTATGTCTTGACAACCGTAGGCATATGTCTACGCCATCGAAACAAACACCCACAGCACAGTACCATAGGCATAGGCTATGCCTACGGTACTTTGTACTTCTGCCGACAGTTCAGTACCATAGGCATAGCCCGTATCTCTTATAGTGTATTTTGGGTCTTATTCTGCCAGAAAGTTTTGGTAGGTTTCACTTCACCATTTTGGTATTGTTGGTCGCTGATTAAGCATATACCTATGTGCGGGTGTGTCCTAAATTTCGAGGAGGATCTCTCTTTTTGCATCTCTCTAATTCAGTTTGCTATAAGAGTTGCCCTAAGCTAAGTAATAGGAAAGAAAGACTAGAATAAAGTCAAGAAAGGTAGAGGGAAGATGAAGAAACAGTGTGATGTGTGTGAGAAAACACCAGCAACAATGATTTGCTATGCGGATGAGGCTGCTTTGTGTGCAAAGTACGATACTGCAAGCACCAGAGGCAGTTCCTTCAGAGCCTATCCAACAAGCTCCCTCACTGTGACATATGCCAACTAATCAGCTTATTCTATTTTTTGTTATCTTTGACCTTACTTAAGCTTTCGATCATGGTCTTAATTTGGTCATATTTCATAAGCTTCTTGCAGATCGATTTGCCATCTGATCACATATGTACACTGATTAGTGTGATTAGTGTTTTTTCACTTCATGCACAATTGTTGTGTTTCCTTGGGATAGTTTTTTCTGACAAGGGTTCTTCTATGATTAGTGGAATCATATTGTTGCTATTAGCAAAAGAGATCCCCAAGGAATCGGTACATCAGTTCTTCTACGATTAATGGATAAGTAGTCTTCTTCTTTCTATGATTACTGTGACCGAAGGTGTAAGGTTAAGTTTATTGATTTTTTCTATACAAAGCTTTACGGGGGAGCTGCTGATGTGTATGTCACCAAGACTAGTGAAACACTTAAAACGTTATTTGGTTAGTATGTGAAAGAGTCCAGTGCCTCCTCCTCTAGTTGTAGAAGGAATGATGGAGCTACTGTTTACCCTAGGGTGTTGAGTGGCAGTGGTATTGGTGGTGTATTTGCGGGAATGATGAATAAATCCCAATTGCAATTGTATTTGGACAAACCACCACTTGATAACAACCTTGAAATGGATCTCTTGGGTATTGGAGTGATATTTCTATATGTAAATCTGAAATTGCAAAAATGGCCCGTATCGAAGTTCGTTGAGACCAAATACTGTTCAAGCCCTAATATGTTTTCAAGACTGGTTCCAAGCTTACGATAAGGCAGGTGCTAATCACTATTATACCATCTTGTATATAGTCTTTGAATGCATTGTTGTTGTATTATATTACTTGGTCTACTCCATTTCATTTCAATATTACAAAAGGTCATTTGGAGGAGAGTCGTGATAATGGCGATGATTATTCCAGCTCCAATGAGGAAGATGATGCTTTTAACTACTTGGGATTGAGATTGCAAGGTAACTGCTTAGCCTCAAATCCTTAACTAGAAACACTTCCATAATGTGAAGAAAATGATCCCACTGTGACTATTTCAGTTACAACGACAACTAGCTCAACGACTATTTGTATCAGGATTGCTGTCATTGTGAGTTTGTGGCCCTGTGAGCTTGTGGCCCTATAGGAATCAAGTTAAGCATCACAGCACATTGAGCTTCAGTGCCACCTGTTGCAGCTAAAAACTGGATCGGGAACAACACCAGAAATCAGGCCTGCAAAAGAGAACACGGAGTGACCGCCGGGTGGGGTTCCGGCGGGGGAACGCTCCGATGCTTAAGTCAGAGAAGGCTAACAAGGTAGAACTCTGAAAACCAGTATTACACAATGTGTATGTGTGTGAACTTGTCTTTACCTGAGGGGCTTGACCCCTTTATATAGTGGTAGAAGGAGGAGTCCTAGTAGGACTGGGCTTTGACCAACTCTAATCGGAATCTAATTAGGATCCTAGAAGATCTCATGTCAATCTGAGCTGATAGAGTCGGAGCCTCTTTAGGATTCTGCCCGGTGATTGATACGGTAAGCGCCATATCAGTAATGAGCCGGTATGGGTTACGTGTCATAACTGCCACGTGTCATCCGTAGATTGGAGGGATATTTTTAGCTATATCATATGCCCCCTGCTTTTACCAGCGTTGATGAAGCGGGTGGAAGCACACTTTTTCCACTGGTGATAGCGAAATATGCCAAAAACAGAATTAAATCTGTTCGTTCGACATTTCAAGAGTGTTCTGCTCGGGCAAGGTTCTGCTCGGGCAGAGTTCTGCTCAGATGGGATTCTGCTCGGGCATGAATCTGTTCGGATGGGATTTTGCTCGAACATGAATCTGCTCGGGCAGAGTTCTGCTCGGATGGGATTCTATTCAGACACGAAGCTGCTAGGGCAGAGTTCTGCTCGGATGGGATTCTGCTCGGGCATGAATCTGTTCGGATGGGATTCTGCTCGGACATGAATCTGCTCGGGCAGAGTTCTGCTCGGATGGGATTCTGCTTGGGCATGAATCTGTTCGGATGGGATTCTGCTCGGACACGAATCTGCTCGGGCAAAGTTCTGCTCGGGCATGAATCTGTTCGGATGAGATTATGCTCGGGCATGAATCTTTTCGGATGGGATTCTGCTCGGGCACGAATCTGCTCGGCCGAGATCACTCTGCTCGGGCAGAGTGTTCTGACGCGGGCAGAATTCTGCTCGGCCATTGTCACTCTGCTCGGGCAGAGTGTTCGGATGGGATTCTGTTCGGACACGAATCTGCTCGGGCAGAGTTCTGCTCGGATGGGATTCTGCTCGGGCATGAATCTGTTCGGATGAGATTCTGCTCGGGCATGAATCTGTTCGGATGGGATTCTGCTCGGGCACGAATCTGCTCGGCCGAGATCACTCTGCTCGGGCAGAGTGTTCGGATGGAATTCTGCCCGAGCAGAATTCTGCTCGGCCGTTGTCACTCTGCTCGGGCAGAGTGTTCGGATGGGATTCTGTTCGGACAGAATTCTGCTCGGGCATGAATCTGTTCGGACAGAATTCTGCCCTAGCACTCTGCTCGGGTAGAGTGTTCGGACAGAATTCTGCTCGGCCTTTGTCACTCTGCTGTGGCAGAGTGTTCGGACGGGATTCTATTCGGACGGAGCCTGTTCGGCCAAGATCACTCTGCTCGGGCAGAGTGTTCGGACGGCATTCTGCTCGGCCGTTGTCATTCTGCTCGGGCAGAGTGTTCGGACGTGGTTCTGCTCGGGCTTGAATCTGCTCGGCTTTTGTCACTCTGCTCGGGCAGAGTGTTCGGACGAGAATCTGCTCGGGCAAATTCTGTTCGGCCAAAATCTTGGTTCCTTCCACGTGTCTCCTTCTCCATTAATGTCTTTGAGCGGGAATTTGAAAATTTTCAAGCTTCACTACTCTTCAGCTTGTGACACGTGTGGGATAAATGAACCGTTGTGTTTTCCAAGGAACGGTTACTTGGTGTTTCTCTACAAAAAGAGAACGTTCACTTCATTTTACCTTCACTCAAAAAAAAATTTGGAAGCACACTACTCTGCAAGTAAGTTTTTTCTTCTTCTCTTTCTGTTCAGCACTTCAAGTTTTTCATAGTTTCCTAGTTTTAGTAGAAACCATGTCCGAAGGTTCTGCGTCTGATTCATCACTTCAAGGGAATATAACTATAAGTAGTAGCTCATCTTCAAGTTCAGAACGAGTTTCAACTTCAAGAAGTGAAGTTGGAACTTCGAATCCAACATTGCCACAACCTTCAACTTCACAACGATTATATACTTCATCCTCTCAACCTCCACAGCCTTCTACTTCTCAGCCTTCACGCCCTTTGTCTGCTAAGAATGCCTTAGGTGATGTGAAGGATCAAGCCGAAGATACGGCTAATCCTAAGCCTTGGTATACCGCGGATGAGAAGTCCAGTAAAATGTCCACAGAAGATTTGCAGGATTTAATTCGGAAATATCCTCTTCCCGAAGGTTGGTATGCTCGCCTTCCTGGTTTGCAAGAACCAGCTAATTATGGTACAGAATTTGAAATGGGGATCAACGAAGAGCAGGTGAAGTCTGGGTATAGGCTTCCTCTTCACCCTTTTGCTCTTCGTTTCTTTGACCATTATCACATGGCTCTCGGGCAGCTTGTTCCAAATGCTTGGAGGAAGCTTGCTGGTCTTATCTACTTGGTTCAGACTTCAGGCTACAAACTAGATGCAACAGATTTTATGAGAGTGTTCTTTGAAATCTGTTTCGTCAAAGGAGTTGCCAACTGCCCGGGGTGGTATTATATTCATAGTAGGCAGCGGCTTCTCAAGGGAGGCCCGAAGTCAAATAAAGGTTGGCACTCCAGATATTTCTTCGTTGGCTGCTTTGACAAGGGGAAGCTTCCATTTGATAGAGACTGGAATCCTTTCTGTAAGGATTTCGAAAATCCTGGCAAGCCTATTCCCAACAACCAGACTAAGCACATACTTAGTCATATTAAACTTCGAGGTGGTCTTTGTATAGATGAGCCTCTTTCGGAGGAGCAATTGGAGTGGGCGAAGATCATATCTCCAAAGCCCATTCCAGCTGGTCTTCTGATTCCTCCTCCTCCTGTTATTCCTAGCGTGTCAGCTGCTGAGACCGTTCCTCTAGGTGTGCTTTGTATAAGATATTGAATTAAACTTGATTTCAATGTTTATTCCCGTATTGATTTCTTTCTTCATTGCAGAAATGGCTAGCGGAAGTGGATCGCCGCTACGGGTACTACCTTTTGTTTCTTATTCGGGGGCTGACTCGTTATGCACACTTCTCTGGCGTATGCTTTTCGAGCATGTCCTGATGAACCTCCTGCTGCTAATCCCCCAGATATAGTGTTGATTGTACCCGCATTCTCTTCCCGATCTTCTCTTTCTTCCATGGCCGGAGGTGTCTGTTGTCTTCCTTCTCCAGGAGTTGCAAACTTTCTCAACTGGCCACGCTTGATAAGGGCCTCAATTTCTCGTTTAAGCGTCCCGTAATTATTAGCTGTGTGGCCATGATTGTTGTGAAAGTGACACCATAAATCTTTGTTCCTTTTATTTGGTCGAGATTTCATTTTGTCTGGCCACTGGAGAGCTTTATCGTCTTTGATCTCGTGAAGAATCTGTGATGGTTTTGCATTGAGAGGTGTCAGGTTTTCCGAAGCAAACCGGTCTTTCGGACGTCGATCATCGCGCTTAGATTGTTTTGCTGGCTTGCCTCCTTGAGGAGTTTTCTCTCAAGATCGTTTCTTCTTTTCTTCCTTCTCTTCTCCATGTCGTTCTCTGTGTGTCTCCAAGTATTCCTCAGCCTGAATATATTTGTTAGCCTTCTCCATAAGGACTTTCATATTACCTGGAGGACTTTTGTTTACAGAGAACGCAAATTTGGATGTTGGTCAGAGGCCTCGGAGGAAGGCAGTATACTTCACGGATTCGTCTAAGTTATCGATTTCCAAAGTAGCTGCGTTGAATCGTCCGACGAAGTATGCCAAAGATTCGTTTTTCTCTTGCACGATGTTTAGCAGACTCGCCGAGTTTTTCCTCCGGGAGCGACTGCTTACAAAGTGTTTTTTAAAGAGATTTGATAATTGGCTGAAGGAGTAGATGGATCTTGGTTGTAGAGATTTGAACCATGCATGTGCAGCCTTCCTCAGAGTGGTAGGGAAGGCTCTGCACATGACAGCATCTGAAACCTAGAGGAGTAACATGTTTGTTTGAAATTGATAAACATGTTCTCCTGGATCTCTAGTCCCATCATAGAGGTCACACTGAGGCATTCGGAAGTTGGGAGGTAACTTTGCTTTCTCAATGGTTTCGGATAACGGATATCCAGATTCTTCCCTTGGGAGAGATCGTTCTGGAGAGCGATATCTAGGTACTATCTTCTAGAAGTCTCGTTCTTGGGAACGAAACTCAGGCGTCCTCTTTCTGTGGACAGATCTTCGAGGGGCTTCAGCTCTGGCGACTCATGTGGGAGAGGAGTTGGTACTGCCTTCGATTGATGGATCCCGTCGATAGCATGATCCACTCCTGGTCATGTGGTTTCCGCTTTTTTCTCTGGGATCATAAGTTGGATCGGCCGTTGATCTGTACCTGCGGCCGTAGCTTGATCTGGAGGTGAGACGAAGACGAAGGTCGTTAGGGTCAAGATGAGAATGGTGAGTGGACTGCGGGGCCACCGCCATGTCGAGCTTTTGTTGAAGAGTGTTTACAACATTCTTCAGTTCATGGATTTCCTTTGTAAGGTTATCATGTGGTGTTTTGAATAGCTGACGATTCAGGCGATGGCGAAGGTCACCGTTTTTCAGAGTAGACGTCGGAGATCGGTTTCTCCGTGGTCTAGTTTCTGATTCGGGAGTAGCAGATGTTACGTTGACGTAAACATCTTCAGAAGAACTGGCGCGATGGCGGCGTAAAGGGGTCGAGTGTTGGTCATGAGAACGACCTGGTCGACGAGAGCTGCTAGTTCGCGCATGATGGTTCTGGGAATGATTCTGTGAAGAGTCATCGGAAGAAGAGTGGTTGGCCATGTTCCCTGTAGTGGTCCCACGGATGGCGCCAATCTGTTGCAGCTAAAAACTGGATCGGGAACAACACCAGAAATCAGGCCTGCAAAAGAGAACACGGAGTGACCGCTGGGTGGGGTTCCGGCGGGGGAACGCTCCGATGCTTAAGTCAGAGAAGGCTAACAAGGTAGAACTCTGAAAACCAGTATTACACAATGTGTATGTGTGTGAACTTGTCTTTACCTGAGGGGCTTGACCCCTTTATATAGTGGTAGAAGGAGGAGTCCTAGTAGGACTGGGCTTTGACCAACTCTAATCAGAATCTAATTAGGATCCTAGAAAATCTCATGTCAATCTGAGCTCATAGAGTCGGAGCCTCTTTAGGATTCTGCCCGGTGATTGATACGGTAAGCGCCATATCAGTAATGAGCCAGTATGGGTTACGTGTCATAACTGCCACGTGTCATCCGTAGATTGGAGGGATATTTTTAGCTATATCACCACCAAAGGCAAACTAGTGAATCAACTCAAATGAGCTGAACGTCATCATAATTTGAGCTTTTCTACAGGTCAATTGTTTGCCTAAATTTATCCCTATTCAGACATGCATCTGTTGCAAACTTTAGCCAGTATTTGCACTTTGTAATTTAGTCAATTAGTTAAGAAAAAAGATCTTTATCTTGTCAGGAAATAGCATGTGCACATTCGTGTAGGACCTCATTAAACTCAACAAATTTAGACTGCGCTATTCTAGATGGCTGGTTGATCTGGTGTTAATGATTATGCTGGGATTATATAGGCAGTTTCATTGTGTTCTTTTGCTTTTTGTCTCATTTTTAGTCAAAGAGTCGAACACTTGGCTGCAAGTAGATGGGGAAGATTTTCTGTCAAATTTCATACTTGCTATACATCTGAAACAACGTTGGTCAATCAAGCCTTAAGTTAAAAACCCTTTTCGCAATTCTTATGCAGTTGCTACACATTATATAGGCAAAGTTTGAGAAGTAGGAATTTGGCTTTTCTACGACTGTGCTGATTGACTGCAAGAAGGTAAATTGTACTTTTTGCTGTGGTAAAGGAATCCATTAGATCATCAATACTTCATTCGTTACTCACCCGTTTGTGTGTTCTTGCACTTTCTGAAAACGTTACCATGTCCATCTCAACATTTCATTTTTAAGTTTTCTAAAAGTTTCAGTTTTTTATATCAAAAAATGACCTTAAAATTCAATACCCTGCAGAAGTCCAGAATTTTTTGTTTCTCGCAGCCACTTCAATTTGCTATAGAATCTTCATTATACATTGGTTATAAAAGATTCTTCTCTTTCAAGAACCCTCAACAAGTCTACTTTAAGTTTGTAGTTTAGAGTTTCCTGATTCTTTCTGCATCAAAACAGCCATTGTGAAAAAATAGTCTACGCAAAGATATGTTGTTTTTGGAAGCCACTTCGATTTGCTATAGAATCATTACTTATTGGTTTTTTGCGATTCTTATCTTTTTGGAAACCTCAGCAAGCCTAATTTAACTTTGTAGTTTTGAGTTTTCTCAGTTCTTCATATTCTTGCTTCAAAATAGTCAATGTAGAAAACTAGTTTGTGCAGAGATTTGCTGTTTCTTGCATTGCTGAATAGTCCATTTCGATTTGCTCTAGATTAATCGCTTCTCTTTTTCGTTTTGTGTTTTTAAAGATACATTCTGAAAACCTTGGGGAATCCTATATAACTTTTCAGTTTTGTGTTTTCTAAGAATATTTTAATTTCTTGGTCAAAATTGTCAATAAAAAATGTTAGTCACAGTTGAAATTTGTTGTTTTTGGACTGCATATCACCTCACTTCAGCTTCCTAGAAGAATATTTGTTATCAGTCGGTTGTCTATGATCCTTAACAGTACGAAAACAACTATTAGTCTTCTTTGACACTCATATTTTGAGTTTTCTTGTCATCCATTTAGTTTGTGGTTGAAATTGCCTTTGAATGACATGGGCCGGTACAGATCTATTCGATCAAAGATTGACTTTGTAGGCTTCGTTCTCTTTCCTTTCTTATCCGCTTTTTGCGAGTTTAACCCTTCGTCAAGGCTCTGATCTTTAGTTTTTACCCTATTGATGTTATATGTATATTTAGTGTCAGTGTTATCGTGTACTATCAAATTCAGTCTGATTCTAGAGCATCAGCTCTGAGGTAGACAAGACTAATATTGACTATGTTTGAACAACTCCCAAATTTGGAGAAGATCCTCTTATGCACGTTTGTTGACATGCTAGCGATCAGTGGACGCCTAGCACGCTACCAGTGTGCGCACATTTGATGTTTGTACCAAAATAGTCTCTATATTCCATGCATGTTACATATATGTGGAGAGTTAAAATCCTTAATGACGTTTATTTTGTTATTTGATATAAGCACATCACTTGTTCATTTGCAATATTGGTTATTGCTATTCTTTCTATTCAACTTGCTTTCGTGCCTCTGGCACTTTGGTGCGTTACTTGGCTATTCGAGCTCGCCTTTTCCTTGTCACTTGCCGCAGGTGAAATAGATGACCAAAGGCTCTGGCAGCTTTGGATTCTTTTGAAAGTTTTCTTAGATAATTGAACTTCTTAAATTTAACTTGAGGACTTTACATGGACGTGGTTAAATTGATTGGGTTCGATTTGTGTAAGTTGTTTTAGCCGCGGTGTTTAATGCTGTGCTCTGTAAGTGAGTCTTAAAAGAATGGATTCTCTTCAATTGTAGTCTAATTGAGACATTTTGTTATTGAATTTAGATGCTTTGTTTATACCTGGTGCTATTAGAAATATTGCGGTATATCACCTCTATTCAGGACTTTGATTTCAATCATGGCTTACAAATTTTGGGGCTAGACACCGAGTGTAATGGGAGATTGATATTGTTCAAGGTGGAATATTACTTTTATAGCCTATCTTCTTTTCCTTGTCACACGTACGAGAGGCAGCAAAGGTGACGCATGATGGATTTCGCGTTGCAAGGCATGCTATCGGGACTGCTCGGGCTGCCTTCAAGATAAAGAAGGCTCTCAATCCAGAGAGTCTCATCAAACCCACGTCGTGTAAAAGTTGATACTGATGCAAATTCTAGTACACATAGGAAGGTGTAGTTTAAGCCAATAGATGGCTTATCGATGGTGAAAATTGCAAGGCTATCAACAGTGAAGGGCTAGCTATCGATAGTGAGAAAAAATGCTTCTAACTTTGAAGAGTGCAATGCTATCAATAGTGAAAAAAAAGTTCATTTTATTACACTCCAATGTTATCTTGGTGTAGCTAAAGCCATTGATGGCTAATCGATACTAAAAATGCTTAAACTGAAGAGTGCAAGTCTATCGATAGTGACAAAATGTTTTTCCTTTGAAAGATATGACTCTTCGCAATTTCCAAGTATGCAATTGCTTGAGCTAAGGGGGCAATTGCACCAACACATATTTTTTCACTAATGACGTCACTTTAATTAAATGCCATTTACGTTTCATTATTACTTTTGAAAGAGATAATGAAGAATTCAAATCAGAAGTTATTTTCTCATGGAAGTCATTTTCTAACTTCTGAAAATGTGCTCCTATTGATAAGAGATAAGTGTAGTTGGTTACTTATTAATGGGTAGTTTTTTTTCTAAGTGGATAGTTTGTCTTATATTGGTAGTTGTTTTCTACAATCTGGTTTGTATTATAAATGATGGATCAAAGAAGGAAAAAAGGACATCGTCATCACATTAGACAAATCAACACTTGACTTCAAGTCTTCTTTCCTTCTTTTTTCATGTTTAGAAGCTTTTGCTGCCTATCGTTAGGATTTCGGTTTCCAGACTCGGGAACATTACTTTGTAAACATTCATAATCAATCAAAAGTTATGTCTTTTTATGGGCGCGTACTCTTTTACTTTCAATTTCCATTTGTTTGTCAAAGTTCCCCATTTTCAGGGAAGTCCCCAGGCCCAAGGGGTAGAGAAGATCCCATGCTTTTAACCGATTGTGCCGCAGATGCACAAATCGGTTGTGAGTTTGCACACAGCGCAAAAGGGTTTCTACCAACAACCTAGGCAAGATTAGTGACCACCCCCGCCCCCCACCAACTACCATGTCGTTTTCGAGCGACGATGATCATGAGGGAGGAGAGGGGGGTCGATAGCCCGAGCAAGAATGATGGGATGAGGGGAGTGGGATCAACGGGAAGTGAGGAAAGGAGGACGACGGGACTTGGTGGTCGTAGCAGATCATACCAATGGGGTGGATTGAGACGGGAGGGGACGCGTGAGGGAGCATTTGGAATTCGGGTACTCATCAGCGGGAGACGGTGGATTGGGGCAGAGGGAGAAGGACCGGCGGACTCAGCGAGTTGACTCGTGGGCTTGGTATCCGGTTGGTTTTTCTGTTCTTTTTCAAAGATTGATTGTTAGTTTATGGTCTTGTCCCTCGTTTTGACTGTTTAACGCCCAAAATTGGTGAAAAGGACTAAAAGATCACAGAATAATTAATAATGAACAACATTTAATAAATAGTGAAGTAATCGCACATTAGTGCCATAAATAAAGGACCGTTTTTGTAATTTACCCTAAAATTAACTATGATATAGAGTTATTCAAATTAACTATAACACAGAGTGTTTGAAATGTAGTCAATTATATTCAGCAAACAAAAAACATTCATCATGTTCAACAAATTCAACTAAGTCAGAAGATAGCAAGCACTACCTTCAACAGAAACATACAAATAGAGAATACTTTAGTTGAAAATTGCCGACATTCACAACTTACATGGCGATTGCCAACTGGAATTTTGATGGAGAAGGGCTGCTCCGGTCCTTTGGTCGTCGGTAGCAATACCTCGGACTCAGCTGCAGCTCGAACACTAAATCGACTAGCTCTTCTTTTTTCTGGTAGAAGAAGGGACATGGGAAGAAGCTGAGGTGCTTTGTAGTGATTAAAGAATAGAGCGAAAGGGGATGAGGTGGAGAGAGAATGTCTACTGCGCCGACTGCAGCGCGTGAAGTGAGACACTGGAGGATGAGGGCGGCCATGGAAGCAAGGGTTTGCTAACATCTTCAGTTAGAGGTGTGTGTGTGTGTGTGTCGCCACTTCAAGTTGAAACTGAGTCTTTATCCTTATTTCGCCTTCTCTACCAGAATGTTTGTAATTTTCTAGAGAAAAGAAAAGAAAACAAGGAAACAGAAGAGAAAGCAAGATAAATGGAAATTCTGGGGCTGTATGTTTAATATTTTTGCTTTGTATTTTTATTTTGTATTCTTATTTTCATGATTTTTATATTCAGTTAGAAAATACGTTCCTATATTTTTATCATTTTAATCCAAAAAAAGTTAGTTACTTTTTTTTTTATATTGAGTTAAGTTTGGATAAAAAATACTGAAAACACCTAATTAGGTGTTTTCGGTTTTTTATCACTGTTTGAGTAATTTTATCCAAAACGAAAACAAAAAATAATAAAAGTATACAAAAAGAGAATCTTTTTTATCATCATTACAAAAACAGGAAATGAAAATAATAAGAGAATCTTTTAATTTTGCTGGTTGCGAGTCAAAGAAAGCATCATTATTTTTCTTGTTCGTTCGTGAGTTTAGCTGTAAAAAAAATATTACTGATATACTCTTAAATCACATAATAATCAATATTCTAAACAAATACCATAAAAGCAAAATATTAGAAAAGAACGTGATTCTCAGGGGAAAAACATATTGTATCAAGGTCATTGCACATAATTTCTTGTTTATAAGTAAAATAGTAAGTATATGTGTTGAAATTTTAGGACCTAAAAGTAGAGTTGTCATTTGGGCCGGGCGGCCCGCGGGCCGGCCCGTTTTGGCCCGGTTTTGGCCCGGGCTGGCCCGGCCCTGAAGGTGAACAGTAGAGGCCCGAAAAAAGGGGGCCTGGGGCCTGGGCCTGGACCAGGCCGAAAAATCCAACAGAAATGGCCCGGCCCGGCCCGGCCCGATTTGGCCCGGGTTTGGCCCGGCCCGGGTGGCCCGGTTTTGGCCCGGTTCTGGCCCTGTTTGGCCGAAAAATCAAGACACTGCAAGGAGTTTGATCCTCGTTTCTTGATCAAGGAAGATGCGATTGTGGAATCAAATTGCAGAGATTCTAGGACTACTGTCATGATTAAAAACATACCCAATAAGTACAGGTTTGTGCCTTGTCTGTCCATATTTTGGCTTGCTGACCTACCCCATTTCTTCTTTTAGCTTCAGCTTTTTTCTAATTCTCTTCTTCTCCTTTTGTAAATGGGGTTTTATAAAGTTTTCATTATTTGTTTGTTACGGAAGTATGTAACAAAATATTGAAGCATTAAGATTTTTAGACTCGGAAAAGTATCTGTAAGTTCGAACATGCATTGTTCATTTTCTTGGCTGTAATAAGCATCCTTGGTTCCAGCGTATACCAATTCTATCGTCCGATTGCGTGAGTTTGGGAAACCGATAGTCTCGCTCCTTTGTAAGTTTGAACCGATCTACTTCGCTGTGATATTACATGTTTATAGGTTTAAAGTGCGTTAGATGCAAAATGTCGCTAAAAAGCATTTGTGGTGGGCTATTCTAAATTAGGAACGGGACTATCGACTCTCTGAGTATGTATTATAATATCAAATAAAGGAGGAGGGCCTATGCACATTTATTATTTTTTCTATGTAAATTGTTATGTGTTAAAATTGAATAACATGAGAAAGAAAAAAAAAAAAAGGGCCTGGGCCAGGCCCAAGCCCCCGGCCCTAAATATTGGGCTTAGGGCCTGGGCCTGGACCAGGCCTAGGATTCACTGCGCCAGGCCCGGCCCGGCCCGGCCCGTTTTCACCCTCCTTCGGCCCGGCCCCGGCCCGGCCCGTTTGCAGGCCCGATGGGCTTGGGCTGGGCCGGCCCAAGCCCGGCCCTTTGACATCTCTACCTAAAAGTCATTAGAAATTAGACTATATTATTTCAAAGATAATATGGGCATTATAAAAAGTATTATTTATGAGAGTCTCATTTGTCTCTCTTTCTCCCAACTATGAGAGGAAAGATTTTAGACAGAAAAAAGCTCAAACTTTCTTCCACTTTTTCTTCTTTTCTCTCCTCTAAAAACTCACAAACCTGATAAAATGAAGGAAATGAGCTACTTTCCTTTCCTTACCTCTCATCTCTCCGGAAAAAACTCACCAAACATAGTGTACAAGAAGAAAAGTTCACCTACGTAGATAAGCCGCGTGCCTCACGATTTTGAATGCCCCTAAAGTATTTGTTAGCCCTATAATTAGATAATCAAGGGTTACATCTTATTTTGATGATAAGTACACATTGATTATATTTTAATGTGTGCTTTGAGTGAATGCTTAGTAGGTATATTTCATACACACTCATGAAGACATATTTGAGAAGTTGGGTATATGGATTAAACCAAAGAAGCTTAAAGCTGTGGTGGACATGCTATGAAAGTTTCATTTAGTCAATGTCAAAGAACAATAAAGAATGCACAAGTTAAGTTACTTTCAGTTATAATGAACTTTACTATTATGTAACTAGCATTGGTTTGATATTTGGATTGATGAATATGACCTAAAATGACATTAGGATACATTATGCATTGTATGTGAGTTCATAACCTTTCACACAAGTGTGTTTCTTGAAAATAAGCAAACTTTAGTGCTTACTCAGGTTTTCTCAAGAAAGTTTTTGGAGCTAATCCTTTCATAGTTTGATGAACATTTTCATTTAACTCAAGAAATGGCACATTAGTCCGATTTTTTAGAGAAAGTTATGTCCAAAATAAGAAAGGGGGTTCCGTGAAATAGCCGATAGGCGGTAAGACAATACAGTCGACTGAATTGGTGGAAATTCAGTTCCAACGGCTACTTTTCAGCATTAGTCGTTTTGGCACATTTAATGCCTATAACTGCTATATTTCATATCCTACTATATAAATACTTTTGGTCATACATCATGGGAACCACATTCTAAGCCTCCATTCATAAGAGAATCATATCAAGGCTCATAGATTAATTTTTTTTTTCTTCATCTTCAGGATTTTACATCATTAAAGAGAGCATCGTTGTGAGCAACTCTTTGATTGAGGATGAGCATTCGTCAAGTCATCAATTCTCTCATCTCTCTATTGTACTAGAGCATCATTTGTACTCGTTACCTTTTAAGAGGGTTTCTTTGTATGCAATTGATCTTGTAAAAGGATTGTGATCAAGGCTTGGATTTTTCAAGTCTGAGGTGAGCTTTGTGGATTCAAGGCTTGTGCTTGGTATAGAGATATCACCAAAGTGTTGTAGGGGTTTTGATCCTGACCCAAAAGAAGGTTGTTGCTAGTGAATTCTAGTGCTCTTGCAAGGGACTTCCTTGAAGAGGTGGTGGTAAGCTTGAGAGTAGTACAAGCCAAACCATTTAAATCTCCTTGTTTAGTACCTCTAACTCAATCTTTTTACTTGTTGCTCTATAATTGCTTGAAACTGTGTAGTTAGCATCTTCATTAATATATTGCTTGATTTGATTGAGATTCATGATTGTATTTAGTTTATATTTTCCATTAATCTTCAAAAACCCTATTCACACACACACACCCCCACCCCCCTCAGGCGGGTTGTTTTTTTTGTTTCAAGTGGTATCAGAGCCTCGGCTCTTGATCTTTTGGTTAACATTTAGACAATTAAAAGATCACAGGGTTTCCTAGTTTTAAGAGAAGTTCTATTACTAGACCTCCACTTTTTAATGAGTATTCATATAGTATATGAAAATTTAAGATGAGAGTAATTTTAGAATCGTTAAGTTTTGAAATGTGGAAAATACTTGAAGATTGCCCTTATGTTCCAACCAAGTTGATTAGGAATAAGCTTGTGCAGAAGGAAAAATCCGAAAATAATATTATGATAGAAACATACTTTACATGTCACGACCCGAACCCACAGGTGAGCCCGTGACCTAAGTCCGTGACCGGCCGCAGACCCATTCGAATATCCACTCAAGGCTCTGTCAGACCTTACTACAATCTCTATATATAAATCAGTAGAGACATATTTGAGAGATATATAAGGGTCCGATTGGATCACGGAATTAGCCTTCCAATTGAGGTAGATTTTAAAATTGGACTATAATTCTACTGCTTGTATAACTTATTTAGAATTGGAATTACAATTCATAACCAATTTCATGAAATTAAAAACATACTTTAAGGCCCACAATCCAATTCTTGAGGCCCAACCTCAAATTTGCAGTTCCAGCCCACATGTTTTGTCTTCGTTTCCATCTCTCGGCTCACAGCTTTGCCCGACACTGGTTCTCTCATCTATGAGCTCTCTATCTATCTTCCTTCTCTCTTGTCTTTGATTCAACCTCACCATGGCAGCGACAATCTTCCCTGTCTAGACTCTTTGACTCAACCTCGCCATAGCAGCGACAATCCACTATGTAGACAGCTACGATCTTGTATTTTGACGGTGACGGCGGCTAGAGGTGAGCACGGTTCGGTTTGGTTCAGTTTGGGGGTCAAACCGCAAACCTAACCAATGAATCAGTTCACAAATTCTTAAACCAAACTGAACCAAGACACCTCGGTTTGAACGGTTCAGTTTGAACGGTTCAAATTGAACGGTTCGGATCGGTTTGAGCGTAGTTTAAACATTATTATGTTTTCAAGAAAAAAAACAATAACCAATAACAACTTTTCTTAAGATTAATTTATAACTTTTTTCGGCTACCGTATTTTTTTGGTGCTCATGGTTTATGGGAATACTTGCTCTCTTTCCTACATTGTTTGGGCTTTCAACATGATTACTACTGGATTAACATAATACCAATTTCAGAACTTACTTCTTAACAGTTGAGCAGGAAACTAGACCAAGAGGGTGTGCATCACAATGGTAGTAAAAAAATATAGATAATTTCCTAAGTCTTAATATCTAACAAATCTGCACTTCTCTAAAAAATTTATTAGTTGATTTTTCTTTAAGTAGGCATGGCTCGTATTTTATCATTCTTGACTCTACTGTAATATTGGATATAACTAGCCTATTGGCTACATGTTTACATTACAGGAGCCATAGTGTAAATGATGCAATATATAGTGAGTAATGGCTTTGAAAGGGTAGAATTAAAAGAGAAGGCTAATTTAGGGTGAGCATGTTTTATTCTATCATGGTTATTAGCTAATCAGGGTAAGGTATATATATATTTTTTATAATAATGTAACCCTCGGTTCGGTTCGGTTTAGTGCCGGTTTGGAAATCCTAAACCGTGAACCGAACCAAACCGGCCTCGGTTTGAAAATCTCAAACCAAACCATTCAAGTTCATCAACGGTTCAAATTCGATCGGTTCGGTTCCAACAGTTTGAACGGTTCGGATCGGTTTTATCGGTTTGTTGCTCACCCCTAACGGCGGCGACGATTTACTCTTTTTTTACGGCGGCAACGACAGTCTAGGTTACTCAAGCGTCTCTGCGGATTTTGCTTTGATATGTCTCAGTTTACTTTGTTATTGGTGTTAATTTTGAATTTGGGTAAATATGGTTGTAATGGACATGGCTTAGACGTTGTCTTGATTTAGGGTTTTCTCAAATCTTCCTTTGGGTCCCCTCATTGGTCTGAAGTTGAACCCTAAAATTTAGGTCAGTTCTATCTTTGGGTTGATCAATACGATTACATAGGGTCACCGGCGTCCAATATAAGTAACTTATTCTTGACCTACTGAAAATGGTGGATGCACATGAAGGATCGTCTTAACAGTTTTAATTAAGCATCAGGAAAATAATGAACTGAATAAGCCGAGTTGACTCTGCACAATGACCTACTGATTTCAACTAATTAGCTACTTTAGTAATGAACTGGTAGGCATATACCATTAGAAGGAAAACTTCTATTTTTGGCCTTCCTTTCAATTCGATTACTTATATTTTAAGGAGAAGAAGCGGAAACGTGGTTGGTTGTTTTTTCTATCACTTATGTGGGCCTCTTTTGAGGCATTTATGCCTGGGCAACAATATGTATAATACTAAATAACAATATGTCTAAGGATGAGTGTTTGCTGCTTGTTCTCCTTGAACTATATTTTAGCAATTATGACATGTTTTTTTTGGTTGCTCTAAATTGATTGAACTAGTGTTATATATCAAATTATGCACCGATCGAAATCAATATCTCCAGATTTATGTAATGTGTGGTTATTGGCGTCCAAAATATGAATTTTTTGAAATGGCCATATTTGGTGTCTGTCGGACATGTTGTATGTGTTACATAGCCGACACCCCCTCCCTCCCCACAACCAACAAATCCCCTAGCATAGGTCACCTGCACCCTTAATATAGGACAACACCCACCAAACTGCTATTCCATTTCCTAAAAGTCAAGAATCAAACAGAATTCCCAACTTCAATTTGGTGTCTAGACTAGATTGGCGGGATGATTTCGATACATCATAGAACATTAGTAGAGCAATAATAACAGTTGAATTCTGGTGTATTCCTTTGTTTCTCGTATGAAAAAGTTTACTAGAACTACCCGTAATTATGAAGTGTTTTGCTTTTCTTTTCTGAGTTTCAGTTTCCACCACAATTTTTTGTTCTCTCTAAAAATTTCAACGTGCTTCTCTGAAAGTGTTTTCCTAAGTTAAAATATGCTTCTTTGGGAAGTGTTATCTTTTTCTGTTTCCACTTTTTGACCAAGACATATTGTTGAGTTTCTTAAGGAACTTGAAACTAAAAAACATAGGCCCTGTTTGGTGAACTTCTTATGCTCTGTTTCATTTTCAATTTTGAAACGTTTTCATCATTTCTAAAAACACACTTGGCAAGTGTTTTGATTTTTGACACAAGGCAAAACTTTGAGAATTCTCAGAAGACCTTTAAGGTGTCTTCAGAGTTCTCAATACTTTTGTCTTGAGTTAAAAATTATTACCAAAGACGGATCCCAAGATTTTTTTTCTAAAAAAGGCATATTAATGCATTTTTATTCTCGCCAAAAGGAAAATTGAAATGAAAACACTAGTCCCCTCAGGGCCTTGTGATCTAGGCCTTTACATGTATATGTTAGCTCTTTGAATATTTTCTTCATTAGTATGTGTTTTTATTTGTCTGTTAGATGTCAAATGATGAATTTGCGTGAATGGAAGTTTTGATTTAGGTGTGTGAGAGATGTTAGATGTAGTTGCTTTTAGTGGTTCTGGAGATTTCATGAATAGAGACATTATGAACTCTGGCATGATGATTTGGCTTTTTCACTTTCTGAATGTTTGACTAGTTAAACTAGTTTATGCACTCCTTTTGAGAGAACCTTGTGCTACCTCTTTTGTCCATGATAACTTAAATATTGTCTGTCATATTAAAGTTTCCATATGATCTGGCCACTTATTCCTTTACATGATGATTTTTCTAGTACATTCGTTAATTCTAATCTTGTGTCATGAGATTTTCGACATTAGTTTGTGGAAAAGCACAGACAAACACAGAGACAGATGTGTATACTTAATGCGTGCAACACAACATTTGTATGGGCTTTTCTTCTGCAGGGATGAGTGGGATGAGGCTAGGGTGTTAATGTCTTTGTAAGTGTGCATGAGCTGTGTGGCCATTTTTTAGTACGCTTCATCTATGGACATGCTTGTAACGTGGATCTTGAGGTGGTCTTGTGGGTTTTGTATTTAATACATGGGTCTTAGTATCAGATTGTTATGGGCAAGACAATTGAATTGCATTCTAAACTTATGTGGGGAAGAAAGCTTCACAAATGAGCTATGTGGCTATGGAATCTTCTTCTATATCTATATTTGATGTTTGACTAGTTAAACGCATATGGATGTTTTACGTTTTAGTGTTCTAATTGAAACTGTTCTTTTTATTATTGCTTTTGGTGTTTGTAAATAGATGAGTACTGATAGCAACGCCTCGTAAGTTAGTCTTTTTAGTAAAAGAAAGAATGTTAGTGATTTGAAGACAAAATCATACCTTAGATGGACTGTGGAAATGGACCGAGTTCTTAATGTTGTCTTGCTTGACCAACTTAATATTGGAAATAAAGTTCCTAATGGATGGAAACCAAGTATAATATTGTGATTGATGCGATAAGTGATCAATGAATCGTGAAAATTACAAAAGAGAATATTGTTGGTCATCGAAAAACATGGGGCAAGCATAATAAGGTAGTGTTTAAGTTGTTGACCCAAAGTGGTTTTTCATGGGATTGTTATTCCAATACGATTAGTGTTTATAGTGAAGCTGCTTGGAACGCGTATGTTCAGGTAAAAAGCATAGTAAGCTCTCTTATTTTTTAAAACAATGAGAACGTTACTTATATAGTTCTTTACTTACTTTTTGTAGGATCATCCCGATGCAAAGCCATATAGAAGAAAGGTAATTGAGAATTAGGAAGATTTATCAGCTATATGTGGGCAAGATCGAGCAACAGAAGAAGGAGCTGAGACTGATATTGAAGGTTACAATGAGCTGGCGTCTAATTTCAATGTAGAGGAGGCTAGTGAAGATCTTGATAACACGGATCATCAAAAGGCAACCTCTACAACTAAGTTACAACCATCGAGAAAGAGAAGTCGTACTAGTGATGTACTTGCTAGAACTGTTACTTCAATGGCTAGTGCCATTGACAAGGTATGTGCATCAGATGTTACAATTGCAAGTGCGGATTTCATTTATGAGAAGTTATCAGAGGTGCCAGATTTGGATCAGCTTGAGTTGCTCAAAGCTTATGACATGCAGACTGGCAATGCGAAGAAGTTTGAGTCATTCATATTCCTTCCATTTCACTTGAGGAAGCCATGGTTAATAATGCAAATCAGCACTCATAAAGACTTAAGATATGGAGCCAACAAGGAATTTATGAACTTTGAATTGTTTTCAAGCCTAGTTTTTTAGGAGCTATTTTCTTATTTACTAGTAGAGATCTAATTTGTTAATCACTTGTCACTTTTAAGAGCCACTTCTTTTTGTTAAGTCTAAGCAAATTCCTATATGAAAAAATTGTCTTGTCGTCAAGTACTAGCAGAGAAATAAAGTTCCAATAAGTAATTGTTAGGTTGCAAATTCAAGGTTGCTTATGGATTAGTTGAATTTTTTCATTTACTTAAGTCATCGTATGAGTATTTTCTTTTCTCCTCTGAGCTGGGGCGGGGCGGGGTGGGGCGATGTGGGTAGGGGAGTGTTATTGGGTATGATTTAGTCAGAAAAATATGAAACTCCCGTTTTGCATATTTACTTCTTATTTTTTTACTTTAGCAATTTCAATTCTTAATCTAATTTTTTGTGCTAACCAATCAATGGAATTACAAATTCTATTCAATTCCAATTCCATTTGCCAATCGGGCCCTAAGTATTGTTTTAGAAGTTTTGTCCATTCGAATCAAAACACTAGTCATCCACTGAAAATACTATTGATCGACTAAAAACACTATTTATCGATTGAATCCATCAGAGATGGTTTAATGACCGATTTTCTCTAATGATTTATCCCTTAATTTATTTTCCAACAAATATGATCTTCATTAGCATAATCTCTTACATTATGGACACTGGCCAACTCTGCCGGTAGGGCTATTCGGTTGGCGAGAGAACCAACTCTGTCTAGTATCTCAAAGGGTCCCACATACCTAGGGCACAATTTCCCCTTCTTCCCAAATCGTAGTACTCCCTTCATTGGTGACACCCTTAGAAATACCCAGTTGCCCACTTGGAACTCCAATTCTCGTATGTGTATGTCTGCATAACTCTTATGTCTACTTGAGCACCCCGTAGCCTCTATTTAATTACTTTGACATTCTCCGATGTTAGTTGCACCTACTCTGGTCCCAACAGTTTCCTTTCCCCTACTTCGTCCCCACATAGTGGCGATCTGCACTTCCTACCATATAGGGCTTCGAAGGGGTCATCCCAGTGTTACTCTGGTAACCGTTGTTGAAAGAAAATTCTATCAGCAGTAGATGATCATCCCAATTGCCCTTAAAGTCCAGAACATAAGCCTGTAGTAGATGTTCCAATGTTTGGATAGTCCTTTCTGACTGTCTGTCTGTTTGAGGGTGGAAAGCCGTGCTAAACTGTAGTCGAATATTGAATGTATGTTGCAAATTTGCCCAGAATTTGGACACAAAACAAAGGTCTCTATCCGAAACAATTGAAACTGGAACGACATGCAAGCGTACTATCTCTTTTACGTAGGTGGTTGCCAACTTGTCCATCGAAAGTCATCCGGACAGGCAAGAAGTGTGCACACTTCGTCAGTCGGTCCACTACTACCCAAATGGCGTCATGTCCAGAATGGGTTTTTGGTAATCCAGAAACAAAATCCATAGTTATGTGTTCCCACTTCCATTCCGATATCAGTAAGGGCTGTAATGACCCAGCGGGCCTTTAATGCTCTGTTTTCACTTGCTAGAAAACTAGGCATCTGGACACGAACTCTGCAATCTCCCTCTTCATGTTACCCCACCAAAAAGTCTCCCAAAGATCGCTATACATTTTGTGCCCCCGAGATGAATCAAGTACCCTGATCTGTGAGCTTCTTCTAAAATATCCCTTTTCAAGCTAGGGTTACCAGGCACGCAGATCCTATTGCCAAAACGAAGTACCCCATCTTGCAACTTGTACTCAGATTTATCTCATTTCTTAACCTCTCCCATTATCTTAGGTAGGTGTTCATTGGTCTCCTGAGTTGTTCTAATGCTATCAATTAAAGTGGGTCGCACCACAAGGTTGCTAATTGCACTGTCCTTGTTCGATCTTCGAACCTTGACATCTAAGTCTAGTTTCCTCATTTCTTCTAATAAATGTCTTTGCCTTGTAATTAGGGTAGCCATTGACGAAGACGACTTTCTGCTTAGTGCATTGGCAACCACGTTCGCCTTCCCTGGGTGGTACTAGATGTTGAGGTTGTAGTCTTTCAGTAGTTCTAACCATTGCCTCTGTCTCAGGTTGAACTTCTTTTAGGTGAATATGTATTTCAAGGTTTTATGGTCGATGAATATCTCACAGGGTTCTCCGATGAACTTCTGGAGACACTACGTCTCCAGATCTTTAAGGCAAAAATCACTGTCGCCAGCTCTATGTCATGGGTTGGGTAATTCTTCTCATATGGTTTTAACAGCCTAGAGGCATATGCAATCACCTTTCCATTCTGCATGAATATGCATCCCAAACATTCTTCTTCAACTCTTGAAAGTTATTCTCACAATCTTTGTTCCATTCGAACTTGACTCCTTTTTGGGTTAGGCGAGTTAAAGGTGTTGCTATCTGTGAGAACCCTTCCACAAATCTTCTGTAATATCTGGCTAACCCTAAGAAGCTCCCGAACCTCTGTCACCGTAGTAGGTCTGTCCCAATCGACGACGGCCTCTATCTTTTTGGGATCGATTGATATCCCTTCTTTTGGCACCACCTGCCACAGGAATGCAACCCTATTCAACCAAAACTCGCACTTTTTAAGTTTGGCATACAATTTCCTTTCTCTTAGAATCTTTAATACCGTTCTTAAGTGTTGTTCGTGTTCTTCCCTTGTCTTAAAATATATCAATATATCATCGATGAACACCACTACAAATTGATCCAAGAAGGGTTTGGATACTCGATTCATTAAATCCATAAACACTGCTGGAGTGTTATTAAACCCAAAAGGCATAACCAAAAAATTTGTAGTGCCCATATCTAGTGCGAAAGGGCGTCTTGGGCACATCTTATACCTTAATCTTTAGCTGGTGATACCCCGAACAAAGGTCAATCTTTGGAATACCACTTCGCTCCTGTAACTGATCAAACATGTGGTCTATACAGGGCAAAGGCTAACGATTTCTTATCGTCACCTTGTTTAACTCTCGATGGTCGATGCACAACCTCATTGTCATATCCTGCTTCTTTACAAATAATACCGGTGCACCATAGGGCGATGCACTAGGGCGAATAAACCTTTTGTCTATAAGGTCCTGCAATTGTGTCTTTAGTTCTCTAAACTCCACAGATGCCATACAATATGGTGCTTTAGAGATAGGGGCAGTCCCCGGAATTAAATCAATATTAAATTCAACTTCACTATCGGGCAGCATCCCCAACAAATCTTCTGGGAACACCTCAGGAAACTCTTTTGCCAACAAAATGTCCTCTAGCTTCAACTCCTTTTGCTGGGTGTCTATACATAAGCCAAGTACCCACGAAAACCTTTTTCTAAGTAGTCGGTTTGCCTGTAAGGCAGAAACCATAAGTAGAGGGGGTATGATACTAGATCCCTGAAAAAACAAGTGGTCATGACCTAGGATGTTAAAATTCATTCTCTTATGGAAACAATTTATAGAGGCATGATATTCTGCCAACCAATCCATCCTCAATATAATATTAAACTCCAACATATCCAAACAAATTAGGTTCGTTGCTAGCTCCCTACCCTTAATTTTTACTGGGCAATTCTTGACCGCTTGGTCCGCAACAGCTGAGTCCCCAATTGCGGTAGAAATACATAGTGGCACATCTAAGATCTCTAAACGCTTGCCTAGACATTTAATAAAAGCACACGATGCAAAGGAATGAGTAGCACCAGAATCAAACAATACTTTTGTGAACATAGAAGAAACATGAAGTGTACCAGTTACCACCGAGTCAGAAGCTAATGCATCATGCCGAGTCATAGCATAGACTCTCGTCATTCCCCTGGGTTTCACTGCATCCTTTGTCACTTGGTTTTTAGGTCCCGCCCTTGGGCAATTTTCTGGCTAGATGCCCTTCTGGACCACACATAAAACACTTATTTGTTCCATATAGGCATGATCGGCCCGGATGAAAGTGGTTGCACCTACGGCAGGTCTGTGGGCCACTGAGTTCCCCTCGTCCTATTCACGGAACGCTCCTGATAGCTTGGCGGTAATTCATTCCTACGCTGAGCTGGTGCTCTACTTCTAGGCCCCTGTCTCTGTTCATTCCACCGTTAAGGCTGCACTCCTCTATATACTTGGGGTTTCAAGCGCTTGGTGGTATCACCTGACATGCTGTTCCCCTGAGGCTCGTTATTTCTGGTCCTCTTCTTTTGTTGGTCCTGCATCCTGTACATGTCTCTTTCCGTGATTAGGGCTTTGTTTACCACCTCTGCATAAGTCCCCAACCTCAATATAGAGATGCGAGACTGGATACCGAGCCTCAGTCCATTTTCAAATTTCCTTGCTCGCTTGGCTTCGGTGTCCACCACGTGAGTAACATAGCGAGACAGCTGAGTGAAAACGGCCTCATATTCTTTGGCCGCATGGTTCCCCTAGGTCAGTTGTATGAATTCTATCTCCAATTGCTCCTTTATGGTTTGGGGAAAGTATTTCTCGAGAAACAATTCATTAAAGCCTTCACATTCCATAATCGCCACTTCATCAGCCTTCACACGTTTGGTAGCGTTCCACCATTGATTGGCCTCGTCTCTGAGCATGAACACCGTGAAGATTACCTTATGTCTCTCGATACAACCCATAACCTCGAAGATGTCCTCCAAGTCTGATAGCCAGGACTCAGCCTTGAAGGGGTCAGTGGTACCAGAGAAAGATGGCGAGTCCATCCTTTTAAACTTCTCAATTGACGAGCCCCCAGTTGCAGTTACATGGCACTCCACGACCCTAGCGAGGTTCTCTACCACCCTAAACATGTGACCTTGAGCTCCGTTTCTTCGCGCCATTGCTTTTTAATCTATAAGGAAACTCTCGTAAGAACTCTTGATTTCCAACCATAATCAATTTATCATAATAATAATAATTATTATTTATTTATTATTATTATTATTTTTTTCATTATTTTTTTTGTGCATATTTAATTTTGATGTAATTTGTTGTACATCGATCCCTTCCTTTAACCAAGTAATGTGTAAGTGATTCAAAAATTTACATTCATTCTAGGGCTTTTATAATGTACGACTTAAATATAATAGAATCAAAAGTATAACTAAATCAACAGTGCAACTTTATTTCCAAAGGTTCCAAAGATACTTTTCTAAAACAATGAGTCCAACGGAAAGAGACACACTCTGCTTATTCTCCTAATCTAACTACTACTACTCCTCTCTCTTCCCCAACGCTAATCATCTATTGGTTAAATGTAGGTTTTCCATTCATGTACCTCGACACGAGAAAAAGTTATCGAATCTTCATCTCTGAACCGAGTTTGTAGTTCTATAACTTCCTTCCCAAAATAGATGTCGTAGTCTTTCTGTCTTTGCTCCCAGCTGAAGCCGTAGCTGATCCTCATACTCTCCAATTGGGTCTCCAGTACCCTTATTTCCTCCTTCAACTACTTTATCTCTTTCTCTAGTGGAATCATCCTCTTTCCGGAATCTACCACTTCCTCTCTGGGGCGCTTTCCCAGTTTCTTATTTCCATTGTAGGATGCTGGTTGGAATCTCCGGATCCTTCAGAAAGCATCTGACTAACCTCGATCGATAGGTTATCCTCGCTCCGATCTGCCATAATCCTATCACAACAAAAAAATTATAGATATCTTCCATTAATATAGTATCTTTTAATTTAAAATAAAAAACTTAGTCGACTACCGAAATTCGCAAGGAAGCATATCAACAATCCCAAATTTTCACTTTGTCAGAATCCTTTTTCCTTCCTACCCCACCCGACTCAGTCGCATACATACTAGTCTACAGAATCATATACATATGACTCTGATACCATTTCTGTCATGACCCGAACCCATGGGTGAGCCATGAGCTAAGTCCGTGACCGGCCGCAGAACCATTCGAACATCCACTCAGGGCTCTGCTAGGCCTTACTACAATATGTATATAAATCTATAGTCATGTATTTAACTAACACCTTAACAAGACTCCTAAAATAATACTTATAGATCCCTCAAATATGAATCTACTGATTTCCTCCATGAGTGACTAACACATAACATAGAAAATCTCATGGAGATCTAAGCTCCAAACAATTCTCAAAACATAAAAAAAAAAAAAAATAGTACTACAATTATATCCAACTACTAACAATTTTTCAAAAGGGCTTAAATTAAATCCCTAACGACCATCTCCTACGACTCCATCCTCGTTACCCTCATAGTTCTCGGGTTCATCTAAGTGATCATCTGAAAATATTTATAAAAGAGTGAGGGGGCCCAGTAAGTACACATACCATATCCCTAAAATAGGTTTGAGGATTTCAAAACATGCCATGGGTTTTTCATTTCAAAATCAGGAATTCAATGTCACCATAACAAAATATTCTTCAATATATATACATACATATATGCACTTGCACCGAAAGAATCTCAAACCGGAGCATAATAATCAAGAAAGCTCATTAGCAACTGTCACGGTTATTCACAACTTGGTATGCTACGGTCAGCATATGGCCTACTGACTAGGACCCAGAATCCCTCTTCCACTCGGGATAAACAATATTGTGGACACAAGGGCGAACCACGATGCAACAGTACTGTGCGCCAACATATGGTCCTTTTGACCAAGACCCAGAATCCACTTTTTTCCGTGGATATGGGGCATAACAACCACTATTAACCTCTCAATACCATACCACGATTCACACAAGGTTCTCAAATCAACACATCATTAACCACACCATTTTAATTTAATTTCTCATCAACCATTTGCACATGAGCAGAAGTATAACAAACACTTTAAAACTTTCATCTGGTAAAACTGCGTATAGGTATATATATATGTGTGTGTGTGTGTGTGTGTGTGTGTGCGTGTGCGTGTGGAG